>OZ020541.1:16349120-16428213 GCA_963971435.1 Lasius platythorax | reverse complement strand
TAGCAGTAATCCTACAAACCGCTTTGACCCCGGGTCATCTGCTGATAAGAGAACCGCCCATGAACATACCGGAGCCGTCTCTAGAAGATCACGACGCGAATCGTCCACCCACGCGCTGGGCACTAACCTCCGCCATGCGAGACCATTTCTGGCGGCGATGATCCGCCGAATACGTCCACCACCTATAGCAGTTGAGGAAGTGGACGAAGCTGTCCACTAATGTGGCTGTGGGTGATCTCGCTCTGCTAAAGAACGAGCTACAACCTCCGACGAAGTGAGCTCTAGCTCGCGTTACTGCACTGCACCCCGGCTCCGATGGACATGTGCGCGTGGTTAGCGTGAAAACCGCTGCCACCATGCTGAAGCGACCCATCTTCAAGCTGGTTCTGCTGCCCGTTGAGCCGTCATCCAGCCATAAGGACAACGAATAAACGCTCGTTTTACGTCGGTTGCGTCGGTATCTTATGGCGATACACCGCCTTTGACTTGATAGTTTCGGGATAAATAATTTGGACGACCAATACTGGCTAAGTTATCATTTAATGTAACACGACGTTTCGACCATGGGTTTCGGTCCTTTTCAAGTGTACTATAAAAATTACAATGATTCAAATATGTTACAATTATACAAAAGTTAAATTCGATCTATAGTAATGCGCAACTAAATATGGAAGAAAAGTTAAATAATTATTAGAATTTTTATCTTACGTTTAAAATTAGTGCTGTGCGAATGTCACATCTTGTCAATAGTAAGTTAGCGAACGAACTGGGAAGGGGACTAAACAACGTTTAATATATTGTCATAGACATTGTTTAGATTTTCTGTATCTTTTTGTAGGTTAATTGTGTTTTTAGTTTTTTTAATAAAAAACATTTCGGCTATTTCTCTCTTCTTCGTATGTTTCTCGCTATGTAATATCATCGGTTTAGCCCAGTCAAAATCATGATTAAAATCTAATTTATGTTTACTGATAACTGAATGATTAGACGCATGTAATTTAATATTATTAAAATGTTCTTTTACACGAGTATTTAAATATCTTTTTGTTTGGCCAATGTATGACTTAGTACAATTTTGGCAGTTTATTTTATATACTACATTAGTTCTAACCTCGTTATTCAATCTGTCTTTGCCGCGTTTAATTAAAGAATCCAATTTTTTTGGTATTGTATAGACGACATTAAAACCTAAATCATTAAGCGATCGACTAATGCCTTCACTAACATCTTCGACATAAGGTAAAGAAATAATAGAATCGATGTCAAATCGGTTTGTCGTACTATTAGTGTCGTCATTGTTAGCAGAATATTGATAGTTTCGTCTAGAGGACGAGACGGGCGGTAATGTTTACGCGTTTATCATTATTTTCATTATTTTGTTTGATTATTCATATACCTAAATAATAATTAAGTTTATCTTATCGTTGTAATATATCTGTCGTGCCATAACGTATGTAAAGATCTGTTGTCATCTTTTTGAATATAATTGTTCACGTGTTTGTCGAGATCGTGTCACGCAGTCATCACGCTCTGAATATTTGGCTGTTTTCGCGTTTGGCCCGGCCGCCTTCCCCCTCATCCCCCTTCGCGATCAGGTGGATCGAGTAACTTGGAAGCGAGGGGCAGGAGGAGGCGAGGGCCCCGCCGAGCATTGTCCCTTGACGAACGCGAGCCGAATTCCAGTTACGGCTCTGCTATTTCGGAGAAAGCTCGATCTAATTTCGCGAATTGCTTATGTGTGATCTCGACGTTCGAGAAAGTTCTTTTGTCGCTCAGAGCCCCGCGCTAGCCGGGCTAATCGACCCGTTTTCTACGCGCACTCGGTTATCGAGATTGTGAATATTAATTTCTCTCTTCTATTATTGACTTAACGCAATAAATCAGTGTTAATTAATTCGAACTCATATCGCGGTGCTATCTTTTCTCACTCTCTCTTTCCTTCTCTCTCTCTCTTTCTCTCTCTCTCTCTCTCTCTCTCTCTCTCTCTCTCTCTCTCTCTCTCTCTCTCTCTCGTTCCTTCTATACGCATCCAGTCGCGTAAAGTGGAGCCCGCTGACCGATCAACCTTTGATTGTCACGGGTGAAACAGTATACTTTAATATAAATATAATGTTACAATGTTATTTTCTTGTAGCATTTTATTGTTTTGTTTTCCAAATATCAGAACGAAGCTTTATTGTACTAATTGCAGCAGGCTTCTGTGAGTCAACTTTTTAAGTTAATTCATAATTGATTATATATTAAATAATAAAACATATCTTCAAAATATATACTTGAAAAAATTGCGATACTTTAAATTTTGTATATCTCTTTATAAATAATATTTATATACAGAGAAATTTTTACCTAAATTTTTTTAAGAAAAAAAAATTAAATATATGTAACAAAAAGTTCACTTACACATATATGTATATTATTTTTTCTAAAATATTTCAATATTCCACGTTTCCTTGTACACTTACATAATTACATTAAAGTAACAAAAAATGGTAAATTTTAAACACTATAACTGATTATCATTGCATCAGTTCTTTTATAGCGATAAAACCATATTCCTATTAAATTTTATTTTTCCTAAACAAAATAATAATAATTATTTTCGAACAACTTTTACAATTTATAGTGGAATACGGTGATTATTTGATTTTAATTTTCCCGCTTTTTTACCTTAACTCGTAACGAATGAGAAACATCAGAGCGTTCTTTTCCGTTTCGACATTTGTACATTGTGCAAGTACGTAATAAAAGTTAATTAAAAATCATATATATTTAATCATAATCTTCAAATATTTTGTTATATTATTACGAGTTTATCTTTTTGTATCAATTAGCATAATTATTTGTTAATATCTATCTGTTTCATCTATCTTTTTATTTATCTGCTGTTTTTTAGCTTTAATAATAAAAATGTTTGCTTTTGTTACATTTGACGTACATCATTGATGACAGTACATCAGAAATACTAACTAATTGGCTTATTGATTCTGAGGATGGACCAAGCTGTTGGTGGCCACCTTCCAATACTAAAAATTTATCAACTTTGATATCAAAACACGTTGAACCGATTAAATCAACCTGGCAAAGACTGAATGTAACCTTGGGAAGAACTTATAGTATGAAAATTCATAGACATATTCATTATGAGATTATTAACATAAGTCAATAAAAGAAGTTAACCGCGGACTTATTATTCATTATAGACACACTTGAGAGAGCTCGGAAAGTGGCAGAGAATTCTCAATATACAAGTGCAGATGAAACAGATTTAGGAAGAGGACGTCGTAAACGGTTTCCAAACAAATTATTAAGTTACAGTGACAGAGATTCTAGCCCAGAGACTTATCAACAACAAAATAAAAAAAAAGGTATTTATCACGTAATTACTATAGCATCATGTTAAAATTTACATTTGAAATAATAAAATTAAAATATTTATTACAGAGAATAAATTAGAATATAGGTATAAAATAGGCCTGACCGAGCATATAAGATTGTTTAACAATTAGAATTAAATTTATTTCTCAAAAATAGATATACATGAATCTTTTTGAACGGAACGTTTCGACACTTATTTGTGTCTCTTCAGCCGTATTCTAATGAGTGAATTTTACAATGATGGTAAATCAAAATTTAATAGTAAATGAATGTGGAACACGGATATTTTTGCGCAAATCTTGAGAGTCGACATTGTGTGTGTTGTGTTGTTGCTAATAATGACTCACTCTATGCGGTTTAAGTGGGTGATGGTGTTTTCTGTGTCGGTATCATCGCTGCGTAGCTTGTCAAACTTTGTTTGTAAATTGTCAAAGAATTAAAATATCAGAGTTAAAGTCACTTAATAAAACTGTACAGTATGATTTAAAGTTATATGTATAATAAAATTTGTCAAGTATATAAAATTTGATGACATTGTTTTTGCGGACGTTCGATACGGACCATAGAGAATAAATTGCCCAATTTTCCGGAAGATTCTCAATTGACAGATAAATCGAGCGACAGTGCCCTTTCAAATAATAATGTTTCAAAAACAAACAATTTAAAAGTAATTCCACAAAGTCATTTTTCAATATCAACAAATATTTCAGAAGATGACATGCAAATAATTATAAAAAATTTAGATTGTAAATAAAATTGAACTAGTAAAAGCAAATCTATTTTTACATTGTGATATCCGTACATTTTTTATTTTCAGACAAACTTGACAAGTTAATAAGAATAACTTCTAACACAAAACTCGACTTACATGATTTGAAACAGCGCGTAGATCGTATAACTCCTTTTACTAGAGTATCTGGTCCAACAGAAAAAGCAAGAGATGTACTACCACTAAAATCGATTGATGAAATAAAGGAGTTTGTTGGAAATCATAGTAACAGATCTGGTAACATACTGCTGGCGACACCTATGGATGCTACGTTTTTAGTTACTTTAGGAACCTCCGTTACGTGCCTCTTTGATTAGCATACAGTTATACGTTTTAAGAGTTTTACGTTATACGTTCTGAGTTTTGTAAAGCAGTAATATATATCTTATTTCACGATTGTAGAAGTCGTGTGTCAAGTTCTTGACTGTACCCTTCACTTCTATTCGTATTCTAACAGGTTATGGGCCCAGCTCAGCTCGTAATAATAAGAAAGTGATACGCGTTGACTTTTGTTGGTTAATATATCGGTAGAGAATGTCGTTAGATTTCAAGGCAAAAATTCAGAGGCTGGAAGAAGCCGTGAACTAGACAAGATGGAAAAGAGAAGTAACTCTGTTACTTCGACATAACGATGTTCTTGATATTGTAACGGGTCAAACGAAGAACATGCGCCTGAAGAACCAGCGGACGCTGCGGCAGGAAGAAAACAATACGTAGTAAGTTTGAGAGCACATCAAAGGAAAGATGATTTGGCTCAGCTCATTATTGTTAATAGTTTAAATGATGAGCATGTTGATATGACTTCGATGTGTGACATCGCCAAAGCAACATGGGATAAGTTGATATCCATTTATGAACAAAGCTCTGATCAGAGAATTGACAGACTAATGGAACTGTTTTTTACCAGTGAAAAGATGGCAGATGAAACGATTGCTACACACGTTGGTCGTCTTCAGCGAAATTTTAGGGAGCTAAATGACGAGTTAAAGAAGTTAGGAAATTCTGAACTGCCTGAGATTTTATTGACTAGTCGCATTATGTCAACACTTCCCTTTCAATACTTTGAGTTTAAAAGTGTCTGGGAGTCTGTTCCTGTGGAGACGAGAACAGTAAATTTACTGCTTGAAAGGTTAAGACTTATCGAGCAGAGGCTACCAATAAAAAACGGCGAGACGGAGGCACTGCTAGTAAAATCAGGAAGCAAAAGGTAGACTGAGCTTAAAACAAAAGAAAACATTCAGAAAAAGGAAAGAAAGTGTTATATGTGAAACCGGACATCAGGCAAAACATTGTCCAGAGAAATTAAAGAAGAAGAAACAGATAGACTCTAAGAAGAATTTAAAAACAGAAGGCAATGCTTTCGTAGCTGTAGTAAATAGAAACGACAACAGAGGAGCATTTTATACCTTTGTTGATAGTGTCATGGAGCAGGATGTCTGGCTGGCAGACTCAAGAGCTTCGACTCATATGACAAGCTGCGAGAGGTACTTTGCAACGTATGAGGCATTTCCCACATCAAAAGCAGTACAAGTAGGTAACAAAGATGTCATATTAGCATATGGAAAAGGTACAATAAATGTTGAGATGAAAATAAAAGATAACTGGTATCGAAATCATCTCCTAAATGTCTGGTATGTATCAAAAATTGGACGGAATCTATTTTCAATTAGTCAAAATATTGATATAGGTTTCAGTTTCAAGGCTGATAGAAGAGGTTGTATATTTATCAAGGATGGAAAGATTCGACTTGTTGGAAGAAGAACATCAAATCATCTATATGCTCTGCAGATGCGAGTTTTGGTTCCAGAGAAAGCTGTTGAAGTTCACGTAGCCTCAACCGAGAGCACATTGCAACTGTGGCACGAACGACTAGGTCATCAAGCAAAGAGTCATGTCAAAAGAATTCTACTGCAAAAAGGAATTAAGGTGACTGTTGATGATGAGTTCTGTAAAGGATGTGTTCTAGGCAAGCATGCAAGGGCCAGTTTTAGAGACAAGCTGGATCGATCAACACAGCCTGGTGAATTGATCCATGCTGATGTTTGTGGGCCGATGCAGGAGCAGTCTATAGGAGGATCCCGATATTTCGTATGTTTCAAGGATGATTTCTCAAAATATCGGAGAGTATTTTTCTTGAAGGAAAAATCTGAAGTAGCTGGGTGTCTTTCAACGTTCCTGAATGAGACAAGTGTGGCTGGACATGTTGTTAAGGAGCTGTTATGTGATGGAGGAAAGAAATTTGATAATACAGAACTCAAGAAAATTCTGGAGTCAAAAGGAATACATTTTCGCAAATCCATGTCATATACTCCTGAACAAAATGGAGCGGCAGAACGGGAAAACAGGATCCTGGTCGAAAGTGGTCGCACTATGATACACACAAAAAGTTTACCAATCAAACTTTGGGCAGAGGCTGTTAACACAGCGGCGTATGTCTTAAACCGTACAGGGCCAACTCCAGTGAAGCTAAAGAGTCCTATTGAGCTATGGAATAAAAAGGCTGTGAACTTTGATCACTTGAAAGTGTTTGGAACGGAGTGCTTCGTGCACCTTCCAAAACAAAAGCGTCAGAAATTTGATCAAAAAAGCAATAAAGGTTATCTTGTCGGATACTGTGGTGAGAAAGATGAATATAGAATCTGGTTGCCCAAGATGAATAAGATAGAGTGTAGTCGAAATGTTGTTTTTAAATCAGAGACCGTAATTCAAAAAAGGCTCGAATTGGTTATAAACTCGAATACGGACACTGGAAGTAATAGGAACGACCAGGTTGATGACATGGAAACGGCTAGTGAAGACAACACTGGTGATAATGATGTCTACGAGGAAGCAATCGAGGAGAGCGACCATGAAGATGACTCAAGCCTGCCTATAGCACTTCGTCGAAGTAAGCGTGAGATTTGAAAGCCCGATAAACTCTCACTAGTGGCTGAAGCATATGCATACGTGACGGAAGATCTGTATCCACAGTCTTATGACTCTGCGATGAAATCAGATGAGGCTCAAGAATGGAAGAAAGCGATGGACGATGAAATGTTCTCACTGGCTGAAAACAATACTTGGGAGCTGGTCAATCCACCGAAGGAAAAGAGGATCGTGCAGAATCGATGGATATTGCGAGTAAAAACAACGGCTGATGGCACACGAGGCAGATTCAAGGCTTGGTTAGTGGCAAAAGGCTACACACAGAAAGCAGGCATTGATTACGATGAGACCTTTAGTCCGGTGGCTAGATATGATACAGTAAGAGCTATACTAAGTGTTTCTGCGGCTGAAAACTTGAAGCTACTTCAGTTTGATATAAAGACCGCATTCCTAAACGGTGATCTTAAGGAGGAAGTTTATATGAAACAGCCAGAAGGATATAATGATGGAACGGGTCGAGTGTGCAAATTAAAGCGCAGCCTTTATGGTTTAAAGCAGGCACCTCGCTGTTGGAACCGTCGGTTCACGGATTTCATTAAAAAACAAGAAATGAAGAGGAGCTCAGCGGATCCATGTCTCTTTACCCGAGAGGAAAACGGCAAGAAATTGATTATTGTCATCTATGTATGTAGATGATGGACTGGTTGCTGGATCAGACAAAAGAGAAATTGATCTCTTCGTAAGTGAGTTAAAAAAGGAATTCAAAGTCACAATTGGATTCTTTGATAGTTTCTTGGGAATACAAATTAAGCAACTAAAGGACGGATCCATTTTCTTAACTCAACGCTTATATTTTGAGAGGATTCTCGAAAAATTCGGCATGGCACAATCGAAACCAGTGTCAACGCCAATTGAAGGACAAATTATGAATTCAGATTCGGAGGAAGCTTTAGAGGATCAAGTACCATATCGGCAAGCAGTTGGTAGCTTGATGTATCTCATGACCGCAACACGTCCGGACTTGGCATATGCTCTCAGCATAGTTTCAACAAAATTGGATTCTCCAACTCAGGCTGACTGGATGGCGGTAAAACGTGTCTATAGATATCTGAAAGGCACTATTAATTATGGTTTGTTGTTTCAGAAAAACTGTAAAGAAAAAGAGTTGCGAGTATTTAGCGACTCAGACTTTGCCAGAGATCCTATTACTAAACATTCGAGGACTGGAATTGTCAGCGTCCATTTAGGAGCAGCTATATCATGGTTAAGTCAAAGACAGCGCTGCGTTACATTGTCTTCAACCGAAGCAGAGTATGTTGCTGCCAGTGAAGGAACTAAGGAACTGATTTGGTTGAGATGTCTGTTAAATGAGGTTACAAACATCAGTTATACTCCTACTCTTTTGGTTGATAATGTTGGAGCAATCAAGTTGGCGAAAAATCCCGAGTTCCACAAGCGAACGAAACATGCGGAAGTAAAGTATCACTTTGTTAGAGAAAAATATCAGGAAGGTGCAGTCTGCATTGAGCATGCAAACACGGAAGACATAATAGCTGATATAATGACCAAGCCCTTGGGACGTCAAAAGTTTGAGAAGTTTCGACATAAACTTGGTCTGGTGGACGAAACAAGCATACATCAGTTACTCTGAGAGGAAGTGTTGGAAATCATAGTAACAGATCTGGTAACATACTGCTGGCGACACCTATGGATGCTACGTTTTTAGTTACTTTAGGAACACCTCCGTTACGTGCCTCTTTGATTAGCATACAGATATACAAGAGTTTTACGTTATACGTTCTGAGCTTTGTAAAGCAGTAATATATATCTTATTTCACGATTGTAGAAGACGTGTGTCAAGTTCTTGACTGTGCCCTTCACTTCTAACAGAGTTTAATGAAAATTTGTCGGAAGAAGAAATGCAATTTCAATTTGTAAGTAAAGTTTAAAGTTATATGTTCTGAAAATTAAATTAAACAATGAACATAAAGAAATCTTTCAATTGTTTTAAAAATTAAGGCATATAAGATATTTTCTTAATTACATTGTGTGGCACTCCTTATTAGGAAGGTTATGAGAATGATCAGTCCTTTCTTTTATATCCAATATGTTTATTTCTCTCTACTTATTTAACGATTAATTAACGCTGAGGTCTTCGACATTGCGTACTTGTAATTGTATTCACAGCTCGAGGCTTACTGCTCTCATTCACGCGCGTCTCACACTCGTACCTATATCCCCTCTACTTCGGCGCTTTCCCCGATATGCCACCTGGCTATCACACATAGTTTATATAATATATTATAATATATTGTTATAGAAAACTTCCGTTTCAAAAATCGGGGGACAAGGAGCTCGTGATAATATAAAACAAATATTGTAACGAATATTTACAAATGAAGTAGCAACAAAATGTTCATGGAAAGGGAAGAAAAATAATTTTCGTGTGGATAATTTAAACTTGATAACAATAATGAAAGGTAAAACTTCAATGAAAAGAAGAATACAAATATTATCCAACATACACACACACGTGTATATGGGGCATTCCATGCCAAATCAACGACTTTTTTCCCCGACCATTTTTGATTTGCTTCATTATTTTTCATGTTTTTGTACCTATTGAAAGTAGCTTCCATGAATTTTTTTAGATTTTTATCTCTATCGATTTTCGAGTTACAATTTTTTACAAAAATTGATGTAAAAAATTTCAAATATCTATAACTGAAAGAAAAATAATAATATTGTTAACAATAAGGTGGTCATTTTTTGTGTCTTGGAATGTAGTTTATGAAAGAAATTTTTAAAAAATTAAAAAAAAATTTAATAGTGTTTTTTAATCAATTTTAACCGAAATTATTTTGTTTTCCTCAATGAGACCCCTTCGATTTAAAAAAAAAAAATTTATATAATTTTAGACATAAAAACAAAATTTTTTAGCCATTGGCGAAGAGGGGATTCACATATTTTCGATTTTTTAAAACCATTTTTCGAAATTTTTTTTTCAAAAATCGCACTTTTGGTCGTATTTTACACTATTTTGATTTAAAAAATAAATATTTACAAAATTAATAGACACTCATTTTGAAGTTTTAAGGATCAGGAAAAAAATTCTAATATTAAAATTTTTATGGATTTGTTTGCCATTTTTTTCCATAATAACGTTTGTTAATTATTTAGACAATTTTGATTAAGAAAAACACTCTTCAAATAAAAGATATTAGTGTAATCAAACGTATTTTATTAGAAATTATTACATGAAAACATTTTTTGTTATCGTAATAATTTCTAATAAAATACATTTGATTACACTAATATCTTTTATTTGAAGAGTGTTTTCCTTAATCAAAATTGTCTAAACAATTAACATACGTTATTATGGAAAAAATGGCAAAAAATCCATAAAAATTTTAATATTAGAATTTTTTTCCTGATCCTTAAAACTTCAAAATGAGTGTCTATTAATTTTGTAAATATTTATTTTTTAAATCAAAATAGTGTAAAATACGACCAAAAGTGCGATTTTTGAAAAAATAATTTCGAAAAATGGTTTTAAAAAATCGAAAATATGTGAATCCCCTCTTCGCCAATGGCTAAAAAATTTTGTTTTTATGTCTAAAATTACATAAATTTTTTTTTTAAATCAAAGGGGTCTCATTGAGGAAAAAAAAATAATTTCGGTTAAAATTGACTAAAAAACACTATTAAATTTTTTTTAATTTTTTAAAAATTTCTTTCAAAAACTACATTCCAAGACACAAAAAATGACCACCTTATTGTTAACAATATTATTATTTTTCTTCCAGTTATAGATATTTGAAATTTTTAACATCAATTTTTGTAAAAAATTGTAACTCGAAAATCGATAGAGATAAAAGTCTAAAAAAATTCATGGAAGCTACTTTCAATAGGTACAAAAACATGAAAAATAATGAAGCAAATCAAAAATAGTCGGGGAAAAAAGTCGTTGATTTGGCATGGAATGCCCCATATATATATATATATATATAATCATCGTAAAAAAACTATTAAGAGACACGGTAGTGTCTCGCGCCAAGTACCGCGCAGCAGTAGCAAGGCACTCCGTGTATCTTTACGCGAGCCGGCTAGTTGAGAGTACTCGAGATTATCAGACCTCAATAACCGCTGAACGGATTGAGTTCTTACTAGGCTTAATCGATAGCTTGGGTTTAAATTATATAAGGAAAGTGTCTTTATTTTTGCTCTTCATATTCTATAAGCAGAGGTATTACGACGCAAAGTCGAAATGTGGAAATTTTCATTTAAGAAACGTCACCGTGGTCACCGTCACCGTCACCGTCATCGCTAACACGTATACTACACGTACACAACACATGCATAGATATATAGTATTATCGCGCTACACGTATATACACGTACACAACACATGCAATAAATAGCAATGTATGCATCTTGTACGGTTGACTTGTTTGACGGAAGATCGCGCTAACAGCGCTCTGAGATTTGACAATTTGACAACAAAGTGACAAGAGTATATAAATAAAATAATAAAGGAAAAGGTTAACACGGCATGCGTAATTTAAATAATTTTAATGACAGTAAACAATAAATAAATAATAAATATATATATTTATATACATATATAAATTATATATATATAATATAAATTATATATATATAATATATATTTATATATATAATATATATATAAATATATATAAATATATATGTATATATATTTATATATATAAATAATTAATAATTAATAATTTATATATATATTTTTTATATATTTATATATATATTTATTATATGTATATATATATATATATATATATATATATATATAATATCTATATTTATTATATGTTTATAATAAATTTTCTGTCATATATTATTTTTTATGCGGCATGCGTTAGCGGCATGCGCGGTTAACCGCACTTTTGAGTTATAAATTATAACATTGATGTTATGTTACTGTTGGTTTGTCTTTACTGGAAAGATATTGTCGAAACTTTATTTAGACTCGAAAGTGTTAATAAAGCGCATCACGCACGTGTTCGATTGTACAATACAAAAAGTATGCAAAAAGTGTGGCAGTTTTCTTCTGGTAATCAGGTAATTATTTCATATTTATACACACATTATAAATAAATCACTTATAGTGCGTATGCTTCTAAATTATTGTGTATGCAAGATAATTTGTATAATATATGCATCTTTATTACGAATAACTTGGTTCACTAAAAAATAGAAAGAATTGTATGTAGGAAATATTTATAAAATATATTGTTTCTTTATTTTTTTCAACCAAGTTATATTTGGAAAAATGAATATATTATATGAGTTATCTTGCATACGTACTGATTTAAGTGATGTATTTACAAATTTTTAAAAAGTAAAAATATTTGTTTTAGACTGAAAAGTGTTAATAAAACGCGTCACGCACGTGTTTGATTGTACAAAAAGTATACAAGAAATGTGGCAGTTTTCTTTTGGTAATTAGGTAATTATTTCATACACACATTATAAATAAATCATTTATAGTGCGTATGCTTTTAAATCATTGTGTATGCAAGATAAATCGTATAATATATGCATCTTTATTACAAAGAACTTGGTTCATTAAAAAATATAAAGAATTGTATGTGGGAAATATTTATAAAATATATTGTTTTTTTAGTTTTTTCAATCAACCAATTGGATGTTATAAAATAAAGAAACAGTTAACAAATTCTTCATTAAAAATACATGTTTTAAATATCAAACTTATTTGTGATTAATATTTAATCATTTTATAATTGTATTTCAATCAGTTCAATATAAAAGTGTCTCGTAATGTCTCAGTAACTTCATGAACAATGTTTCATATTCTGCATTATTCGTGAACTGTGAAGAAATATTTAGATAATTCGCAAATAATTTGTCTTTATTACCTTTACTTTTAAAAATAGAATTATATAACTCACTTTTTTCGCTTTATAAACTAGATAAGCACCAACAATTATTCATCATTGGATTTAGAAGCATATATTGTCAATAATAAGTGTATTAATGACACATTGTTTTGTAATTATCCATTATTTTTACAATAACAGTAGCAATGAAGTTTGAAAGATTTGGATATCTATAATAAGCAAAGATGACCGTCATATTTTGATGGAATATGACGGGGGTGGTGGCGGGTTCTTTGCTATTTATTTAAAGATTTATTTAAAGATGTTTAACATATACTACAAAAAAGAATGATATAATCCCTAAAAACTTACCTTTTTAAAAAAGGTAAAAAAAAAGGCGCCAAGTACACGCGCCAGTTAAGAAAAACTGTTATATTTGTTTAAAAATAGTGTTATTTTAATTTACAAAAATAATGATATCAAAGAAAATTGTGCCAATTGAAAATATAAACTTTTAAAAATATTAATTAAAAAATAATATTAAATTAAATTAAAAATTAATAGTAAAATTAAAAATTAGAAATTAATACAAAAAATTAAAAATTTTTACAAAAATTAAAAAATAATACAAATAAAAAAATTAAAAATTTTAATTACAAAAACTTGGCGCTGCTAAATATCAAAGTATACAGGGTGTCCCAGACTTACCATATCACCCGTTAATGACAGATTCCTGAGGTTATTTGGAAACAAAAATTCTAATGCCAAAATGTCGAGGCTGTTATAGTTTTTGAATGGGAAAGGTTTAAAATTCACCAATCTGCTTGTCAGAATTTCGCGCGCTCAGGGACATTGCATGTCGAAAGGGCCCTTCCACAACACTTTACTCAGCTCGATAGAAATAATTTAAATTATTATTTACTTTATTTCTTTGCACACTGTCGCAAGACCGACGAATATCAGGATGATAATATTTCTAAATAATTTCTAAATTGTCGTACGGAAACACGATACGTGTCGAACTGCAAATCATTCATGTAAAGCGTGCCGCGGAAAAATGACGTTTCTCTTGTGATGAGAGAAAATCAATACAATCGGTACGAAATATGATGTGCTGCATAAAATATCAATAAGAAAGAAGAAATCGATAAGAAAAGAAAATACCAACATGTTTGGAAATAATTTGGAATTTTTTTATTAATTTATTTGAAGGAGTACAACGTTCGTTATCCGGAACGCAATCGAGGCGGAGGAGAAAATGAAGGCCCGGCTAACGGAGAACTTATACGGAGATCGCGAGAAAAAGGCGAGCGCGAAGGAGAGCAGAGGACACGGAACATGAACCGGAAGAGAGCAACAGAGGCAAGACCCGTGGCCTCCGGCCGTAGGGAAATCAGCTGTAGAACCCTGCGCCGGCCCTATCCAACGGGCCTTATCAAAATAATAATCGTAATACCGCGGGTGCACGCGCCCCCGACACGGCCGTGAGCGTGCCGTTTACCGGCGTTGTCGCGTGCCGCCACGTGATTGGCCGCGATAACATGCATCCCGCGTGCGCAGCCTTGGGAAGGCCATCGATCCTGGATCGCGAGGATCCGGGAAGCAGCCTGTCGCGACCAGTGCGTAAGGAAGGACCTCGGACCGCCGCTGCCGTTTATCGCTTGTGGTTATAAATAGCTGTTTCGAGGAGGACGAGCCGTTGCTGCCCTGCAAAACCTAGGAGAGATAAGGTGCCGGTGAGATTGCCCTCCGTACTTCGTGCCACGTGCGATCGCGTCCGGGATCGCGACACTCTGTCGACGTGCCGTATAATTTTCTTGGTGTGATTTAGTGCATGGGCTATGCCCGATAATTAGTAGATTTTTTGGCGACGCAGCTACGTCGACAAGTGGCTTCGATCCCCGGAGCCTTCAAAGCACAGATCTCGTTAATTGTATTTCTTTTCGTTGGATATCGCGATCGTATTAAAGAATTACCGCTTCTCTGGAGACTCGCGTCGCGGAGATTACGTCGCGTGTAAGTAATTGTCGGCATAACGTGTCGAACGTCTGGCGTATGAATGAGAGAGAGTGAGTGTGCGTTGCATCAGATATGCGCGCTAGTGCGAGTGTCGAATCGGACGTGCGTAGGTGTGTGTGAGCGTAGCGTCGTGTGCAATTGCCGCCTTTGTCGGCGTGTCGATTCCGTGTTCTTCACGCGTTGATTTCGAAAACTAAACTACGGTGACTCGACACGACCGGCGAGGCCGTCGAGACCGAAGATCGTCGTTGTAATTTGGAAGCCGGGAAATGTCCGGTATATGATTTAACGTCGTTGTGAGCATTCGAGTCGCCGAATCGAACACCCAGTCTCGTAAGCGTATTGCGACCGCCGGACGCGGCGAGCGTGAATTATTTCGTGTCGTCATTACAATTTTTCTGTCATTCTGCAAATTTACTTCTGTCGATGATTGTTTAAATGTGATTCACGAATCATTTTTCGGTCGGGTAACGTCTTGCCATGTCAGTCAATTTATTCGCCGATTTTCCGAACCGGGATTATCACTTATTGTATATGCCGCGTTTCTTTGTTACAATTAATTTCTTTCTCGCCAAACTGTTCGCAACCTTTCTCGTTATCATCGTTCCGAAATCGATTATCAGAAATTACTTCTGCTTCTGTTTTCATATTATTATTATTCTCCTTAAGGATGTATATCGCTTTAGTCAAAATAGAGGGATGAAGCTGAAATTTACAGAGATTGTGCATTTATATATCCCAAAAACCTGTGCTAAATTTGGGATCGATTGTCTGACGCGTTAAAAAGTTATTAATTTTTTAATTTTATATGCGTTCTTATGGAGATTGACAGGTTATGAAACATACACATTTAGAACATAAATAAAAAATAGAGAACAATTTTCGGAAAAATTACGGTGTATAGAGGATACATTGACACAGATTCACAATAAATTTCACGATGATTCACTGACTCGTTTCTGAGGAAAAAAAATTGCAGCAATCTCACAGATTTTGGCGTTCGACTCTAAATACGCGGCAACGTTGCACTGCGCGCTCTATACATATAGTATACGGCTATATATAGACATAGCTTTGAAATTGCCGGATGGTGCGTGGGGGGGCGGGGGGCAGAACTCTGTAGAAAGAAGTTATAATTGAATATTCTACATATATTAGAATAATACATTTTTATTTATAGACGATTTTATTTATAGACTGATTATTACAGCCAAAAGTACAGTTGAATTTAATACTTTTTTTCGATCAAACTCTCTTGTACCCATTTCTTAATTTTTTCGAGCGAAGACTTGTGACTAGTTACTATCGGTTTTCCATTCACCTTACGACTGAGAAGCTGGACAATACCAGCTGCCCCTGCCTCGCGAAATACACTCTATAAAGAGTTAACGTTTATTGAAGCGCAGGCCATTTTTTTACGGATAGTTTCGCCAACTACATTTTTTAATGGAATCAAATCGTTTAGAAAATGTCTATGCACAGCTTTTTCGATGGAACTCGGTGGAAGTTGCGCGGAGCGCTGTAATTTTCGCCTTTTTTTGCCGGCTTCAGACATTTTAAGCCGATGTTTATATACGGCCTCCGATATCCATTTGCCCTTATAACGGAGAAGTGGATATTTATTGCACTTCATTTTTTAACCTCAAGCAGCGTGTCAATCTGTCAATACATGTCAATACAGTTTGTATTGACAGATCATACTATATTGGTCGCGCGCGTTCAGTGCAGCCAACAGTTAACTCAATGCGGTATTGCCACGTCTTCTCGTGTTATTCGCTCGATATTTTTTCTTTTTATTCTCGTATTCAGCGTATTATTTATATTTTATAATAATATTTTATACTATTGCGTGATATTTTTGACCATATTTAACCGTAACTTTCTGTCTGTATTCAGATTATATATGTATGATTTTCGTTTCTAGCAGTTGGATTCAGGGGAGATTCCTAGCCAAAAGTTTTTTACCTCTATTAAGAATATTTATAAATACGCTGTCAATAATGATAAAAAATGGTTAAAATCACTTTAATCAGGAACATTAACGTCCTTGTTATGATATTCAATAGTAGTCAGCCGTTAAAGTATGCATACAACCGATATATATTGAGTTTCTCAAATTACTATACTTTTTGCTGGGAAGGTATACGTAATACATCCTTAATCGAATTACATCATTTTCACCCGTTATCATTCTCAACTTTAATGAAATTGTATCATCTTCATACTCTACGATTGTTATCTTTACCGGAACAATATTATTTTCACCTGCGATCATAACGCTTTTCAATTGAGGCAACTCGTTAATATATTCTAATAAACCCGCTTTTATTTATGCTATTTATTTACGTTTTCTTTGCGTGTTCGTTGCTGTCTGTACGTTTGTCCGTCTTTATCATTCTCCGTACCCGTCGCCTCTTGTAAAATCTCGCGTTTCGTCGACCAACACCCTGCCCCTCTGCCGTTAGGCGAGCTAGCCCGCCCGTGGCGATCATCGATAATTAACGTTCGCGCAATTTTGTGCGATATCGCGAATTGACGCGTGAGAGATCGCGTCTGGCGCCCAATTCTCGGATTTCGCGTTAAACATTAGATTTCGTCACGGCACGCGCGGAACTCCCGTCAACCCGTTCCTTTTCGGCGCGTTTCCAATATCCTGAACCCTTTCGCCCTTTTTGCCAGCGACTTCCCCGCACGACTCTTGCGTTCAACGAGTGAACTCCCCGTTGGCGCATAGATAAAGATCCGCGCGACGACGAGAGCGGGACGGCAATTAAGCCCGTTTCCAACGGGAATAGAAGTCGTTGCAAGATATACTCATATAACTCATTGGTAATAATTTAAAATCAGTTATAAATAATTGTATTATTTATTATAAATAATTCGTCATTATTAGTCACAAAGATCATATTATTACATGTAAACTTTTCATTTTATGTATACAAAACTATTGATAAATTTACGTATATACGTATATTTAAGAATATTGATAGTAGTGTAACAGTTTACACACTTTAATTGTACTAAAGAGATAAATTGTTAATTTAAGTAATCTAAAGAGTTTGTATATAATTGTTTTAAAAAGAATAATTCCTGAAAAGATAAAAAAATAAATTTTTTTTGAATGTATATTTTTTAAAATATTAATTTTTTTTTAATAATGTAGAATATTGCTTATAATATTGTCAATTATTTATAAAATATTTATTTGTCACATATTTCATATGCCTCAATCTGTATATACGAATATTAAAACTTTACCCTTGAGAAAACCTTTTAAGAAAAACCTTAAAAATTACTTTAGATAAAACTTAAGAAATACGAAAAGTAAATTTGGACACTTAAAATTTTTGTTTAAGGTAATCTTAAAACTTACTTTAACAAAAATTTAAAAGAAAACTTAAGAATTGTAAAAAGTAAATGTCGACAAATTTAAAGTTGAAATTGTCGACATTTATTTTTTACAATTCTTAAGTTTTCTCTCAGTAAATTTTGAAGTATTAAAGTAAGTTAAATTTTTATTAAGATTTTTTAAAATGCTTTTTAAGGTGTTAAATCATTCAGTACATCAATGTTTTACAATATAATTTTTATTTCTTATTAGCCAGTTTTATTAATTGCTGCAGAGCTTCTTGCTGCTCTGGGCTCGCTAGCTGTTGCAGTATTGCTAATTGTAACAAAAAAGGAGCATTATCTGCTTTTTGGCTGTTAGTGCTGATTACTGTCTTCTGATTCGCTGTCAATTGTTGTCGCTCGTGTTGTCGCTCTGTTAAACTGCTTGTTTCTGCTGGTGTGCTGCATCCGGTTGCTGTGTTACGACTGACTGCGGGACTGCTTGCCTTTGCTAATGTGCTGCGTCTAGTTACTGTGTTCCAGTTGATTGCAAGGCTGCTTGTTCCTGATGCTGCTCTGTTGCAGCTATCTGCTGTTGATTGGCTTCAACTTGCTGCTGCTGTTGTGGACTCTGCTCCTGAGCTGCTCTTTCAGCAAGATGCTCGTTTATTATCCTCTTCCCTTCCAATATTTTCGAGAAGTTGTTGAACTTATTTTCAATGGCTTTGTATACTTCATCTTTGATGTCATCAGGGGATTTGGAAAAATACTTGGCAATGTATTCTGAAAGTCAGAAAGGAAAGTAAGATATCAATATCCAGTTAAGCTAATGACACATAGAAAAATGTACATAATACTCCGTCCCGCGAGAAAACATCCATGGATTGGACGAAAACTCGTCCGTTTCGCGCAGGTCTCCGCCCATGGAATGCTTAGAAAGCCCCCCTCCACACCGCCGTATTTTCTATTTACGTATACGGGTCTTAGTAGCGCGCATAGACACAGTAAGAATTACTATATACATATATATTACTATACTAAGATTCTTATGTCTATGGTAGCGCGTCACGCTCTCTCCACTTTGCCCGCCTATGCACAGACTGTGGATGTTCTCTCGCTGTACAAAGTATAGATATGTACATTGTATTGTACAAATGTACATAGAAAAATGTAAGCAATAAGTATTAATCGAAATTAAACAATAAGGCAAGCACTGCTGTGGTTGCGTTACTGCTTGATTTTGATTGGTCGAGTCACTTACTGTGCTTATGTTTTCCTATATATTACAACTTTTTTATAATACGCACTATGTGCAGATGGATTTACCGTAAGAAGAGGTAAAGACTGAAGAAAGGCATACCGATTATCCCTTTCACTTTTTCTTCATCAATTGCCTGATTTTGGAAGGCATTTTTATGGGCATTTGTTTTCTTTCCTTTAAGAGAACATAAAGCCAACTCGCGGGTTGTGAACACCAGGCTACATAATTCTGTTGCCAAAATCGACAGTTTTGAATGACGAGCTTTTTGCACGGTCGCGAGTGACAAGCTCTTTGAACTAAACGAAATCATTATCTGAAAATAACAAAATTATAAATTTAAAAAATACATGCATTCGAATATATGTTATATAAAGTAGTTTAGTTTATTAATGTGTGTGATGATATTAAAAATGTTTACCTTTGTTGGATCATTTTCCTTGTGTGCTTTATGTAGAGAACTTCTTTGGGCACCTTGATCTTGAATAACCAATTCTTTGTTGTTTTCATTGGGCAAAGTGGGCTCTGAGGACGCGACCTGAAAAGTTGACAATATACATATTTAATAGCCATTATTGATTAATAGCAAGTGGTTGAAAAGATGTGATTGAAAGCTAAATTTTGATATAATATTCATTTCTTTCTTACATTTGTACTATTTCTTTCCATTAATGGTGACAACTTGATCTAACATAGGTGATGATATGACACTGGCGCATGAAAGTGCTGGCTTAAAATTCTCCATCTCACTAGGTTACTTTATGTGAAAATTTAACAATCCAACTTATCTTGATATATGTTAATTTTCTCCTATATTCAATAATGGGAGGAGATAAACTTATAATTGAGGCTTTCATAACAAACTGTGACAATTATTATATTATCACTTAATATATATTTATATATAATATAATAATATTTAAATATATATTTAATATATAATCAACCTAGAAGAAGTGTTGATCTGTTTTTGAACAAGTGGCTTATTCATGAACAGCATTTGATTGTTTACCTATATAAAACAAGATATATTTTTCAAAAATGAAAGAATGTGATACAATAATGATTAGAAAGACAATTTAGACAATCGCATTCTCAAGAAAGAACGAATGTATCTAAATTGTAGAAATGTGGTAATCACAAGAAAACACTCACAAAAAATGAAGAAGAAATTACCTCAGATCTCATCTCTTTATTTTTTTGCCCTTTTTCGAAAACTTCATTATTTTTCTCGCATGAACCATCCTTCTGCTTATCATGTCTTTAACATTTGCACTTTGATGATAGATCTTTTATCCTTGATTGAAGACGAGGAAATTCTGTGGATTATAGTTTACTTAAGAATATAATTGGAAGTTACATTAAAACATTGTTTCTCTTTAGAATTGTGAACAAACTTGTTAAAAAATGATGCAATAATGAATTCCATGTTTATACACTAAAAAATGCAGATTAAAAATCTAAATTTATCACATTTACTGAAGAAGGTTTGCCATTGTTTGAATGAAAGAAGATACAAGCATTTCTTTAAAGAACAATTGTTGGGAATGACAGATTACAGAACGTGTTTAAGAGGTCTTTCCTTCAAACTACTATCTAAAAAAATAAATTATTTTTAATGAATTTTATTCTCTCAAAAGTCTTTTATCAATCGAACTATTTGATATTAGCTGAAATTGTGGGCTCAACAAGCAAAGATATTTGAAAGGTTATATGTATATGATGACTTTGCTTCTGCATCCTAATAATCCTATAATTAACACTACTGAGCCAAATGATGTATAAGATTAATGTAATTCAGAGATCTTTTTCAATACTCTGGACTCTTCATAAGTTTCTCTCAGATTTAATTTAAATCTGCATGAACTTTCACACTTGCAAGTAACATCCCACATCCCACTATACAAAGAAACGTATCCAATACGTTTCAAAAATATTGCTTTGTAACATGAAATGTTTTAGAGATTTATGCAGAAACATTTTAGAAATGTAACATAAATAATTAATGTCCGCATTCAGATACTTAGATATGAAACGTTATAGAAACATCTCTCGATATTATGTCATGAACATTTTTTAGAAATAATATTTAAACGTTACTGTAGTATATTACTAACCCTAAAAACTTACCTTTTTAAAAAAGGTAAAAAAAAGGCGCCAAGTACACGCGCCAGTTGTGAAGAACTGTTATTTGTATTTATAAAGTAGTGTTATTTTAACTGTAAAAAAACTACTGTAAAAAACTACCGTAGAAAATTCTTCTACAAATTATTTTAATATTGTATAAAATATTTATATTGATATTGTGTAAAATACCTACAAAAATAATGATATCAAAAAATTGCGCCAACTGCAAATAAAAACTTATAAAAATATTTTAATTAAAAAAGTTGTACAAAATATGTAGTTCTAATTTCCTACAAAAATAATGATATTAAGAAATTGCGCCAAATGAATAATAATTTATGCTATAAAATTTATTTCTTTTATTATTGTCAATGTCATTGAAAGGATTAAAACTAAAATGACGAACAAAAACTTGGCGTGCCCGGGTCGGGGCATTAAAATTATATAAATTTTTAATAAGATTGTTTAAAAATTAATCTATAAAATTGATTTATGGAATAATAAATAAGATTTTGTGTTTAAAAATATACCATATTATACGATATAATTATGCTATTCTTCTCTTATATTTTTATACTTTCTTTACATTTTATTTGTTAGGTTTGTAAATATATTCTTAAAATAAATTTTAGAATTGTAAATAATTTGTTTATATTTTACGTTTTATGTTAAGACAGGGTGTATTTTTAATAAATTGTACTTATTTTATTTTAATTATATACAGATAATTGAAGCTAATTTTATTTATATTTGCTAATGCATATACAGTTCATTGCATGTCAGATTTTAATGCCCCGACCCGGGCACGCCAAGTTTTTGTTCGTCATTTTAGTTTTAATCCTTTCAATGACATTGACAATAATAAAAGAAATAAATTTTATAGCATAAATTATTATTCATTTGGCGCAATTTCTTAATATCATTATTTTTGTAGGAAATTAGAACTACATATTTTGTACAACTTTTTTAATTAAGATATTTTTATAAGTTTTTATTTGCAGTTGGCGCAATTTTTTGATATCATTATTTTTGTAGGTATTTTACACAATATCAATATAAATATTTTATACAATATTAAAATAATTTGTAGAAGAATTTTCTACGGTAGTTTTTTACAGTAATTTTTTTACAGTTAAAATAACACTACTTTATAAATACAAATAACAGTTCTTCACAACTGGCGCGTGTACTTGGCGCCTTTTTTTTACCTTTTTTAAAAAGGTAAGTTTTTAGGGATTATATCATTCTTTTTTGTAGTATATGTTAAACATCTTTAAATAAATCTTTAAATAAATAGCAAAGAACCCGCCACCACCCCCGTCATATTTCATCAAAATATGACGGTCATCTTTGCTTATTATAGATATCCAAATCTTTCAAACTTCATTGCTACTGTTATTGTAAAAATAATGGATAATTACAAATCAATGTGTCATTAATACACTTATTATTGACAATATATGCTTCTAAATCCAATGATGAATAATTGTTGGTGCTTATCTAGTTTATAAAGCGAAAAAAGTGAGTTATATAATTCTATTTTTAAAAGTAAAGATAATAAAGACAAATTATTTGCGATTTATCTAAATATTTCTTCACAGTTCACGAATAATGCAGAATATGAAACATTGTTCATGAAGTTACTGAGACATTACGAGACACTTTTATATTCAACTGATTGAAATACAATTATAAAATGATTAAATATTAATCACAAATAAGTTTGATATTTAAAACATGTATTTTTAATGAAGAATTTGTTAACTGTTTCTTTATTTTATAACATCCAATTGGTTGATTGAAAAAACTAAAGAAACAATATATTTTATAAATATTTCCCACATACAATTCTTTATATTTTTTAATGAACCAAGTTATTTTTAATAAAGATGCATATATTATACGAGTTATCTTGCACACACAATGATTTAAAAGCATACGCACTATAAATGATTTATTTATAATGTGTGTATGAAATAATTACCTGATTACCAAAAGAAAACTGCCACATTTTTTGTATACTTTTTGTACAATCAAACACATGCGTGACGCGTTTTATTAACACTTTCCAGTCTAAAAAAAATATTTTTATTTTTTAAAAATTTGTAAATACATCACTTAAATCAGTACGTATGCAAGATAACTCATATAATACATTCATTTTTACAAATATAACTTGGTTGAAAAAAAATAAAGAAACAATATATTTTATAAATATTTCCTACATACAATTCTTTCTATTTTTTAATGAACCAAGTTATTCGTAATAAAGATGCATATATTATACAAATTATCTTGCATACACAATGATTTAAAAGCATACGCACTGTAAATGATTTATTTATAATGTGTGTATAAATATGAAATAATTACCTGATTACCAGAAGAAAACTGCCACACTTTTTGTATACTTTTTGTATTGTACAATCAAACACGTGCGTGACGCGTTTTATTAACGCACATATAAATGATTTATTTATAATGTGTGTATCATGAAATAATTACCTGATATAAAAAGAAAACTGCCACATTAAAATATACTGTCATTAAAATTATTTAAATTACGCATGCCGTGTTAACCTTTTTCTTTATTATTTACTTACTCTTGTCACTTTGTTGTCAAATGTCAAATCTCAGAGCGCCGTTAGCGCGATCTTCCGTCAAACAAGTCAACCGTACAAGATGCATACATTGCTATTTATTGCATGTGTTGTGTACGTGTATATACGTGTAGCGCGATACTACTATATATCTATGCATGTGTTGTGTACGTGTAGTATACGTGTTATTAGCGACGATGACGGTGACGGTGACCACGGTGACGTTTCTTAAATGAAAATTTCCACATTTCGACTTTGCGTCGTAATACCTCTGCTTATAGAATATATAGAGCAAAAATAAAGACACTTTCCTTATATAATTTAAACCAAAGCTATCGATTAAGCCTAGTAAGAACTCAATCCGTTCAGCGGTTATTGAGGTCTGATAATCTCGAGTACTCTCAACTAGCCGGCTCGCGTAAAGATACACGGAGTGCCATGCTACTGCTGCGCGGTACATGGCGCGAGACATTACCGTGTCTCTTGATAATACTCACAGCGATATCATAAATATCACATGAAGATCCACCTCGACAATTCCGATTAGCTCAATCAGTGATTATAGAGTTGCTAATTGTAAAACTTCTAACTGCATAATTTGTCGATCTTAACTTATTTTTTTTATGTATGATATATACGTTATGTTATATTGAATATAACTTATTGTTAGATTATCTAACTGTTATAAATTAGGTTATCTAACTTATATTATATTAGCATATATCATACAGTACATAATACATAAAAAATGTTGATTTAGGACGACAAATAATATATTTAGAAGTTTTATTGTTGACAACTATATAATCACCAATTCAATTAATCAGAGTTGTCGAAAAAATGGACTTATTATAAATAATTAATATTCTTTATTTATTTAATTACATAAGTTATAACTTACAAGTTATTAATAAAATAATAATTATTATTTTAATGAAATAACACTTCTATTATATTACAAAATATAAATGAATAAATTGTAGATGACAAACTCTATGGAAGACAAATTTGAAACAAAACGTTGAAGCAAAATAAATAAATTATCTTTAAATACATCTTTTTATTATAATATCACAGTAATATTATAATACAAATATTTCATAACATGAATATCCACTCTTCGACAGTATTAAATAAAAAAATAACTATATTTTATATCTTTATATACATACATATAATATTTAAGAAATCTTCATATTTTTATATTATATATTTGTATAATACTGCATTTAAAACATAAACTTTTTTCAAAAATATAATGAAAATTATGACATTACATTCTAAAAAATTATAAATTAGTACTTATTTAATAACAGAATATTATATTAATGTAACTTTGGTGAATTTCAAGAAAAATTAAATAAAATTAAGAACTTAATTTACATATGTGTCATACAAATAAGTATTTAATAATTTAACAACTTATGAGTTTATTATTGTAATTATATAAATTGTATTTTTAATTTGAATTATAGTAATATTAATTAAGTCTGTATATTAAATTAAACGCTATATAAAAACAAAAACGTAGAATGAAAATAAAATATAACAGTAAAACTGTTGTTATAAATTATAACTGATATAACCGATATATTATAATTATAACTGTTATAAATTATTTTGAAAATAGAAATAAAAACATTATACATTATCGTTTCTCGCATTATCGTTTCTCGCATTATCGTTTCTCGCATTATCGTTTCTCGCATTATCGTTTCTTGCATTATCGTTTCTCGCATTATCATTTTTCGCATTTCCCTGGCGGAAAAAATTCTACAGAAGAATAAAAATAACTACGCAAAACTAAAAAAAATGCGTCATAATCTGTGAAAATCTACACAAATTTAAGAAATGCTACTAAAATCTACGTCAAAATGCTAGAATTGGAACACTTTTGTAATTTTTTGTAGTTTTTACTGCGATTTTTTCTACAAATTTCTTGGTGAAAGTACGTCAAACTACAACCAACAGCGATATTCTACACATTTCTACCCTGGTGGAAATAATTTTACAATTTTTAACGCGAAAATTATGCGAAAACTATAATTTTTATGATGTAATTACAATTTTTTAAATTATTTTTCCATAATTTTTACGTCAAACTAACGCGATTTGGGCCATGTTTGTAGTTTTTTATAAATTTACGTAGAAAGTTATGGTTTTCTACAACTACATTACGTCCCATACAGCACAGAAAGGTACAATAAACGGGCAATTTTCACTCATTTGGACATTTATCTATCCGATTTCTGAACAATCAGTTCAATACCTGAATTCCCTGTATTGGGATCGTATCAGAAAAATTAAACTGATAGAAATAGTTATGACACCTTTAATCTTAGTATCCGCTTTTTGCAAGCTTTATATAATTCTCATGACTAAAACTTAAATATGAGATAGATAGCGCATTGCGCGTCGCATAGCGGTAAACGAACGAACTAGCGACTACTGAATACTGTTTTTTGTAATGTTTTTGGAATGTTGCTATAACATTTCTCATGAAATATTACAGTTACATGTAACTATAATGTCTCTACAATATTACATTACAACTTGCAAGTTTGTAACATTGCTGCAATGTAATTGCAATATTCTGTGCTGTATGGGGTAGTTTAGTTGTAGAAAATCACAACTTTCTACGTAACAGATTATTACAGCATACACAAATTTTAATGTCAAACTTAAATTTGTTATATCTTCCAAACCAATGCCGTCCCCCACTTCTTTGTTGCGGAGAATTACTCAAAATAACCTCCCCTACATATTTAAGGCGATAAAATTGGTGAGGTGTAATCTTTTATGCAGTTTTACCGTGTAAAGTTGTAGATAATCTATTATGATAATCTTCAACTTCTACAACTTACTACATTGCTCATAAAATATTCATGGAATGTTGTAGAAAGTTTGTGAATAGTTATGATTTTTACGATAATCTACAATTTATACAACTTACTACATTATTCACAAAAATGTTTGTAAAAAATTGTAGAAACTTGTAAAAATTTTTTAAACTTACTACAACTTATTAGAACTTATCATGAATTTCTACAATTTTCACAAATTGGTAGAAAGTTCTGATTTGTTGTTGAAAATTTTAATTTTTAATAGAAATACGTAAATTATTCTAAAATTATTTCCACCAGGGTTCTGACATTTTTACCATTTAATCGCAGGTTTGCTTGTCTAAACCATGCTTTTAAAATTCCTTCAAATTTTGCTTCTGTTACAGTGGGACAAATATTTTTTATGGCATCTAAAAAGATGAATATATATAAGATTTATTAATTAGAAATTAATATAGATAAAAAATGACATATAAATAATAGACAAATAAATGATATTGTATGCAACAAACTTACTTTTCATGCACATAATCATTTTTAAATCTTTTAATTTAAAATTATTATTTGCTTCAGTCCAAGAGCATTTGGAAGCGAGATTATTTGTAAATAATTTTTGCAATGCTCTCTTTATTGCATCTTTTACTGTAGTACCACCAGTCATGATTAACATATTAACCTACCATAAAATATTACTAATAAATCATATCCTTAATGTTAATGTTAAACTTAAAAAAAATAAAAAGATAAAAATGTATCATACATACCAGCTGTGATTGTGCTTCCTCAGATGCTAATATAATTTCGAAATTATTAATGTCTTCAAAACAATCCATTGGTAATTGTGGAAGCATATCGATATTACGATGAGTATTTTTATTATTGCCATTATTTTCTAAAACATGTAAACGCTCGTCCATTCGTTTACACATTAGTTTTATTTCACGTACATATTGCAATATAGGATCAAGAGTTTCAGTAGCTGTAATAGCAAAATAATTAAAATATGATTTTTGTATATATATTTAGTTTTTTCTCTACCTACAAATATTATCGTTTACAAAAATATTATAGTGTATACTATTTATCTATTCTTCATTAATATTACAATTTTTTTTGAAAGTTACAAATTGTACATATAATTTATTTACTATGTATAACTTTGCTTATATGGATCAAATTCTTTTTATAATTAATACATATACAATTTTTTTAACAATAACAACTTGTTGGAATTATTGGATTAAGTATAAATATATAGATGCTATATAACTTACTATGATTGCCTGCAGAAATAATACCATCTTTTGTAGGAGTAACATTGTCTTCTGCTTCTATGACAACAGTTTCATTTATATTTAGGATATGTGAATCATTATCACCTATATTTTGATTGATACCATCATCTAAAAACACATTCTTTGTGAAAATTTTACCTTTATTTTATATATATAAATATATTTTCCTATAAATGAAAAAATGTAAAAAATAAAATGTAGAATATTGGTTATACCTTGTTCATATAAGCTGTTATTTAATTCGAGAATGGAATCATTATCGCTGGTTTCGTTTTTACTAGAATTACTAGAATTATCTAAAAATATTTATTATTATCTAATATTATCTAAAAAATATCTTTAATATTATCTTATATAAAAAAACAAAATAACATCTAAGAGAATAATTGTATATATATTTATCAAAGACAAAGTATATAGTCTTACAATAAATTTTATTAAATAAAATTTGTATACCATTTTCTTTTGAAATGTAATGTGAATTTTTTTTTTTTCTAAATCCACGACCTAATTGAGATTCCAATTCGGTATTACTTTTTTCTTCCATCTTTAATCTTTTCTCCTTCTGTAGAGCATGTTTGTATGAATCATTATATGTTATATATTCATGACCAAGGTCCGTAGATGGAGGAACTGGACGAGGTAAGGTCTTCGCATGGCCGCCATTTTCGAGACAGCAAGTCTGTGTTGGTGTATGTACGTAGTACTATGGCTATTATAGTTGTGTGAGTGAGCGAGTAATCAAAACAGTTTTGATATATACACGTTGACATTATGATATATACACGTTGTGCATCCAAAAAGCAAAGTGAGAATTTTTATAAGAAAAAAATTATAATGCCAGGTTGTGCAAAAAATTGAACGAAAACATTTGTGGGCTGAGAAATGTGATAAAAATCCATGGTCGTCGCCATTTTCGTGCCAAATCGTGTAAAGCGGGTGCGAAGACCTTACCTCGTCCAGTTCCTCTATCTACGGATCTTGTTCATGACCATATATCTTTTTGTACTTTTCAACAAAATATCGAATTAAAGATTTTGCATATGCATTAAGCCTGATACATTCTGATGAACATAGAATTCTTATAGCGATATGTAACCATAAAAAATGTTTATATTGCATTTTAGGCAATTTTCCTTTTAATGCAACAGGACCTGTATATAATAAAAATTGCCTAAATTCGGTTGCTTTCCAATGTTCTACATCTTCTACAGATCTTGGTAGACGGCAAAACTCCTCAGAGATATATTTTCGGAAAATTTTCGTAATCTTTGATATTAATTTTATATTGTAGTCTTTTAACTTGAAGCGATTATTTCCCTTTTTTCCAATCCAAAACATTATAAGCGTTTTCATTACACCAAGGCATACTAAGTGCATATAGTCGAGCGGCACATTACTGACTAAACCGATACCTATCTTTTCTAAAGGAGTAGAACCTTATGATGTTCTAGTTGTGATTGCAATGCAAAACTTTCATCAGTCCTTAATGTAACATCGAGTTCTGGAAATGTCATTCTGCCTCTAAAAAATTTACCCTTTTGCGTACATTTATTACAACCAAAGTACCCTGTGTGAGATTTTATTAAAAGAACAAATGCCGTAGCAGGTACATCACAAATAATTTTTTAAAATATCGGTCTAATTAATTTATTATTTAAGATAATACCATTCTCCCTCAAAAACAAATATTCTTTCACAAATGCATCCAAAAAGTTTATTATTGACTCTGGTTTTTTAAATCCGTGATAAATACCTACAATAAAAGGTTCTGAAATTTCTAATAAATCAATTGACATTAAAATAGGCCAAAATTGACTTTTTGATGATTTACTCAACGGTAAGCCATCAATATTAATTGTTAATGGAAGGATTTCCAAATTATCTATTAATTGTATATTCTGATGTATTTTTTCAAATATGCCTTTCTCAATACCTAAATGTATATATGCACCAGGTGGCATATTTACAATATCAAAACATAATAAAAGAGTTTTTAGCAATTTCCTACAATCTTTTGGAACAAGCAAATTTTCTGATCTCATTATTGATAATAACTCATTTGCAGAATTATGTGAGATATTATTTTTAATAATCCAATGAGCGACTTTATCTGCTAAAGCAATTTTGTTCTGTGACTGAAATATATCTCTATCAACATTAAAATATACTGGTTCAGTTAATTTAGGAAAGTTGCAAACTGAATTAACATTCTTACATTCATCAGCATCATTGTTTGAATTAGGCGTGTTTAAAATATTTTCAAAAGTATTACAAAAAGAGTGCTGTATTTTATTAACATGTAGTTGTTCTCTGGTCTTACAGTATTCATTATAAGCGATTCTACGGAAATGTCTACTTGTTACCTTTGGTAATTTTTTTTTCCATTTTGGTATCTATAAATAAAAAAAGAATGCGTATAAATAAATATTGTGGAATAAAGAAATGATTTGTATATACATTATATTCTTATTTGAAATTTCGTTAGCAGATTTACAACAGACTAATATAATTTCGGAGAGTTTATTTTCCAATACCTTAAATATGGAAAGATGAAAGACTTTACAAATGTCACGTTTTACTTTTGGATAAACGGAAAAAATTATTATTGCGTATTAAAGGTATCTAAATCTGAACTCAGTAAAAAATATTGTATCGGTACTAACCTAAAAATCGATTACACTTCAATTTGTAGCTTTTTGTTTACGATACAATGTGTGTTAGAAAATACGTAACGTATGAGAAATGTACACAATTACAGTATTAGAAATAATATTTCTATAACAAGTGATTGTAATATATAATATACACATAAAGTACCCAGATAGCCAAATCTGCGAAAGCAGATCATGCTAAGTGTCAGTTATTAACTGTTGTAGCAGAAGATTAACTGTAAGCAGAAAGGCTACAAATTTGGTACAGAAGTTGTTATTACCGATTAAATCGACAAATTGATGTTAAAAACCAAGCAGAGCCTGACCACAGAATCTGACAGCAGATTGGCGGCAGAAACCTAGCAAGATCTGCTAACATGACTTGACGTCAGATTGTCGGCAGAAACCGAGCAAGATATGCGCGCGCGCAATCTGACGGCAAATTGGCAGCAGAAACCGAGCAGAATCTGCAGCTTTTAGCCATTTATATAATTTATTAAAATAGTGTAGTTTATTCGCTTACCGCTATGCGGCGCATTATTCACTTTCTATACCCGTATTCGAGTTCTTGTCACGAGCGTATATAAAGCCTGCAAAATGCGGTTAATAACATGTAATTATTTCTATCAGTTTAATTTCTGATACTATTCCCGTACAGGGGAATTCAGATATTGAACTGATTTTTGGAAAATCGGACAGATAAATGTCCGATTTTTACTTATTCAGACAATTTTTGTCCGAATAAATGGAAATATTTCGTTATTATCTACTTAAAATATAAAATAGAAATTAACTTCTTGATTGACTCATGACTCGTGTACCGCGACGATGCGTGTTTCTCATTACTCTATATTATTCTGCTATTAGTAATATGAATTAATTAGTAATTAATCTTTATTAATAATATTTATTTTTATTAATTAATAATTATTTGTGTACTTTATTTACGTACTAGTCGCATAGTCTTTAAACGTGAGATATGCGGGATATTGATTTAATTAACTGACCGCGCGAATTTTATGTGCTCCCATACGTCAACTTCAATGCCTCACCATTCAAATTCTATTCATCGGATCACTTTTTTGTAAAAAGCTTTTCGGCTTAGAATTTCATGAAGAATCTGTCATTAAAAACTTTTCCGCCAGTTCTGGTACACCTTGTATATTTATGTTATTAATACAAATGTCAGACAACGACGTTCCGTGAATGTGACATATTGACTATTGACGTCATTTTCTCTGGTCTCATGAGACCTAACTTAGAACGTCTAATTGATCATTTTGTGACCAAAATTTAACATTCTTTGTCCCAATAAAACAAATATATATTACATACATTGTATGCCTATTTTATTATCTTTTAGTAAGCGAAACAACAAGCAATGTAAATTAATGAAGCATTTAAATGCCGCTATTCCATTTAAATTATGACGACAGATCCTGCTCGATTTCTGCCGCCAATCTGACATCAAACTGTATTGCGCAGATCGTGTTCGGTTTCTGCCGCCAATCTGACATCAAACTGCATTGCGCAGATCCTGCTCGGTTTCTGCCGCCAATCTGCTGTCAGATTCTGTGAGCTCTGCTAGCAAATCATAAGCCTAATGCGGACATAACAGATGCCAATTTGCTAGCAACTTTCGAGAAAATCTGTTGCCAATTTGCTGGCATATTGCGCGCATTTTGCTTACTTGGAACATTATCGATGTGTTTTTTCTTAGACAATTCTTTTTGTAGATGTTTTGTTGAAAAACGAAGTCCATATTTAATAGTATTTTTCGAAGCCTCCACTATTTCAGCCCATTCTAAAACAGAGGATTATATATAATTGTTAATAAAAGTAGATTCATATGAGATTGTAAAGAAAATATTGAAGTTATTTCTTTTTTTACAAGTGAGATTTATTGTTTCTATGATATATGCAAGTTTACACTTTGTGCGTGTGTATTACAGAGAAGAGATAGAAAACTCTTGTAGGTATAATGGAGCTCAAATATCTGCAGAGGAAAGTGATATTTTAGTTATGAGTTTTATCATTAGATGGGGTTTGGGGAAGACAAAGGTATCGAACATCTCCTGCGATTAATCGACCGTCACATGCCTGTACTTTTACTAGTGTTATGTGTGTTTCGATATTTTAAGTTTCACGCATGAGTCCGGCGCGCGCAAAATGCGCGAGAAAAGCGAAAAAGAAAAAGACAAGGGAATTCCGATTCTGTTCGTTTTTGTACGCGCTTGTTATAACAAAAATATCAAGCGAATATATATTTTACAAGTATTAAACAGCATAAGAGGTCTTAATACAAAACCTGCGGTCCCGAATATCCCTTGATACACAACAACTAGGTTCAAAATACTTGTTCTTAAAAAAGTTTCCTACTCTTCCCTCTATGAAAATAAGGTATGTTTGTTCTGAGTGTTCAGCTTTACTGCTTCTGGATATTGATGAAGGAATTGAGTGCTCATGTGGTCATTACTGTTCTATGAAAATTCTGAAAGGTGATGGTAATTTCTTTGTTCAATTATCTATTAGTGATCAGATACAGCAAATTATGAGCAATAGTGAACTTGTAAATCAGATAAGGAAAGAATGCCAAGAAAATGATATAATTAATGGAAAAGTTTACAGACGCTTCAGAAATAGAGGTGTTATTGACGATGATATAACATTACAGTGGAATACAGATGGCGTAAGGCCATTTAAATCCTCTACGTAAGTGTATGGCCCATTTAAGCTTGTATCAATGAATTGCCTTTCAAAGCTCGAAGGGATAATATGCTTCTCTGTGGATTATATTATGGAAAAAAGAAGCCAATAAGAAATGCATTTATGAAACCATTTGTGAGTTGGAAAGTTTACACACAGAGGGCATTGTTTGTAATGTTCCTGGAAGAGAATAATCTATAAATATAAAAGTTCATACATTATTGTCGTCAGTAGACTCTGTAGCTCGACCAAAACTGCAAGGAATTAAACAATTCAATAGGAAATATGGATGTTCATTTTGTTTGCATTGTGGCAGAAGAATAGGAAAAGGAAGAGGTAGTGCTAGGGTGTATATTGGAAGTCTAGGGAAACCAAGATCCGTAGAGCAGCATTTACGAGCTCTAGAACGACTTGAACATTACAATCACACACATCGCCGGAACAAAACTGACATTCAGGGGGAAGCGTTTTACTATTGTTGCCCGTATTTAATATTATTTGGTCCTTTGTACCAGATTATATGCATGCCTCCTTGAAGGAGTAGTAACAACATTCCTGAAACATTGGACTAGTTATGAAAACAAAGATAAGGAATATTATTTAAACAGAAAAAAAAATTTTGAATGACAGAATTCAATCAATAAAGCTACCAATGGAAATAACTAGATTTCCACGGACAATTAATGAACTTAATATATGGAAGGCATCTGAGTTGCGTAGTTTACTCTTGTATTATTCCTTAGTGTGCTTGAAAAGACTTATACCGTCTAAATATTTGAAGCATTGGTTTCTTTTTGTGTACAGTATGACAATTTTTCTTAAGGAAAGATTTGATGATTATGAATTTGAAAAGACTCAAGCTGCTCTGATCAAATTTGTTGATAATATTACACTTGTTTATCCAGGTTCTTATTCATTATATACTTTTAATACTCATTTATTGCTTCACATACCAAAGGCAATAGAGGATTTTGAAGGGTTTTGGGCTACCTCTACGTTTCCTTTTGAGCATTTTAATGGAGTTCTGACACAACTTATAAAGGGAACACGCAGTGTTCCCCAGCAGATATGTCGCTCTTTCTTGCGATTACGGCATGTTTCCCATTTGAGTTCACAAATTTTTTCTCGTAATGATTGTTCTCAGCCAGGAAAGGAATTATATGAATCTATGTTATGGAAATACTATTCCAGTCATAATAGCTATCTTTTCTCTAATACTTTAAGACTGTTTGGAGCTCCTGAAAACTATTCTTTGTCCTTAGTGGAAAAGATTACAATTCAGGAATATCTTCAAACAAATGTGAAATCCACTGCATAGTCCTTTAGACGACTTATTTTTAAAGGCATTGTTTTCCATGCAAATGCCTATGGAACGCTCATTGTAAGAAATAATAGCATAGCCAAAATGAATGATGGTGTCTTTCTAGATATTGCACGAATTCTAATTGTTGACTGTGTTGACACAGAAAAAAAGAATTGTGAAGTACTAGGGGAATTGCTCGAAGTAAGTGATGAGGATCTTTGTCATGATATAGAGCTAGACATATCGTCTAATAGCATTGTTCATGTATGCCGTAGAAGTGGACAAATAATATCTTACATGCCTCAGAGCATAATATCAAAATGTGTCTGTGTTTCGTATAGTAATGTTATATATATATTATTCCATTAGTCAATTCACTGGAGAGAGACTAACAAAAATCTTGTAAATGTAGCGTTGATAAAAGAAAAGATTGCAACAAAGTCGAATGTCCTTAATTCTATAACTTAATTCTGTTTTTGACATTTTGTCATTTTTTAAGACAAAAAGTTTTTTATTTTTATTTAATTTACTTGATCTCTACTGTATTAGTTTTTTGTGAAACAATACTCATTATGAGTGTGAAGCTAATTAGCTTTACGTTTGTTTTGAACTGTGAGCAAATATTAAATTTAAAGAATACTTAAATATAAATTGAGTTTCAATAAATGCAAAGTTTAGCAATGTAGAATATGGTAAACTTTACCTTAATTCATGTCACTATCATTTATTTTATTTTAATTCAGCCGTCATTACACAATTTAGAAGTTGCGTTGGTATTTGGAATTCTTTCCTTTTGCATAAAAAATTGATGTGGCTTTAAAAGAACAACTATTTATGAATATTTAGTAAAGAAACAAACAACAAAACACCGATTTATTTTATCTACGTGATGGTTTATAATCCATGTGATATATCTTCTTTCATATATACATATATTTCTATGTAAATTACTATTTGTAATTCTATGTAAATTATACTATTCTATGTAATATTACTTGCAATGTACTTTAAATAATGTAATCCTATCCCTGATTTCTATCATACAATCACAACTTTTTCAGGCTTACTTTTAATTTCTTTGTTTTCATTTATTATGATGTTATGGTTTTATTATGACAGGAGTGAGAAGGATCAAATTAATTCAACTTTAAATGGCAATAACTTTGACAATTCTGTTTTCACTAGTTGCAAAAATAATAAACTATGCTTTTGACATGTTGAAATTAAAAAACTGCTAACAAAAGTTTTTATGTTTTACTTTTAAATATATTGCTTTGCGGCTCCATTTGTTAAAACACTGTAATTATTATAAAACATGCTACTTTATATTAGAACTTGACGATATTTTAATACAATTTTACTTTGCGTTTGCTTTGAAATCCTTATACAAAGCGAATCGTCTTGTTTCAAGAAATAAACTATAGAAACTAAAGAAGAGCTTACAAATTATCTCTTCCTGATAAGGAGAGATATGAAAGAAGGCAAATGCTTAGTCTTACTTTAAAAGAGCACTTTAAAAATTCCGGATGCAATAGAAATAATAAAGATAAATTTAAAGCCCGAATCAGACTATGCATTAAAGATTGAGATCGAAGATTGAAGATTAAAATTTGACCAATCAAGACAAAGAAATTTTAGTTTCTTTTGTTCTGATTAGTTAAATTCTAATCTTTAATTTTCAATCTTCAATTTTCAATCCAAGGTCTGATACGGGCTTAAGAGTTATCCTCTATCCTCTATAATTTTAAACCTTAAAGCTAACCTTAAGATGAACCTTCTTAAAAGTTTACTTCTATGTAACTTTATACTTAAAATCAAGAATCATAGGAAAACTTTAAAATTTAATGTTAACTTCCCAGTAAACGCTAGATATTCCTGAAATATTCCGTTCGTATTCCAAAAGTTCCGTATATACCGGAATAGTAGAGGAATGTTCATAGAACATTCAAATAATCGTGAAATATTCAGAATATTCTATGAACACTAGTTGTATGTGCAATAAGGAATATTCAGTGCATATTTTGGTATATGTATGGAACATACACGAAATATTCCATGGAATATTATTGGATCAATCTTATCGGACATTAGTGAAAACCGACGTGCGCATGCATCTCGTTACCCTGCGAGCGCAGCGACTACTTGGTTGACTCTTGCGTTCACGTATACGTAACCCCGTATTGCGCGTTACACATCGTGCATTGCATTTTTATATTCGAGTCAGTGTTTCATCATGCGGTATTCATTTTAATTATTTACGTTTCGTAAGTGTCCCCCAGTGTCGGGGTCGTATACAATTAAGAAGAAGAAGAAGAGTCTTAACTACAGGGCAAGACGGATGTCTCGTGGCATCTTTTGTGTACTGCACACAGCTATTACGTGGCCATTACGCATTACTTGTCTGTATTAAAATATATCTTTGAATAAATGAACAATATTCATAAATGAATACCATCTAAATAATTTATAAAACCGTTTTTTAAAACAATCTTTACTATATAATATATATCATTCTGAATATATGGTGGAATATACGTAGGATATACTCCGAATGTTTTTCAAGTATGTCCTGAGAATATTTCTGGAACATTCAAAATATGGATAAAAAAATGGGACATTTCGCGCTTATCTGAATATTCCTTGTACATTCTGTAAATATTCCGGAATGTTTTGGAATATTCTTGGGATGTTAATTTTGGATCTTAGGAACATTTTATGAATATTCTAGGAATATCTAGCGTTTACTGGGTTAGGATTACTTCAGATTTACTGAGATTACTTTAAAGCTACTTTTCCATTTCTTTAGAGTATCTGAAGACTATTTTAAAGTCAGTTTTTAAAACTTTTGGTTTTTCTAAGATTATTTTAAAGTCAGTCTTGAAATACTTAAAAATTTCTTAGATCACTTTACATTAACCTTTTACACACTTTAGATTACCTCACAATTTCTTAAGTAAACTCTTATATTTTAAGGTTTACCTTTAGAAACCTTAACTTTTTTTAAAGTAAATTTTCCCAAGGGTATATATAGCCCAAAAGGATTATTCTTAACAAAAAATGTTAATTGTTCGGAAAAATTGACATGCAACTTTAATAAAATGCATTTTATTATTCAAGTTTCATTATAAGGAGCAATTTTAATAATATTTGTTCCTATTTTCAGCTATAGGTTTAAGGTATTTCAAAACATGCTTAATTAATAATTCTATGTCGGATTTAAGCTGTAATGCCGATTATTTCTTTATTTATGCATACTTGAGCAATTTCTCGTCTCTCTGTAAATTTGATAAAAGTAGCATAACTGAAGAAATAAAGGACATTACATTTGAGATCCGACATAGAATTAACTATTAACCATTTTTCGATGCTTTTTAAGATTTTCTTAAACTCATGGTTGAGTGTAAACAAACATTTTGAAAATTGTCTTTTGTAGTCCAACTCTTGAGTAATAAATTGCATTTTATTTGATTTAATTCAATATTTAAGATATCGCAAATACAAGAAGTCACCCTGTAATACAATTTACGTTTATTAATAAAAATAAAAATTTTTTTACATGATTTGTTTCTATGTGATGTATACGATCGATGTTTTCGTCCCAAACCACAATAGAAACCCGTTTTCCATTATTATTATTTAAGACAAATTTAAAAAGATTGAACGGTTTTTTCCAACACGTCTAGTAGGTACGATCATATCGACGTAACCTATTATTTCACTAAAAAGATTAAACAGATTAATAAAAACCATAAACAATTATATATTTTAGAAGTTAATTTGAATGTTTCAATTATATTATATTTTATTTTATACTCTTAAATAATAAAAATTATAATTATTTCTCTATATAACCAAAGATTATATTAAAATTTTAATACTGATAAATTTATTATAGTTACATTGTGTAGTCGTTTAATTGAATATTATCTAATGTTTCACTGGGAGTCAATAAATCATTTACATCCTGCTCATCTAGCTCGCTCTTGATTCTTTTCGATATGTTCATCTTTATTATTTTTAATTATAATAGTTATTATAAAAATTTAAAATATATTCTGTAACAATAAAATTTCGATTTAAATAAAAACCTAAATCGAAAAAGCTTAATATCAAAATATCATGATTGTAAAAATTATAGTTTTTAAGCGATAAAAAATAGCCAATGATATACGCTTTATTTATATTTATATATATTCAGAAATATACAGAATGATTCAAAACGAGTATAACTTTGACATATTTTTTTAAGATTATTATGAATAAAAAATGTTACATGAATCTAGTTCCTAATCTCAGTACTTACATATAGTTACAAATTTTTTTTTAAGTTTACTGCTGTTATAATAAAATTGTATGTTTGATACAAAATGATTTTACAAAAAATAAAACGGAACAGAAAGGTATAAAATATCAATTATTTTTAGTTCAGTGTTTTAGTGTTTATAATAAACACTAAAAATTTGCTTACTGACCTGAATGCATGTATTACATCAATTATATAAATATTGAAAATAGGAATTATGTTCATATGATATTTCTTATTCAAAAGGACCTCTTAAACAAATTTTATTACGCTTGTTCTGATATTTATTTTATCACCTTAGACTATGATTCCAAATTCTTGACGAATTCAATTACGTCCTCAAATTTTTCGTTCTCTTTTTTCCAGTTTCGTTTTCTCACTTGTTTCTCTACTCTGTTAGATAATATTTACTTAAACAAAACATATTTATTATAATTAAATTTAATTAATTTGTTTAACATTACCTGATAATTGAAAAAAGATAGATTATAAAAATAAGTATATAAGATTGTGAAATCTTATATACTTACTCGTGAAAGCTAATAGATTAATAGATTGGAAGAACGAAAGATTCAGAAAGCTAATAAGTAAAAAAGCAAAAATGTTAGGAATCTAAGAAGAATATTAAAATTTGAAAGATAAATTAATATTGTTATGATTGTTTTAACAGTATTTTTCTTTTGAATTATTAATTTTGGCTATACACAATGGACTATTAATAAATTTATTGTCAAACGTTCGTAAATAAAAAAAAAATATATATATCTATTTACAATACTTTGAAATAAAACTCGAGAATAGAGATAACCCATAAAGCACAAAAACCTTTCAGAGATATCTTAGAAATATTTCATGTGATGGATTGAAACATGTCATAAACATTGCAAAATGTTTCTGCAACAGCTCTGAGACAGCTCTGGAACAGCAAAATGTCCGCGATTCTTGCACTTGAAACCTTATAGAAAAAGGCTGCTGAAAGGTTACTAACAAATCTGCAACCTTTCTGAAATATTGCCAAAAGGTTACTGAAATGGTTGAAACCTTTTTGAAATATTGCTGAAGGCTAATTGAAATAATTTTGAAACTCTTTTGTAATATTGCAAACAGATTACAAAACTCTTATTGAAATAAATTTAAAATATTTCAGAAATGATATTTAAAATTATATTCAGAGGATTGCAAATACTAAAAAAAGTTACAATAAAAATCATATATATATATAAAATATTCCTAAGTATATTTTTAATTTTATTAGCCTCTTCGCAAGCTTTACCCCTGAGTAGTGATACTATGAGAGTTCTAATCCACGAGGCTCCGAGGGGAGAGCGGGGCGCGGGGGTATCTCGGTGGCGCGGCGGCTGACGTAACGCGGGCGGGGGACGCTTATCTCATTGTCAGTTTCTTCAGGGGAGGGGTTGGAGGGATCTTGGGGCCGACGTTGCGCATATCGACGAACGTGTCGGGACATGTTTTCGTAGGTAATAAAAAAAGAAAAAAGGAAAGAAAGAGGTGTAAACACAAAATAGTGCCGATGTTTGGCAGCTTTGTACCTTCGCAGTATCTCGCCTATTTATAAAAAATTTTATGATTAGCGCTACAGAAATGAGCGCCGATGTCCGGCTGCTTTTTGTCCTTACTCCTCTATCCATAAACAACAACGCGATAAGGGAAATTATCTTCCTGAGATATAGTTTAGCAAATCGATACGTCGTATGAAAAAAACCATAGTACATGATTTGAAAGCGCATAGATACATCGGTGAAAAGAATATAGCGGTTACTTTCTTGTGTCAAGTGTCAGTGGCATAGTAGTGAGTAAAAAAGAAATGGAAAATAATAATTTCGAAGCAATATTAGATGAGTCAGCGTGAAAGAGAGGAGGAGAGAGATGAGAGAAATTATTATTTTCTATTTCTTTTTTACTCACTACTATGCCACTGACATTTCTGACACAAGAAAGTAATCGCTATATTTTTTTCACCGATGTATCTATGCGCTTTCAAATCATGTACTATGGTATTTTTTTTCATACGACGTATCGATTTGCTAAATTACATCTCAGAAAGATAATTTCCCTTATCGCGTTGTCGTTTATGGATAGAGGAGTAAGGACACAAACCAGCCGGACATCGGCGCTAATTTCTGTAGCGCTAATCATAAATTTTTTTATAAATAGGCGAGATACCGCGAGGGTACAAAGCTGCCGAACATCGGCGCTATTTTGTGTTTACACCTCTTTTTTTTATTTTTTCTTTACTTATAAAAACATGTTCCGACACGTTCGTCGATATGCGCAACGTCGGCCCCAAGATCCCTCCAACCCCTCCCCTAAAGAAACCGAGATAAGCGTCCCCCGCCCGCGTGACGTCAGCCCCCGCGCCACCGAGATACCCCCACGCCCCGCTCTCCCCTCGGAGCCCCATGAGTTAGAACTCTCATAGTATCACTACTCCCCTGATCCACAATAGAGTCGTAAAGTTGTAAGTCGTAAGAAATTGACCAATCCCAGTTGAATGTGAGGAGAATAATCGACTGTGATTGGTCAATTTCTTACAACTTACGATTTTACGACTCTATTGTGGACCAGGGATTACCCTTAATTGACCAATCACAGTCGATTATTCTTCTCACATTCAACTGGGATTGGTCAATTTCTTACGATTTACGACTTTACGACTTTATTGTGGACCCGTAGGCCTATTCTGTAACTTTATAACGACAATGTCGCTATCGTTATAAAGTTACAGAATAGGCCTACATTATTATAATATATAATTCTCATGATTAAAACTTAAATACGAGATAGATAGCGCATCGCACGTCGCATAGCGGTGAACGAACAAACTAATATATGTTCATGTGGAAGATTTCAAAAACATTTATATTGTAACATTTTATATGACATATTGTAGAATTCTTTCAGAAATGTTTCACATGAAATGTGAAAGGTTGAAATGATTTTGAAACCTTTCTGAAAGCTTTCTGCAACAATCTGTGCTGTATGGGAATATCGATAAAAATATAGATTTGCGTCCGAAATTTAGGGGGACAATCACGCCTCGCTTTTTAATAATTTCCTTACGACCATATAATCGATTAACTTAGAATTATTGAATGATTTAAGGAATTCATGCTGTTCTATCAGAACTATTTATAAGCAAATGTGTCAACGAAAAATTTGGCATTTATATATCAATAAATTAATTTTATTTTTTTCGAGAGAACATAATTTTATGTGTTTGTCACCATTATGTGTGTGTGATTTTTTTATACAGGGTGTCCCGTAATTCGCGCACCACCCGTAACATTCAGGTAGAGCGGGTTAAATCGAATCGAAAAATCATCTACCGTTTTGCTATTTTCGCAATAATTTACGAGAAATTAAGTTAAAAAGATCGGACAATCCGTGCGAGTAGAAGCGCGTGGCGAGAAGAAACCTCCCGCTGTAACCTGATACAAGGCGCGCGAAGCGATGGGAGGAGCGCTCTACAAAAGACAATGTTATGTACATGTAATGTAATTTTACTTTGCTCATAAAGCTCCTCTTCAGAGCAAGCTGATTTTTTTCAATTTTGGCTTCCTCATAGAGAAAACTTTATGAGCGAAATAAGATGGTGAGAAAGCAATGTGCAAGTTTCTAATTTGCATACTTTTTATTTTTATTTCTTTAATGATACTCTATTCATATAAAAAATTTTTTCAAAAAATTCAAAATTTCATAAAAAATGAACTCTTTCACCCATCCTCGCCAAATTCAATATCAACCCCATTCTTTAATGATACTCTACTCATTTAAAAAAATTTAGTCTGATATCTCAAAATTTGCAAAAGTTAGAGTAAACAGACATTTCTAAAATAATTCAAAATTTCATAAAAAATGAACCCTTTCTTCGATCCTCATCAAATTCAATACCATCCTTTAATGATACTCTATTCATGTAAAAAAATTTAGCCCGATATCTCAAAATTTGCGGAAGTTAGAGCAACCACGCCCTTTTTTGGTGCACATACACATACACACATACATACATACGGACATTTTTTAAAAATGTGATTTTTCGACGTTTTAAAACATTCTGAACACATTGGCATAGAAAACTGAAAAATAAATTTTTTCACGAAAACAAAGCTTCCTCTATGAGGAAACAAAATATGAATAAATATTATAAAATATTTTAATATTATGAAATATTCTCAAAAGAGAAGTATTTATAAGTATTTCATGATTAGTGCTAGTTTTTAATAAAAAGAGGATAGACTGAAGAATCCAAAACACAAAACAATAAGATAAAGCCCAGCCAATTCGCAAGTAGAGCATAATTTCTAATAAAATTATAGTGTATTGCCAATATGTTCACAAGAACGATAAATTTCCGGATACCGTCGCGTTACTGTATAAGTCGAGGATGAATACGAGATTTCAGTTAATTACACAGGACCACAAAGAAAAATTTCCAAAAAATACCTTGAACCGGAATAGGTATTTCTTATAGATTTTGGGTCTCTGAATACGAATCTGTATTCTATTTTACCGTATCACGTCAGAATTTTTTTTAAATCGCAAAATATGGTCAAAAATTTGCTAAAAAATGTATATTATATAAATAAGGATAAGTAATGACTTTAAAAAATTGTGTAAAGTATTCTTTTCGTTCAGAAAATTAAATAAATAAAATATACTAACGTACCTAATAACATATAATAACAATTTACTATAATAACCTTAAGCGGGGCAGGCAAGCGAGCGCGCGAGTATTATAATAAAGCGAGCGAGCGCGCCGCGTATATTTTGACCAATGTATTTATTTCGACAAATTTGCAACGTTATTTTTTATAAATTTATATAAAAGAGTAATTTATCCCTGACAAAGGTATTTTCTCAAATTTTATATTCTTTTACTTTTCTAAGATTAAGCCTAAGTGTTGCTTGTTTTGTTACGACACGTCATCCCTTCCATGTAAGGTATACGTACTATATAAATATAAGGACTGTATTATAAGAGATAAAATAATGATTAACAATATAATTACAAAATGCAAGGAATCAAAAGAATGTAGTTAGTTCCCGGAACCAGGCACGCGTCGCGCGCACTCGTTCTATCATAACACTCGCGCACGCGCTTGCTCGCCCCGCTTAAGGTTACTATAGTAAATTGTTATAGTTAAATTGTTATCAGATACGAAAATATATTTTATTTATTTGATTTTCTGAACGAAAAGAATACTTTACATAACTTTTTTAAGTCATTACTTATACTTATTCATATAATATACATTTTGAGCAAATTTTTGACTATTTTTTACGATTAAAAAATAATTGTGACGTGATACGGTAAAATAAAGTACAGATTTGTATTCAGAGACCCAAAATCTATAAGAAACATCTATTCCGGTTCAAGGTATTTTTTGGAAATTTTTTTTTGTGGTCCTGTGTTATTTAACTCAATACTTTAAATTAATACAGTTATTTAATTCACAATTTACACCGTACAATAAAGACAATAATTCAATTTGTGTGTTCCCTTTCAGATCCCGAGTATATAACCGTTTGATAAGCCACATCTTACCTAATTATCTGTATGATTTTTAATCACCAAGTGCGCGGAGAGTACCTCTGAATGCTGTCGAGCGACTGCAACCGCTCGTTATCGCTTTGCCGTTTTATTGACTCCAATCTTCTAGAAGATTCCTGGCGGTTAATAATCGTTCGTTATGCACGGATTGGAACTTTCCCGAAGCTTGTAGTTTGCTAATACTGCGCATGCGTCCGTCTGTATGACGAAATTTTTGTCGTCGGCGTCATGAATGCCTTCCCACCTGAAGACAGCCGCCTTCCATGCAAATAAGAGTTAGATGCATCTCATCTAGTTATTTGTGCATCATCACTGTAGGTTCTTGAAAGAACCGGCAACGTTTTTCGGAAGCATCAATTTGACAGCTCGAAGCACAGTCTTATATACCGTGTGGCTCGAACTATTTGCATACACCTACCCACACACACACACATTGACAGAGAGAGAGATAGAAAGAGAGAGGGAGTATTAAATTAAATAAACTAAAAATTATTAAAATTAACATAATTAATTAATTAATTAAAATTAATTAAATTAACTAAAAATATTATTATAAAAGATAATACTTTTCAAATTTGATTTATAGAGATTAATACAGATAATAACATTACGACATAATGTATTGTAAATATAAAAATATATTATAATTATAAATTATTAAAGATAAAATTAGATATTATTAATTATAAAAATATTTAGCATGTTCCATGTGTGCCTTAAGTTTTATCGGTGATTAAACATCCCGCATTAGAATTTAATCGTCTTCTGGTTTGTCAAAATGTAAATTTACATAATGTTATGTAAAATTATACAGAATTTTAATTAATATTTCTTTATATGTTTTTATAGACTGTTCTCGAAGTAACATGGCTTTCCGATATCATAAATTCGAGTCAAATGATGTGGAACAAGTTGCGCAATGTCATTGTCTCGGTGCAGCATTATTTAAAAAGGCTGGGAAGAAGAGCGCTAGAAGATGATTAAGTTCTAATAAGGATTTTTTTACCATCAATAAGACTTATGGCATGGAGCATGCTAAATATATTTATAATTAATAGTGTATAATTTTATCTCTAATAATTTATAATTAATAATAATATATTTTTATATTTACAATACATTATGTTGTAATGCTATTATCTGTATTAATCTGTATAAATTAAATGTAAAAAGTATTACCTTTTATAATAATATTTTTAGTTAATTCAATTCATTTCAATTAATTAATTAATTATGTTAATTTTAATAATTTTTAGTTTATTTAATTTAATCTTCTCTCTCTCTCTCTCTCTCTCTCTCTCTCTCTCTCTCTCTCTCTGTCTGTCTGTCTGTCTGTCTGTTTGTCTGTTTGTCTGTTTGTCTGTCTGCCTGTCTGTCTGCTGTGTGTCTGTGTGTGCGTGCGTGTGTCTGTGTGCGTGTCTCTCTCTCTCTCTCCTGGTAAACCTCTCTCTTTAAATTGCAACAATATTAATTCATAAAAAAAGAAAAAATAAGAGAAGATGTTGGGTATCAGATTTTCTTTGTAAGCGAAAAATACATAGGACTTATTATATAACAAAACCAACATTATTAAGAAATCCTAATTTATTTATAAACTATTGTCGGATGAGTCCAATACAATTTGAAGAGTTATATACTTTAATTGCACCAAAAATAAGAAAGCAAACACTTTGTCGAGAGCCAATACCACCTGATCAACGTCTGCTGCTTACATTTAGGTACAAAATTTATATCAATAACTTATTAATATGAAAATATAACAATATTGACAGCAAGTAAAGATAATTACATGTTGATTGTTTACTTTCTTTCAATGTTGATTGTACAATTTTTTATTTAGATACTTAGCATCCGGAAATTCAATGATGTCATCAATATTATATTGATCAATTCACAATAACAAACATAATTGCAGAAACATGTAATGCATTATGGTCAACTTTAGTATTCATTGTTCTTAAAGTATCTACATGCGATGAATGGAAAAAGATTGCAAAAAATTTTGAGATGAAATGTAATTTCCCACATTGTGTAGGTGCTGTGGATGGAAAGCATGTAGTCACACAAGTAACATCACATTTTGTTAAGTTTTATATTATTTTCTTTTAGTTATTTATTTTCAGAACATTTCATATCTAAAAATAATTTTAGGCTCCATCAAACTCTGGGTCCACATATTTTAATTATAAAAGTTCGCATAGCATAGTGTTAATGGCTGTTTGTGATAGCAACTATAACTTTCTGTTAGTTGATATTGGTGCGGCAGGCCGTCAAAGTGATGGAGGCACATGGTCGAGATCTACTATGGGTGAAGCATTTGCAGCAGGTGAAATGGATATACCACCTCCGGATCGTGTATTTGAGGAACGTGTTTTGCCATACGTATTAGTAGCTGATGAAGCTTTCCAATTAATAAATTATACGATGCGGCCATTTTCTGGAAAAGGAGGTTTAACAAAGGAAAAACGTATATTTAATTACCGACTCAGTAGGGTATGCCGTATGGTGAAATATGACAACATATGTTAAGGTCAAGGTCATTGGGAGGGGGTCCCCTAATATGCATATTTACCAAATATTTATATTTACAATCTTAATACGTAAGAAAATAAAAGGAATATAGAAAATATATTTAAAATTATATTACAGCCTAATATCATAGACAATTCTTTAAAAGGAGAAAATAATTCATTAAATAACTCTTTGATGCAACTCTAACTGTCAAATGTTTAAACTAAAGGATGCGACAAATATTGTCCCGCTGTAGTTAATGCAATAAATAAATTGACAAGTTGAATTTGCTTGTTTTGATATTTGATCAACGTTTAGTAGTTTCAATCTCGAGATAGCAGCATTGCAATATAGATTTACCGATGTAAACGTAATTACAAACGTATCGTAATAAGATAAGTAAGTTTAACTCTTCGAAAGATAAAATGTTATAATATTACCTGTATTATCGATGATAAACAGAGTAATTTTTACGTGGTAAGAGATAAATAAAATTTATCTAGAAACTATATAATTATAATTTATGATTAATATAGTATATCATCCGCGTTATTTATCATTTGATCATTTTTCTACTTAAACAATTTTAGAAACTATGAAAGATGATTGATTACGCGTGTGTCTTACCGTCTTTGATACAATTGACTATACGCATTATTTTGCATTGGGTTTCATCAAGGAAAATATACTAATTATTGATTGAATTAATTATGTATCAGTAGTTTTATAATTTTACCATAAAACTCATTATAATCGATCATGAGAAAGAGTCTTGAAAAGTAACATTTAAAGATAAAAACTCATAATTTACACACACGCACCATGCACACGCACACACGAACTGGACGTATTACAAAGAATCTAACGAGAGACATGGAGACATGTCGACTCCATTCATTATTCTCTCTGAATCATTCTGCATGCAACATTGAGAGCTGTTGGTCACTAGTGAAGAATCGCGTGAAAGCAGACCGAGTACATACATCTGAAAGAGGAGGAAATTATTATGTTAAGAACATTAAAAATATGTATTTTACTAAAAGTGTTAATATTAACGAGAACAGCTATCGCGTTTTCGGAAGATCTGGAGGATTTTCAAACTTCGGTAAGTCTTCAGAAAAAGTATTTTCATGTACTTTGATCTAAACTTCATGCACGTAAAAGATTTTTTTCATGAAGAAATTTGTATGTTATATTTTGCAGATAACGGATTACTTGTGTAATTAAAACTGTACAATACGTAATGAAAGAGTTTTGATGCAATAAAAAAATATATATAGTTTTTTTAATTTTGCGTCACATTTAAAAATCGATATATTATATAGTACAAAATTAAACTTAATTGTGACGATTTTATCTTAAAATTTAAATGTAACACTTATTGTCATAATTATTTTATTTAAGAATAAGAATTTTTAACATTAATGATGCTGTTGATTTCATTTATTCTCTGCAACATTGATAAACACATGTGACACTTTTGCTTGTTTATGTGATTTTTCTCTAATTTCTAAAATATCTTAATTTTTCTAAATATTCATGTTTATTAATTTTTGTATAAAACTTACAGTAAATTATTTTATATAGTGTTAGTCGAAATAATTCATCCGATTTCAAATGACTATATTTGTGAAGTTTACAAATAAGGTCAGTGCAGGTAATTATGCCATAGCAGCTAATTACGCCACTATCTAACTCTTCATTAATACATACGGATGGCTTTAAATGACGAATGCTAATTGTGAAGACATAGATACTAAGTTGTTATCAACAAACATTTTGCCGTTTCAAACTTTCAGTGATTTATAGTAACAATTAGAACAAAAGTTGTTATCAAAAAATTTGCCACTATAAACTTGGCACTACACTCGCCGCTAATTTGCCGGCAGTAATTATTACATTTCAAATATTTACTAGCATCATTTTCGTAGTAAATTTGACGCTTTTTCTGAAAGTATAGTTGTTTTTGTCATTCCATTTTATGTAAGTACAAAAAAAGTAATTTATTTTTAAATTTCAGGCTGCTGATAATTACGCTTTAAGAACTCATTAGAATTACTAACGAATTTGGTCTCTATGTTTTGTATTTAGATTTGTTTTGATTGTGGCAGTTTTTTTTAATGTAAAAAATAAAACTTATACTTGATGATAAAAAATAAAACTTATTTTTGCTTATTTTTAAAAAATAATAATCAAAACACGTTTGTCTCCCCGTTTCTTTTTTTGTGCATTAGAATTGCGAGTAAAATTTACAAAATGTTTGTTGCAAAGCCCTGAGTTGATTTCTCACGTGATTCCACGCCTCAAAATCACTTTATATGAATTTTTTATTACGTGGCGTAATTACCTGCACGTGTCGGTAAATACGCCACTTTGACGCACTTTTTTTAAACGATTGGTGGAAAAAGAAAGAGATGAGATAAAGTGTTGAAATATTTTTTGAGGCAGCCAAAAGATCACTTTTAATTATGGTACACTTAATTTTTTCACTCGATCCTCATCAGCAAGTGTCCAAAAAATCCAAAAACTTAAGATGGCGTAATTATCTGCACTGACCTTACATAGTGATTAGTGATACATCAATTAAAAGAGAAACTGTCCAAGTTTTGTCTCTCACCTTATAAATGCTGCACTAATCATGAAGTATTACTTTTTCTTTTGGAGATACGTTAAGGATGCCGGTGCCACCATTGCCAACAAATCTGGTTGAGCTCAAAAATCGCATTGTTACAGCTGTGTAATAAGTGACAACAGATGTACTAGAATATAGGAGAAATTTGACTATCGTCTCGACATTGCTCGTGTAACTAAGGGAAGTTACATCGAGCATTTATAATGTGAGAGACAAAACTTGGACAGTTTCTCTTTTGATTGATGTATCACTAATCACTTTGTAAACTTCAAAATTATAGTCATTTGAAATCGGATGAAATCATTCTGAATAATCCTGTATTTAACAAAATCAATATAGAAAATCAGAATTTTAGAGTTAAATAAGTTGCATGCGTGACAAAACGACTACTAGGTATTGGTTGAAGTAGAAGATCGGTGCAATGAACTTCGGTACAATAAATTGCTCTCAATGAATTATTCTCAAGGCCAATAATGTGCATAATAGCTATCACTCGCTGTATGTGCGATTTGATACGCTATTTATCACTTAATGTATATGTATGCGTCAACATAAGTACATATTTTTATCGGAATACAAGTCGAATGTTTATAGTATTGTACTGTCCAAAATTAATTTTTGTTCAAAAATATAGCAATACAAAAAGAAATTTAACAAGACTTTTAAATACAGAAATTTGTAAAATTTTTATGTCTACGAAGAAAATGATAATAATAATATATTTATTGTTAAAATACTGATTAGTTGTGCACAGCTAATCAGTTTCAATGAAAAATTAATTATTGGTATTATACTGAAGACAATTTGTACCCCAGTAACGGGAATGAGAGTAATAGACGGATCAATGAAATTGAAGCAAACCAATCCACGATTTTAACTAGATTATTTATAAGTTTAACGCGATCCATTTCTAAGAAAGCTTCAATAAGTTGCTTTGAAACGTTAAGAATAGACATCTATCGCATATTATTAATATCGCTATTTGCAACTCTGCTTTTATTACTTCAACAACTTATGTTCACTATATCATCTATGAAATAAGTTTCTATCTAATAGCATATGCATTTTCATCGACGGGATAATACACTTACAAGTTATACAATGTATATTTATCAACAGGACATTCCAATATTCCAGTTAATCGATGTTCGTGACTACATGTCATCAAGCATCGAATCTGTCCAGAATTATTCTGACAACGTGACTGTGAGAAATGAAGTCGGTAAGAGTTTAATTGCAAACATGTCTGCAATTTCAGAATCTACTAATAAACTGCAGGAAAATGAATATATAAAACGTTATCAAACTAAAATCGAATCACAAAAAATTATGAAAATAATATAACTTTACAAATTTAAGAGAATAAAGATCTAAAGAAATATCTCTCAATAACAAGAAGAATATAAATGTAAATTCTATTCGAGAAAGAGAAAGAGAGAGACAGAGAGAGATGCAAGTACAGTACGGAAAATAGTTTAAGATAAAATCAATCTCCTTATTTAATTAGTTCCTACGTTGTTTCTAAGCAGTCGAAAATCTTATAAAAAAAAATTTCGAGAAGTGGTAAACTCTAATCGCTCTGTGATCGTTAAAATACTTCTATTCATTATAAGATTTGTTTTTGTTCAAAATCGCTGAAACATTTCCATTTTTTTATAAGGTTTTCGTTTTTGCTCAGTAATAGTAATTATGTTTCTAAATCTAAAAACACAAAGACACTATTTTATTATATATATTATTCGATTATTTTAAAAATCAATACTAGCTACGTTAATTTTCATACTTTGTATTTTATGTTTATTGTTTATCTTCTTTATTCTTTTTTTTTTATCTAAAAATGTCTGACATCTAAACTTATTTATCATAAATTATTTTTGTTATCAACAATTCAAAAATTTGTCATTTTATATTTTCTCAATTATTGAAATAAAAATTCTTATATATGTATTATTATATATGTCAATATGTACGATTTTGAAATTTCTAGAAAAATTTACTTATATGTATATACTCGATTCTTGTATATAATTATGTATGATTTTGGAAGTACTCCAGGAAAGCACCACACCAAAAGGTACTCCAAGCGAGCCAACATTTCCCAGAGCGTTCGTGGAATTCGGCAATAGATTAAACAAGACAGACATTTTTGTGACATTCAGGTAAATAAATTCTTAGCTAGTATTCTTTCATTCTTTTAAGTTTAACGACACATATACATATATATGAAAGCTCTAATTCTGTCAGAAATTCGCAGAAAATAGATTAAAAAATTTTATTTTCTTTACAGATGGAACAAACCTAAATTTACAAATGGAGTGATACAAAAATACAAGATCCAGTGGTTCATCGAGAACCTGAATCAAAGCGTCAATATTCTCCCAAATGCGATATTGCAACACAAAGTGTTCGATTTAAAACCTGATACAATGTACTACTTCAAAGTACAAGCGCATAACGAATTTGGTGCTGGCCCTTACACTAAATTCATCAACGTGTCGACTACGCACGAAAATCCGATACCTCTACTACTCGTCAAATCGTCGAGAAATATGCCCGTATTTGATATGGATTTACAGATAGGCTTTGCACTTAATAAATACAATACAGTTAACTTTAAAGAAATCATTTATTCAGCATTGGAACATAAGATTTATGGGATCACTAATACGTCGGAACTAATAACATCGGAATTTAATCCAAGCGCAATCGAAACAAAGCCAAATTTCACAAAAATAACTGACCTCGACAAGTCTGTGAAGAAACTCTGCATCGATTGGGTAGCAAGAAATCTTTATTGGACGCAAATTTACATAGACAAATACTACATTATGAAGCTAGACTTAACATTGTGGCAACAAATGGGCATAGTCAAATATGATAAAATCCAATTGATGTATACATTGTCACGTTTAATAGTACAGCCGTTTACAAGGTACATTAAATTTCATACATCTAAAAAAATTAACAACTTTGTTTTAATTATTAAAATTTGTGTTGTGTGTTTTATAACTTTTTAATAATTTAATATGTAAATTTTTTATTAAAGATCATAAGTTATGGAATCAAAAATTGACACAAGATTTTGTAAAAAATTTAAACAATTAAATATTAGTTTCTGACATACAGTTACAATAATGTGTTATAAGTAAGGAATAATACACTTATTTTTCAGACATTTGTATTGGTTAGGATATGATTCGGATTCAAATGTACGTATACAGCAATCGGATTTCGATGGGAAAGTCGTGAAATCTGTTTTGAAAAACGAAGACAATAAATGCATCTGTCCATACCCAATATTATTCTTATCCGTCATACAGATTGACAACACAAATATTGACAAGCCGCTAATATACTGGATATCGAATGATCGCTTATTCGCAGCAGACATTAACGGTTGTAGGTGTAACCTGATTTTAAGCGCTGGAAATGAAACAGATTTCGATGATTTAACGATCGACAAGATAAACATTTACTTGTACAGTTCATCCAAACAACTAATCTATGTTTTAAAAAAAAAGTATGCTCTTCTCGAAAGCAAAGAAAACGCATTTCGACATGTCAAAAAGATACATATATTTTTAATGCCCAATAAATTTGAAGCTTTATCTCTTGATAAATCTTTACAACCATATCCCCCGATGATATGTCTGACACCTAACATGACAGATTATCGTGTTGAAAAAGATAAAATAACCGCAAACAGTATCAATGTGAGCCTTCCGGAGCCGATTCCCAATGACGGATGCGAAAAGTACAAGTTAGCCACTACTATATACAACATCTCCGTCAATTATTTGACATGCTTGGACAATGGCCTTAAAAAATCCGAGGAATTCTATGTGCAGACGTACGAACGGCATTATGAATTCCAGAATTTAACGCTGTTCACAGAATACAAGCTGAAGTTAGCTCTGAGCAATTTCTACGTCGACAAGTTATCGATGAACTTGCAATTCGGCACGGATGTGAAACTGATAAATACGGGCAAACTCAACGCGCCGGAAGATGTGACGGTTCAAGTTCTAACGCCTACTGTGGCGGTAATCTATTGGATGCCACTCAAGAAAATAAACTGCGTAGCAGTGAATTACGAGGTGCATTGGATGTTATTGAATATTCTTCTTTCAAATAGCACGCGAAAAATATCTTTTCAACGCGACGAACAACCTATCTATCAGCCTGAACGTACGGTAAATGGCAAGTTTTTCACGAGAATTAAGCCGTTGCAGCCAGGACAAAAATATTTGGTATACGTGCGTGTGTATTCAACCAACTTTAGAAATTTCACCACTGACAGTGCGAACAAAGAGATCCACATTTACTCGGAACCAAATAATTTAACTTTGAGCGAGGTCAGTACGAATAGTATGAATATCTCATGGATTCCTGACGTCAATCTGACGATTAATTACACACTGCAATACAAAAATAATGCAATGCAGAAATGGAAAAAAGTCAATAACATTAAGAAGAATGATGACAAAGTAACATATTATATAGAAAATTTACTGCCGCAAACTCTATACAAATTCCGTTTGATCCTGAGATATCCCAAGCACAATGAAGACTTTATATGGCCGCATGATGGAGAAGAATTTACTTTCGAAACGCTTGGTAAGCAAATGAAGACATTATGATATCATGTATTTACTTTAAGAATGTTTTAAAAAATATTTTAAATTATAAATTAAATAATAAAGATTTACTCATAATAATGTACTAAAATAAAACGAAAAAATTTAAATTGTACTCTTGTGTAACAAAGGTGATGGAACAAAGATTCCAAGTGCTCCCGGGATACCTACGATAACGAGATTTTCAAATTTCACGTATCAGTTAAATTGGGAACCTGCGCAAGCTAACGATTCACAATACTTGACTTTGTATCGACTGGAGGGTATAATTGTCGAAAATAATTACAAAGAAGACAATCAGACTGACAAAAACAAGTGGAATTTATATTATAACGGAACAGATAATTACTGGGTAACTACGAGAGACATGAATCAGAAATATAAATTTCGCGTGCAGGCTAAAAATGCTTATGGCTATGGAGAATGGAGTGAATTAAGCGCAATCGTTGATTTAACAGAATCTATCGAATCAGCTATACAACATTACTTACCATTAATATTAAGCTTTATCGTTACCCTTGTAATCTGTAATGTTTACTACTTTTACTGTTGTAAGTATATTTGATATCAATTTCGAACTTTGATTGCAAATTATTTTAAATTTGATTGTATATAAAGAGTTTCCGAAAATTTAGTTTACTTGTTTAAAATGATTTAAATTTTGCAATGCATAGTATTAGATAAGTGTATTACAACGTTTATTTATCCAACAGCATACCGACAACGCAGAGAAAGTAACAAAATAATTCTGCCTCCAATAATGACCGATATCGAATTAGCAACTCTAAATGAAATGCCTTCCGGGAATGTTCAACTTAACGCTCTGTACGTTCCTAAGTCGCAATATAATCTGGACAAATTTGCACTGACCATAATCGAAAAGAAGCAAATTACCTTAGGAAAGTTTCTAGGCAGCGGCGCATTTGGAAAGGTAAAAACTAATTTCTTATTATTTATAAATATATCCTTCAAGACTTTCCTTAATTATTTAATCAGAAAATTTTGAGATAAAGACACATTTTTAATTGCAAAAATCAAAATTTTTCAAAATAAATAGTTAAATAATATAAACATTTTTAGCATGCATCAATTTGTGTTAATTATATAATATTTCGCAGGTACATCAAGGAATTCTCAAGGATTTCGAAGTATCGGACACAATGCATGTCGCTATAAAGATGCTACGAAAAAATGCTACCTCGAGAGAAAAAATAGAATTCTTGGAAGAGGCCAATCTTATGAGCGACTTTTGCCACAAACATGTGCTAAGATTATTGGGCATCTGTGTTGACATAGATTCACCATGGCTCATAATGGAATTAATGGAAGCTGGTAACTTATTGCAATATTTGAGAGAGAACCGAACATTGCGACCGTCAGATTCGCACGCTTTGCGTTTGCAAGACTTGCTCGCCATGAGCGAACATGTTGCTCGAGGTTGTTGCTACTTAGAAGAACAGCACTTTGTACATAGAGATCTCGCGTGTCGAAATTGCTTAATATCCGCAAGAAATCGCAAAAACCGTATTGTCAAAATCGGTGACTTCGGACTAGCTAGAGATATTTACAAGGATGACTATTACCGCATGGTAAATGCAATTATTCAATAAAGATAAATTTTTTTTCAATTTTTGCGTCATAATAATATCATATCAATTTTAAGCTGATTATAACGTAAAAAAATAAACTATTTTTATTTATATATGTATAGAGGAAGAGAGATGACTTAACTTTATCTACACGTAACGCTTGCTTTCAAAATGGATGACTTCGGCAAAAGACTTAACTGCGCTAAAATTGTGTTTTAGGAAGGAGAAACCCCGCTTCCTGTTCGCTGGATGGCACCGGAATCTTTGAAGTACCGAAAATTTACTTCAAAAAGCGATGTTTGGGCATTCGGTGTACTAATGTGGGAAATTACATCATTGGGTCAGCAGCCCTATTATGCTAGAAATGATATCGATGTATGCATATATGTGTGTGCGGGGGGCATGCTATCAAAACCTCTCAACTGTCCATCAGCATTGTACAAGTTGATGCTAAGTTGCTGGAATGCGATGAAGAAAAGACCAAAATTCAAACTTTGTCTCGAAAATATCGTAACCCTGAGAGACAACATAGAAGACGCGGTTCTGAGTTCGGTGGATATTATCAGACGTGAACAGGTGAATCGATCATAATTCTTTTCATGTATATCATTGCATGGAGCAATGAATTTTCGATATAATATCGACTAAAAAATATTGCAAAAATATTGCTTTTACTTTTGCTCATGTTTCGTAATACATTTAATATTATTTTGAATTATTTGTTTTACTAATGATTACAACGTTAGTCAGATTATAATATAATGTTAATATACAATGTAGAATATGTTTCTTTAACACACAGACATGAGAAACACTACAGCAAATGGCAAGTCATAAATAGTTTATATTTTTATAGATAATTTACGAAAAAAATTTTTCGCAAATTAAATGTCAAAAATGGAAACTGATAACATGAGCTTATTTTTCAATTATGACTTAATTTTCTATTCTACAAAATATGCATATTTTTCATACGGTTACGTAACTCGGTATCGTCATATTAATAGTGAAATTTGTATATTATAAGCTTTATCTTTATTTTAAGACCTTGGTATGAATGAGCACTTCTGGTCGAGCGTGCAAGACACAGAAACAGTCTGAAGTCAAAGAAAGGCATAGAGAAAGGATAGAGCGTGCTTATCGTGCATCGTCTTTAACTACCTTACGGAGTCTTCCCTCTCTTGCTTCTCCTCGTCCATCTCTAATCTCCAATCATCTCCCTAATCATTCTTCTCTTTTTCTCCTTTTCTCCTTTCCAGTCCTTGTCAACTTCTCTGTACTGCAAACGTTTTCGCAAACTCAGCTAACGTTTGCGAAAAAAACACGAGGACCCATGTGTAGCGAGACTCATATGTGTGTACTCGAACGTCTGATCTTTGTCGAGCTTTGCAAATCTAGATGGAATACGATCGTCGTGTATTTCTTTCTCTCTCTCTCTCTCTCTCTCTCTCTCTCTCTCTCTCTGTGTCTCTCTCTCTCTCTCTCTCTCTCTCTCTCTCTCTCTCTCTCTCTCTCTGTCTCTCTCTCTCTCTCTCTCTCTCTCTTTCTGTTCTCTATGTATCTTTTTTCAATTCTTATTGCTAATAAAATCATTTTTTTTTGTCTTAGCTCCCGCCTTCTGAAATATCTGAATACCTTCAGATGGAAGATCTTGTCGAAAGCACAGCCAACCATATCTCCGAACGCTTAACCGGCAATGATGCCTCAAATGATGTCATAGAACCTTTGACATAATCGCTTCCTTGACCGAGCAATTTTTGAGATCTTTGGTCGACACTTGTAATCGATTTTACAGTGATTTGTCGAGTCATCGATAGCTACTATGTAGCTAAATACGATAATGTGATAATCTCTTTAATTATTCTCTTTATTCTACTAAAAATAATCGTCGAATTTATTCGTCTAATCAGAAAGTCATACTGCAAATTTTCTTATTTAACGAGTGCTCGATTAAGATCGAGCATATCGGCAAGCTGGCAATTTAGGAGAAGGCGACAAAGAAGAAGATGAAGAAAAAGCAGGATTAAAGACAAACATTTTACGAAAATTTTATTCCCGTTATAATTACTATAATGTGTTGTATATCTACGGTCGTTCTTATGTATGCTTTATGTTTGTGTGATTTAAATCTTTTTTTGTATGCTGAAAGCATTCACGTTTGCTTCTCTTTTTATTCTTATTTTTGTAAGATAACAAGTCAATCGAATAAATCGCACCCCTAGAAGAATACTGTCACAACTCAAAAAATTTAGCCCAAAAATTAAGCCCACAGGAGGTATGCCTGAACCAATATCTACGTGGAGAAATGAAAATCATGAAAATTTGTATTTTTTGAGTTGTGACAGTATTCTTCTAGGAGTGCGAAATATTGTTTGATTGATCGAGTGTGTCCTTAATGTTTTACCTATGCCATTTTCCTGTACTACTTTTCTTAAGCATAAATTTATCAGCGAAATTAATGTGACATTAAATCAGGGTTAGAGATTGAATTAGATGTAGAATATAATAAACAGAAAATGAAATGTATAAAAAGGAAAACATATTTTGTAGTCGTAAAAATGTTCGATAAAGATGTTTAAGATAAGTTTAACTTTTCGAAAACACTTGCATAATTTAGCTGCATAACTTTAACACATTTTTCCTATATGACTCTTATCGTAATTATATAAGCAATATGCGTTAATAAAACTAGAGGAATTTAGAGAAAAAATGAAGAATAGGAAAGAAAATATACATATATCTCAGAAGTCCGCAAAATGCGTTTAAATACGTTAAATAACTATATAAGATTTAATATTAGTGTAACATTTAAGAAAATTGTTGGAGTAAATGACGCTTAATTCAGTTTGAGTTATATTTTCCTCATTAGCCGCCTAGTTTGCATTTCACTCTTAACTGCACGGAGCGCTGCATTCAGATATAAGATCAGTGCAGGTAATTACGCCATAGCAGCTAATTACGTCACCTATCTAATTCTTCATTAATACGTACGGATGGCTTTAAATGACGAATGCTAATTGTGAAGGCATAGATACTAAGTTGATATCAACAAACATTTTGCCGTTTTGAACATTCAATGATTTGTAGTAACAATTAGAACAAAAGTTGTTATCAAAAAATTTGCCACTATAAATTTGGCACTACACTCGCCGCTAATTTGCCGGCAGTAATTATTACATTTCAAATATTTACTAGCATTATTTTGGTAGTAAATTTAACGCCTTTTCCGAAAGTATAGTCGTTTTTGTCATTCCATTTCATTTAAGTACAAAAAAGTAATTTATTTACGAAATTTCAGGCTGCTGGTAACTACGCCACTTTAAGAACTCATTAGAATTACTAACGAATTTGCCTCTATATTTGTATTTAGATCCGTTTTAATTGTGGCAGTTTTTTCAATGTAAAAAATAAAACTTATACTTGATAAAAAATAAAAATTAATTCTGCTTATTTTAAAAAAATAAAATTTGTAATCAAAACACGTTTGTCTCCCCGTTCCTTTTTTTATGCATTGGAATTGCGAGTAAAATTCACAAAATGTTTGTTGCAAAGCCCTGAGTTGGTTTCTCACATGATTCCACGCCTTAAAATCACTTTATATGAATTTTTTATTAGGTGGCGTAATTACCTGCACGTGTCGGTAAATACGCCACTTTGACGCACTTTTTTGAAACGATTGGTGAAAAAAGAAAGAGAGGAGATAAAGCGTTGAAATATTTTTTTGAGGCAGCCAAAAGATCACTTTTAATTATGGTACACTTAATTTTTTGACTCGATACTCAGCAAAGTGTCCAAAAAATCCAAAAGCTTAAGGTGGCGTAATTACCTGCACTGACCTTATTACTATTACTAGTTTGTTGTAGTTACACGATTCTACTTTGTCTTGTCTCTTGCTTGTCAACCTTCAATCATGTACGCCTGTTCTATTTTACATTAAAAAGAGTTTAACGTAAAGTTTATTATTCTTTCTCATAGTTCATCAAAAATAAAAAAACTACTTATTTCTGTCCAAAACTAAGCTTGTTAACTTCAGAAAATTTCAGTCTTTTAATATTGGGAGAAAGTTCAATTTGTTCTCCCGAGTTACCTTTCTAAGTTCTGAGTGTTCCCTGGCTGATATTTCAAAAGTTCATCAAAAATAACATTGATTTCCAGTCTATATATTGCCTGTTTAATGGCAGTATTATGTCTTTTACACAAGTACATAGTACAATTTCACATTACTTGTTTCACATACATCCACCTGCAGGGTCTAGGTTTATAATAAAGAAAAAAACCACTTGAAAATAATGAATACCTTGCGATTCATCGCTGGAAAGTGAATTTCTTACAAGGCTTAAGCCTCCTGAATAAAATTTAAGCACTGAAATAGCCGAAAAGTCTGTCTTCAATTCTGCCAAATAGATCGAACGAAAGGTATACGTCAGCGCGCTAGTAGTACTGCCATTCAAATTACGATTGAATGCACATTCACTTTTACACAATAGAATGTTATTTTCCACTGGAAACAGCATAATATCCATACAAAGAAAAACACTTTGCTGGCACAATATTTTCAGTTTCCAATAGTTCTCCAGCAGTATGGAAACTGTGTATATCGTCAATAATCGTCCGAAATCACACGGATTCGGAACGGTACGCGGCAGATCAACGCATACTGTATTTTAATTAACGTATTGAAAATAATATTTAAATTAATTTCAATTAATTTTATAATTGTTAGCGCAATTTCACGCAAACCCACACTTGTGTCACAGCACGAATACTATTTAAACATGTTAAACACGTTTGTCGAACTTGGGCTGTGTTTTTACCGGCGAAAATGTTCTCTAAACAGGGAGCACAGAGAAGCACGTCCATCACAGTCGCTGGCCTGCTTGCTGATCCCCCCATACCAATTCTTCTGCCCACGCTGCGATATATTATTAATAAAATTCTATGTTGGCCATATTTTTCTAAGACCTGTGCCAGAAATTACAATACAGAAATTAATTAGAGCGAGAGTATTTAAGATATAACAAACATATGTGGCCGTGCTTACAACATAATTGGTCATATAATTACAATATATTATAATCTATAATAACTTTTACATTATTTATACACATGTATTCCAAATTTTTGTCTTCCGATTTGCTTGGACAAGAGTTTAATTTGCCAAATATATATTCTTCGAATGCATCCATAATCTGCATTCCTTCTGCTTCATTCCAGTGATTATCGTCGATATCATTGCTTTTCCAATAGGAAAAAGTTTTATCGGACGTCGAGAATATCGAATGATCGGGATGTTTTTCTCTGAGGTACCTAATTCAGTACCTCTATTGCGATACTATTTAGTGACGCTTTTACGCACGAGTAAAAGACATCCTTTTTCGGTTGAAAATATTGTGCCAGAATAGTAGCTTTCCGCTCCAAAAGCTGATTTTTACAAGATTGTATTTTAAATCTATGCCATTTACTTCTTACCGATAATACAAGTCGACATTAAACGTGCAACATGTATGAGATGTATCATTTCCCGTAGATTTTTGGTCGCTGAAACCGAATCAGGAAGCGAAATTTTTTTATCACGTCAGGTTTTTGAGAAAATTGAGGTTAAATGTGCAAAAAAACGCGTTTTTGGCCATTTTTGAAACAACGTAGCGAGTGAACCTGACGTGTTAGAGACTTTTAATAAGGCTTCGATGAAAGCTTGAACCTTGTGCTTTGAGATGATCATAATAAAAATAATGTTGCACCCGCCTATCTTGAGCGGTAACAGATTTTCGCTGCACGCGCGCGCTCGCCACTCCTCATCGTACGCCGCCCGGGGAATTGTAGAATTGTGTACCCATACAAGCCTCGAGACTACATTTTTTATCTCATATTAACTTTCAAATTTATATATTATATATATGTACTAAAAACTTGGTAATAGGGCAGACATGGGAAACCATGACACAGAATTGACATATGGGACAAAGTTCAATTTCATAAGATAATACAAAAATCAATTTTCATCCACAATAAAATATGAAATTATTATTTTTATTTCAAATATTAAAACTTTAAACAATAATAATTAAATAATAATAATAATAATAATAAAATAATATATAAATTACATCAGTATACCTATATAAATTCTAATAAATTTATCTAATTTAATATATTTATATATTATTTAAAACATTTTTAGACAGTAATGCATTATTAATAAAGTTATAAATTCTTCCACAGATATATCGTCATCCAGTCTACCACATGCATTTATAAAGGCATCATTTTTAATCATCCTGCTATAATTCAATTTTTCTGCTTTTAATGTCGCTAAATCTCTATGTGCAGTTGCCTGCAATTCTCTTCATTTTTCTGTACATGGAAAAAATTAAAGCAAATATAATTTATTAAATATAACAAATATATTTTATCGAACATCGGACTGACGTTATGCTAGGCTACATCGCTTGCCTTGACTAAATCTCGTAATTTACTTATTGTCAAGGCAAGGATCTCTTGAAATGATGATACAATATTATATTCCCTCTCAAGTATCTGCTTTATCTCCGTATAGCCCAGTGAATCGACACCCAGCTTTTCGAAGCTGTCATTGAGATTCATCGAGTGGACGTTTTCAAAACCGAGGATATTGGCAACAACTTGGTCCAAGTCAACTATGTCACCTTTATTCGTGGATTTGTGTTTCTCGGCTATCACCATAGATGATAGTACCGGAAACGGTTGTTGAAGAAAGATATCCATGGTTGCAAGGCAACTAGTCATACGTTGTGGTAAAATATCGTTTGCATCAACGCTTTTATTCTTCATCGTATCTGTAAATATAACAGTATCATATAATGAAAGCGTAAAAAATGATTATTGTTGACTTTAGTGATCCATTTTATATATGTATATAGAAATATTTACCAATTTACATTTTTTAAAATAATATAACGTTATTACTTTGCTATATTACTTGTAAATATTTTATACGAAATTTATAGTTTATCTCTAATTCTTCTTTTATACATTCATGTACCTTTCTTGCAACAAAAGTTTGTTTCTGTTAATTAAAATTGTAATATAATAATATAATATAGAGTAGATATTCTTCGAAGAAACGTGTACAACTGTTATGCTGATCGAAAATATTTATAGGGTAGAATGGAGGAATTATTGTGTTCAATTTATATAAAATTAAAAGGAGCAATACGATAAAAAAATGAGGGGGTCACTAAGTTTTATAAAAAGAGGTGAAGAAAGCTCACACACCTATATATAAGCCGACATCTCCGATAATACCCCATTGAATAGCGAGACCGGGCAAACCGGCAGAATGTCTCTGCTCCATCATTCTTTCCATAGCCGAATTCGCAAGACCGTAATTGGATTGACCGGAATTTCCGCGGCCGCACGATATGGATGAAAACACAACGAAATGATCTAATGACGGACAGTATTTTCTCGAAATCGCATCCAGATTCTTGGTACCGTTGACTTTTGGCAAAGTTGCAGTTTCGAAGTCGGCTACTTGCAGGTTCTGGAACAAAGCATCGCATAGCACGGCCGCCAGATTAAATATACCTCCTACCGGTGCCAGCCGGTTGCTTTCATCGATCAAACGTTCGGCGCCCGATAACGTCGTGACGTCTGCCGTAGAGATGACGATTTTGGTGCCTCTCTCACGCCAATATCGCACGCGCGACGCCTGATAACCGGTGCATATGCCGGTACGCGACACGAGAATAATGAATCTGGCACCATGAGCGATCATCCAATCGGCTAGTTCCAGACCGAATCCACCGAGACCGCCAATTAGAACGTACGATTTTTCCGGATTCATGTAGGTACGCGATACGGCCGCGATCGTCTTCGGCATCGGCAGTACGTGTTTCTGTGGTTCTTCGTCTCGAATTTTCAGCAATATCTTGCCGATGTGCATCCCCGTAGTCATAAATCTGAATCCTTGTTCGATGCATCCCTCCGAGAATACGGTCGCCGGCAACGGTCGCACCACGCCGTTCTCGATACCCTCCGAAACAAGTTTAATTGTTTCTTGCTTGTCCGCGAAGTTTTCAAACAGTGTCTCCAGCAGTATACCGTGAAAAGAGTTGGTATTTGAAAACATCGACATATCTATACAATTATCGTTCAACACATCGTATTTCTCGATCTCAAGGAAGCGACCGTTTGTCGCAAGACATATTATGCTGGCACGTAGTTTCTCTTCTGTCAACGAATTCAGCACCACGTCGACCCCACGTCCCTGGGTCTCGTCAAGAATCAGCCGCACGAAATTCGTATCTCGGGAATTGCCGATGCGCTTGTCGGATAACTGGGGAAAAGTTCTCTTGAGATACAACCGCTTCTCCAGCGTGTCGACGGTAGTGAAAACGGTGCAGCCGGTATGCAGCGCGATGGCGATTGCCGCTTGACCAACACTGCCCGCACCGGAGTGAATCAACACACTCTCGCCTGGTTTCAATCGGCCTCGTACAATTAGAGCGTAGTAACTGGTCACGTAAGTAATCGGTATTGTCGCTGCCTGCTTCAACGTCCACTTGTCAGGTACTTTCCAAAGAAAATCGAAATCCGCCAGCACAGTGGTCGCCAATCCTCTGGCCTTCACTATACCCATTACTCTACAGCCATTTCTGTCTCTTCCAGAGAACTCAAGTCCTAATGCACAACCTTCCGTAGTTATCCCTAATGATGAAATAACTTTCGTTGATAGTTTACCAGATGCTAGCATAATATCCCTGTTGTTAGTATACAAAATTATTTTATTAATAAGTATTTATCATAACAAGTTATCCCGATGTTATAAGGTGAGTTACGTTTGACACTTGCCTAAAGTTTAATGATGCGTAATACACACTGCAGAGTGTATTTGTATATTTGGTGTGACAGTACGTTAACGGACTTTGAATCCACTTAAGGCTACTCAAGTCTCCCGTCATTAATATATTAACATAAGCGTGCTCCATTCGCACGTCGCTATGCAAATCTAATTGCAAATGTCGATAGCTGCCCCATTGATCTCCCTTCAACACATTAGCCGTTAGTTTTTTATCTAGTTGCTCTACATAAAATTGAGAGGATAAATCAAATTTGGGAGCGTTACTGTCTTGAATGAAGACGTAACGTGCGTTTGTAGTCTCACGGCGGATGCAGGTCATGAATCCGATTAGACCTGTAAATAAAAAGTAACAAGATATTTGATAATTCACTGATAAACGTTCGGACAAAAAGATTATGTTTAAATGTATAAATTTTAGAATTTGAAGCAGAGAATTAGGTTTTTTTAATTTTATTATATAAATATTATTATATATAAACAATTATATAAATATTATTATATATATGTTATTTACATATTATATAAATATTATTATATATATACATATATACAGGGTGACCCATTTTAACTTAGGCAGCCAAATAACTCGAAAAATAAGCACACTACGAAAAAATGTTTAGAATCAAAATTTCGTCATTTCGAGGGGGACGTACAATGACGTTAAAATGAGCCCCCCCACCCCTCCCCCTGGGCGGTGAGGGGGGCAAGTTTGAAATCTTAAATAGGAACCCCTATTTTTCATTACATATTCTTGCAGCTTATCTCGAGAGCTTTCCAAAACACTATAATTAAGTTATTTTTCATTGAGTACTTTTCGAGTTATAAGGCTTGAAATTTACAGTATTTTGACATAAAATACAAAATATCGTGTAAATCATTCAGTTTTCGGTAACCTTACCTTAATACTTTTATGCATAAAATAATAAGACCAATCAATTGGTGTAAAAAAAACACATAGTTGCTATTAAGAAAAAGTATGTAATTTGCAACATGCAACTGCATACTTTTTTTGAAAGCAATTATGTGTTTTCTTTACACCAATAGATTGGTCTTATTATTTTATGCATAAAAGTATTAAGGTAAGGTTACCGAAAACTGAATGATTTACACGATATTTTGTATTTTATGTCAAAATACTGTAAATTTCAAGCCTTATAACTCGAAAAGTACTCAATGAAAAATAACTTAATTATAGTGTTTTGGAAAGCTCTCGAGATAAGCTGCAAGAATATGTAATGAAAAATAGGGGTTCCTATTTAAGATTTCAAACTTGCCCCCCTTACCGCCCAGGGGGAGGGGTGGGGGGGCTCTTTTTAACGTCATTGTACGTCCCCCTCGAAATGACGAAATTTTGATTCTAAACATTTTTTCGTAGTGTGCTTATTTTTCGAGTTATTTGGCTGCCTAAGTTAAAATGGGTCACCCTGTATAAGCGAATGTAATTTCTTTTTCATAATTATACCTAGTGACTCTTCGCCTTGGGACACAAAAAGCACTTCTTGACTCTCGAGGTCGAATTCTTTCAATACTGCTTTTGCATTTTCCAACCATGAGAAATCTTTTCCTGTGATTTGTATGACGATCGGTTCTATTCTTTTTCTTTGCTTCTTTAACAAGAGATAACTCTTTCCCGAGGAATCGATTTGTTTACCGACCAACATCAGATCCGTCTCCTTCAGCGCGGTCTTCAAGTCAAGTTGTGCGGCAGTCTCTTCCAGAAGAATAAAACCATTTGATCTTATGGCAGTCGTCAGGTTTCTAAGAATGGTGCATGATTGATCAGACAAAACTTCCGCCGCTATGATGAAATGCACATTCTGAGCTGGATATATATTGTTAGCATCCCACGTCACAACGTCAACATTCGCTTTCATTTGATTGAAATTTGTCGTGTAATCGCTAGCGGAATTTGCGGCTATCTGTAAATCAATCTAAAGCGACAGTAGCGATAAGTTTACACACTCTTAGAACGTGTACGCAAAAAAATTACAATGAATAAAATTCAAGTAAATAGACAAATATGTTGTAGATGGTAGAACGAAAATTCATACAAAACTACTCGGATCCTTGATACGTTGCAAGTGGTAAAGATCTCTCTAGCATATAGTAAAATCTCCACCGTCTTTCGCGAAAGGCTGGATATTAACGCAATACTGCTCATAATACAAAGATAACGTAGGCATGGCTTCCAGAATTTGCATATTAAGGCTCAAAGAATTAACATATTAAGAAATTTGCATTTTCGAATTACGAGATTCTCAATCAAAACTACTTATCCAAGACTATTCTGTTTATTTCTAGAAGTCACGACAGTGTCCATAAAATTTTATAGTGAGTACTTACAGCAAATAAGGATTCGCCGTAGATAATATCGAGAAGTAGTGGAGCCAAGAGGCTACTCGCGGCTCGATTGCCCGCGACTTCCATGGCTTTGAGTCTCAACGTCGTTGTATTCTCGCGTACAATTTGTAATAGCACGGTGAGTGCATGCACCTTTCCTTTCATCGGATCTTTTAGATCTAGACTGCGCGGATTATCATAGGGGATAAAAACGTAACGTTCATACTTGGGTCTAGTTTGAATCTGCTGTCGCTGAGGTGCGGTAGTCAGCGAATTTCTCATTTCAATTCCACCCGATTTAACGATATCGATATTTTTATAGTAATATACCGGTAATTCGTCGTCGTAAGATAACTCGATTAATCGTTTGTGAGAAACGGGGTCGATCGCGGCGTATCGAATTTTCGACACATACACCAATCCCCGGTCGCTGGCCAACAGTTTTAATTGAAACATATTATCCATGTATGAAGACCATTCGTTGAACCAGCGTATCTCTCCGATGGTAACATTACTGTCACAAGATTTTATGCCTTTGAAAAGACCGTTATATTCGTATCCGCGAAGCTTTAATTCCTTATAAACATCCTCCGTATCCAAAAGAAAGAGTTTCTCTTCAGCGGGTGGCTTCGGTAGAGGTTGCAGGTCCAACCGATCTTTTTCAATGCTCTCAGCAGCGCGAATATTCCCGCTAAAAACAACCGTATCGGCTTCTCGGACCGTAAAATTGCCCGTTCCCTCGAGAATGCTTATCGAAAATTTGATCGTTTTCTTCTCAGTTATAATAGTAATGCGCTGGAACCACAAGTTCTCAAACACAATCGACAGTTGCTCGAAATTGGTGTTGCGTAGTTTCGCGAAAGTTTTCCAAACCATCAGCATGAGACCGGCGCCCGGAAAAATTACTCTCCCGTCGATTTTGTGTCCCGCGAGATATGCATCCGTTTCTCTCGACAGATTTATTTCCACTATATGCTCTCCCAACCATTTTTCTGACTTGTGCTTATTATCAGGTACATTCCATGTGGCGGAGTGATCCCACTTGACTAAAGATCCAATCATCGGTGTTCCGCGACAAACGGGAAAACAAATCGGTGGATACAGCTGAGAGATATCGGGTTGCGCGCCGGCCATGTACAATTTTCCCAGATTACACAGCAAAAAAACCAGATTGTTTGAATTATTTCAATTTTGAAGGCTGATGTTGATCACTGTCGATGATAGCGATTTTCGCAGTATCGTCTGCAACAGGCAATGTGGCGCGATTTCGATGGTTATCACATTCTTCGGGATGTGTGCGATTGCCTCTCGGAAAAGCACGGGGGACAGCATATTGTTCACGTGATACTCCGATGAGCTGAACTGTGCAAGCGGGGTGTTCCATGCAACTTCGGGTATGGAACTGGAGATCCACCTGCCAGATCTTTGCTTCGGATTTGGTATAATCACGTCGAGCCATGCGCGCAGCTTACATTCGGCCGGGGCAACATATTTGCTGTGGAAGGCAATGCCGGAACACTTGACCATCTTGGCAAAGATATTCTTACTCTTCAGCACTTTGACGAACTTGTTTAGAGATACGGCCGGGCCGGAAATGGTGACCAAGTCTGCAGAATTGTCACAGGCTAAACTGATATCGGGCGGACATATTTTTTTGACTTCTTCCCAGTTTAAACCGATTGCCGCCATAGCGCCTGGTTTCAAGTCGGCGTCTGCGATTGACTTTCCTTTGTAATAGGCTGCCATTATAGTTTGCTCTAGCGTAAATGCGCCGTCGGCGTAAGAGCAACTTAATTCACCAACAGAATGTCCAACTATACCATCTGGTTGTACGTCTATGGATGTCAACATATCAATGAGAGCGATTTGAATAGCCACGATCGACACTGAAGCAACTATCACATTCTCGTACGTCTCGTCGGTGTCATTCATAATGATATTCATTAAATCGACGTTGTGGCTTTTCAACACGTCCGCACATTGCCGCAGACTGCGTTGGCATATTTCAATGCCAAGAAGTTCGCGGCCCATGCCAGGCCATTGAGTTCCCATGCCGGAAAATATAAACCATATCGGACGTTTTTCGTCATAATTTTTTGTGGCTATCTCGCGCGTACCATCATAAGCGAGTATCTCGTAGCCCCGAGTGTTGTGTCCTGCTATGTTGTCACTGTGAATTGTATGTAGTAGAGATAGAAACTCGTTGTTTTCTCGATATTCGTTCGCTTTATCCAGTAATACGTGCACAGCTTCTTTTGTGCGGCCCGATACGGCCATCAATTTTGGCAACCGCGATTCGATAGTACTCGACACTAATGTCATCTTTGCTTTCGAATTGCTTCGCAGAATAACGTGCGAATTCGCGCCACCGATGCCGAACGAATTGATGCCGACGAGACCGCCGTTCCACGGCGTAGCTTTGTCAATTACACGGATCCGTCCTTCCCTCAGTGCGGGTATGTTCGTATTTGGAATAGCAAAATGGATATTCGCGGGGATCACACCGGCTTCCATCGCGATCAACACCTTGGCGATCGAGCACAGTCCGCTGGCGGGTTCCGAGTGCCCCATATTTGACTTTACCGAGCCGATCAACAGCGGTGTCCTTCTATTTTTGCAAAACAATTTATCAATAGCAGCGAGTTCGCACGAATCACCCGCTTGGGTACCGGTACCATACGCTTCTACGTAATCCACGTCTTCGGGATTGATCCCCGCTTCGCTATAGACCTCACGCAACATTAAGTACTGCATGTCACTGCTCGGATTTATGATATCTTTTGATTTGTGCCCGTCCGTGTTGATCGCTGTATTTATCACTGTGGCATAAATTCTGCGGGCGTTTGTCGCCTTCTGCAAGTATATCGCAACCACTGCTTCGGCTCTCACGTAACCGTCAGCTGTGATGTCAAATGACTTACATCTGCCATCCTTGGACAACATATTCAGTTTATTAAAATGAATGGTATAGGCCGGATCGAGAATCAAATTTAATCCACCGACTATAGCTGCATCGCATTGGCCGGTACGTATCGCGACGACAGCTTGATGCATAGCAGTTAAAGATGAAGAGCAAACCGTATCCAAAGCGTAACTGGGTCCAATAAAATCGAAAGCGTAGGAGATTCTGTTGGCAAACATTGCTCTACAACATCCGAGGAATGCGTATCCTGGAAACAGGCGAAAAGTATTTTTCTTCGTTTTATTTTATTTGTTCTCAATAGTATCATATGTAGCTGCAGTTTGAAGTGTTTTTGGAACAAACTTAAAATTTGTTAATAATAAGCAAGCTAGCAGAAATAATAATATATATGTAATATACATATATATATAATAATAAATTTATGACACAAAAATTTTTTGAGATTAATAATAAAACTGCTGAAGTAAAGTAATAAACATCAAAATTTCATACATTATATGTTTAAAAATTCTTTGCGGTCGTTGCTGCATTTTGCGCCAATGAGTGCAACCAAAAACGGAGCTAGGAAATTTACTTTATGAAAGTAACTTGTTACCATTACTCTCTCGTTATAAATTTTTAAATGTAACTCATTACGTTACCGTCATATAATAACGAGTCGTTACTACTTCCGTTACTTTTTTTAATGTTAATATAAGATTAAGTAAAACACTCAAAATTTATATTTTTAAACGTTATTTTATATTAAGATGTAACAAGAGCGATATATTTGATAGTGTTATCGCTATTGATATAATGTGTGTAATAATGTTGGCAATAATAATTAATTTTTAATAATAGTAAATTTTAAAAAATTGTAAAAAGTTTTTTTAGAATTTTAAATTCTGTAAATTTAAATAAAAGAAAAAGTTTTCTTATCGTTAATGTTCTTTCAATAGATCCGTAAATATGGTAAAAAATGTCCTTTTTATATCTTTGGACTTATGTAATTTTAAAATCTTTACATGATATGCTAATTTTCATAATTTCGAACACTTGACCAATCACCGAATTATCTGTCTAACTAAATGTTTCTTACATAGTGGAGAGAAACCGGATGTTAAAAAGAGCGTCCAGTAATTTTTGTAATGCCATATTCCAAATCTCTTGATCAACCTATTTCGTTGCGTGAAGGTTAAAAAAATTAATGATAAGAGTAACTGTTAAATTCATAAAGATAAAGATATTTCTTCTGTTACAAACAAGATTTGTAACGCCGTTAAAGTTATCAAAAAAAGTAATTATAACGTCAACGTTATAAATAACGCGTCTTAATCCTGGCAAGTTACTGCAGCGCGCTTTGAAATTGATTGAGACTGACTTATTACAGAAAAAAACGCATTTCTTGATAAGAAATAGGGTCTAGAAGGATTCCATGTTTGTCACACATTGGGCCCGCATATACATGTTTAAAAATTCAACGTGATTGTTACAGCGTTTTGTGCCAAAAAATGAGAATACTGCATATCCGCGCTTTTTTTAATCGTTTGATACATTAAAAATTAATTTAATAAATTCTAATTTTCTTCTCATCAAGGCAAAGTAAAGAATAACAAATATTTTTGTATAAAATGCGAGACAAATAATTACAAATTTATACATTTAAACTCGCGCGAATATTTCGATATAAATTCATTCAAAGTCCTTCCAGTCTCTCTCTCTCTCTCTCTCTCTCTCTCTCTCTCTCTCTCTCTCTCTCTCTCTCTCCCCCCCTCTCTCTTTCTCTCTCTCTCTCTTTTCTGATCTTTAGCAAATAATTTTTTTTTCTTTAAAAAGTATCAACACACCACAATATTTAAATTTTTTGACACAAAATGCTGAAACCATCATAAATGGAATGTAATAAAGATGAAGATGCAAAAGATGAATTTATTGAAATAATAATACTTATTACGCAAAGAACTTCCTACACAAGCCAAGTATTGACTTTCAAAGCTAACAGTTTAACTGACAGTTTTCTTAAAATGATTACTTTATATTAATCAAATTAACGAAATAAAATTTATTGAAGCTATAATATTAATATAGATGTCATTTAACATATCGTAAATCTAACTTTCAAACTGCGTATATTTGTAAGAAAATAATGTTTTAATCAATTATATATATTTTCTAAAGTTTTAGGTATTTATCTAAATCTTTATATTCCTATATCTTGTTTCAACGTAAAGCATTTATGATTCTAACGTACATGATATCTTACATTTGTAAGATTGAATACATTTAAAAACTAATTTGGTTATTTAGAATAATTATCTCTTTGTAATTCTTTTTGTAATGTTCTATTAATGAGCGGAAATTTTTACGATAAATTTTTGTAATGTACAAACCGTTTGTATCTTTTCTCCAAAAATGATTTGCATCCGAATCACATACACCGATGAACACTCCAGTACGTGATTTTTTTAGGCTTGTCGGATTGATGCCGGCGTCAATTAACGCCTCGTATGTCACTTCAAACATAAGGCGATGCTGCGGATCCATGAAGTGCGCCTGCTTAGAATTCACTTTGAAGAAAGAGGCGTCGAAATTACTGAGATTTTTTATTTTGCCGAATCTGCGCGGCACACCGTAATTATCCGCTGACCAACGGCGCTCGTCTTCGGTGACCATATCCATTCCTTTCAGTAAATTCTCCTTAAACTCCTCAATGTTTGAGGATTCAGGCAGACGGCCTGAAGAAATATCAATGCATTATACTCCTATAATGAAAATGATTAATTGTACCACGGCCGCTCGAGATCAGCACAATTACCTGAAATACCCGCAATGACAATGTCGCCTTCAAAATAAGCAGGCATCTTGATCTTCGAATAATTGACTTCGTTTTTCCTCTCTCTGAGGGCTTAGGACTTTTCTATCTGTTAAAACAAAATTAACTAATGCTTTTCTCACAATTATGCGTGATACATGATAGTGTATATGATAGAAGAATAAGAAAAGAATTGAGAGATAATATAACATTGAGAAATGTTTAGATGAATCTAAAATAGAGCGAATAGAAATAATGAAGTCTCTAGACATAATTATTGATGATAGACTTCGAGTTAAGAACCATTGTGATTATATGTTAAAGAAAATAGGGAAAAAACGAGTTTTTTAAGTAGAATAGGTAATTTTATGTCGGCGTACATGTTAGATGTATTGTATAAAAAACCATCACAGTGCCTTTGAGTATTGGACGACATTGTTAATTGATATGGGAGAAACAGCTGAGTAAAATGCAAATAGCACAAAATCAGATGATAATCATATTGCAATGTGAAAGGCATATCAAAGTAGAGCATATGCTGCAAGCGCTGCAGTTTATGTCTGTAAGACAGAGCCTATGTTATAATATATGTATGTATATTTATTTTAAGGATTTTAAAGAACATGTTATCGGGACAATTAAGAAATATGTTACAAATAATAGGAAATGTGAGTAAAAAACAAACACGACAGACTGGGGACATTGCAATATAACTTCGTAGAACAAGAATTGCGCAAAACGTTACGTTTTACGAAGGAGTGAAAATGTATAATGCTTTGCCAGCTGAGATAAAACAATGTAAAAGAATTGAGCCCTTTAAGTGAATGTTAAGATATATTTTAACTAATGTAATTTAGATTTGTATTACATATATCAGAGAAAGCTAACAAAGATCAATAATCAATCAATTAATCTCTCTCTCCTTTTCTCTCTCTCTCATTTATAGTTCAAAAATTTTATAACTATAGTCAATAATTATAACTACTGATTATAAATACTGTATGTGTTGTATAAACTCTAATTCACGTCAGTGTTATAACGATTAATATTATAACCGGAAGGAGATTTGAACTCCATTTTCGGCGAAAGAATCGAATTTTTATCACACAGAATATAAAACCAAATTGCAATGTCGGAAGGAATAAAGAGTGATTAATAAGATATTTTTAAAAGAAACTTTTAACAATTTATAAAGTCAAAATTTTCTACATTAGTGTTTCATGGTGTTTACAAAGAATAAAGCTTAAAAGATAATTAGAACATCTAAGTGCGTGTGTTGTGTGTGTGTGTATGTATATAAATATGTATGATTTAAATAATTGTGATATTATATTAATAGTGTCGTCAGCTCACCGGAAATATCGGAAGAAAAATTTTAATATTAATCTTTAATTCTCTGGCTGGAAATTACAATAATTTAATAAATTATAAATATTATGTTGAAATATGAATTGAGAATAATTTTGTGTAAATGCGTGACAAATGGAACAGATTATTTATTATTTATTTTCTTTATGTTTAACATAAATAACGGTAAAAGAATAAAAAAATTTTACTTCTGATTTTCACACAAACACACACACACAATTGTTATATTGGAACAGAATTGTGCCACTGTATAACTTTCGTTTTATAATATTGAAGCACCGGTTATAATATTTTAATATATAAAGAGAAAAATGCACAATAAATAATTAAATTATGTTTAAAAATAAAAATTAAATAATTTTTTTTTTATTTTACCCTAAATTTCTTAAAGTAAGAAAGATGAAACTTATGTTGCGACAGGAAAAAAAATCCTGCAGAAAGAAATCTATATCTATTATTATACATTATTCTTATCTCTAATTCTTTGATTCATTAATATTTTTACAAGAATCTTTGCTTTAAGACATCAAACGCTGATGCACAAATCTCCTAGTAGTACTCCCTTGAAGTCGATTGTAACAAAATGCGTATGAGTTGTATTAGGTTTAAACTTTAGCACAACCGAATCAAAGGGATTACTATCAGATGGCTTTTGGATCGAAGTTAAATGACTTGGATCAAAGGTTCTCTTAAGAGGATTAGTAAATTAAAGAATCAAAGAAAGGGATAATATAATTGAGATCTTTCTAAACATTCTTAGATATAAAAACTCTATTAAAGGAAACTGAATAAAATGATACATACCAAAGCACCAAACGTATACATGTTCTCGATGATGTTGCACCTCTTTATATACCTCTTCTAATAATCCCCTCTCATTGATTTTATATAGTATGATGTGATATATGTCGTGTATGATGATGATTATGTAAATGCCCATACACAGTACAAAAAAGCCAAAAGACATCTTAAAGATGTCTAAAGGACGATAAGACGTCTTTAAGACATTTTTTAGACATCTTTTAGGGGCATGTGTTGTCTGGGTATTTTTCCCATTTACATTGTACATACGAATAAAGTGCAAAAATCAAGAAAATAACATAATGAATCAATGAAATAAAATAAAGGCTCTGATAACGATAAATAATTGATAGGAAAAAGAGGCACTAAGATCCAACACAATAATTATAGCGCATAAACGTTTATTAATTGAGAGTATAAATAATTCTACATTTAACAAAATTAAACGATAGACGTAAAATCACAGAGTCCGACCGACTTTCACCGTTTTTTATTATGCGACTATCTGCGCGCGACTTTAGTTTTAAGTTTAAATTTTGTTTATTTCGTTTTTTTATCTGCGCCGAAGATGGCCCAATAAAAGGGACCGAAACGTTCATTTATTTTTATTTTTTAATTTCGTTAAATGTAGAATTATTTATATTATCAATTTATAAACGTTTATAAAAAATTATTAATATACACACGTTATATTTTTTTCAAGTATCAATTATTAATCGCGAGAAGCGTATGTTGCATCTCAAGGCTTCATCTGAGTTATTCAATAATAGTGTAATTAGGAACATAAATACAAATGTAATAAATCTTAAGATTTAATCAAGATTCATCTATTTAATCGTATCATGTCTTAACTGCTTTCAGCTGAGTCTCAAAAAAAATATAAATACGCCTTTATATAATGCGATTATAAATACGCCTTAGAGTTGTGTGAGATTATATTTAATGCCTAATAAGTTGTAATGTAATTATATTTTAAGCAGCTATCAAATAATAAGTTTGTATTCCGGAACTTGAGAGATTTTTTTAACCTATAGGCAATTAATATATCCGTCAAGTTTCTTGTACTACAAATAGATTTATCTCAACATTTTAGAAATTTAAAAACATATTCTTTTAAATTGTTTCGTTAATAAGCACGCGTATCAATTCTTACGTAATATGTTCTGCATCGCGTCTCTCTCTCTCTCTCTCTCTTTTGCTTTTTGAACATCTACGATATTGACCGAGTTCTAGACAAATCTTTATTCCGCGATAATAATACATCAAATTCAATCGCCAAGATGATAGAGAGCCTTCGCTACGCAGTACATCGCTTTGGCGTTACTAGAATCTTTAGGATTCAATCGTAAAGCTACTTCAGCGTCGTCCAGCGCCTTTCATGGATCACCCATTAAAAGATGACATTTGCTTCGCTATTAAAGCGTTCTTGTCATTGAGCTCAAGTGAGGGCTTCTTTTTGCAAACCGTTCCATCTAAAACTGGTAGAAGAGCCCTTTCCCTACGACATATATAATATATAATAGAGTCTCAGTTATTATAAGGATTGGATCCTTCAAGAGGATAACAAAATATCGGAGACATTTTTGTTCTAAATGAAAGGAAGAGAATGGCTATCACAGTCACCAAATGCAAATCCAATTGAAAATTTCTGAGGATTAATGAAGATGAAACTGCGTGGAAAAAAATTGTACACGATGAAACAATTATATCGACAGATTCGCTCGATATGACGATCTTTATCTCGAGAGTTGTAAAATTGGTCGAAAGTATGCCTCGAAAATATCAGGTAATAATTGACAATGATAGAGATTGGACGATTTATTAATACAAAAGCGTGGTAGTACTTATTAAGTACTACATATGTATTTTTTTTCATTTTTTTATAACAAATAGTTTAAAAGTTATGTCGGTCACACTCTTATTAGGCAGACTGTATATAGGTATATCAAGGCGCAAGCACGGCTCTGACATAAATCTTTCCAGTTTTTCCAGAATAAAGTTGTACAAGACAAACTTGCATGTGCAAGTGTCGTGGCGTCGGCAAGGCAATTTCTAACAGGATATGATCGCATCTCGTAATAAAAAGAAAGTAATAAACTGGACAGTTAATAGTGTCACAGTTAGAGCGGCATCGTTGCGCGTTATATGTATAAACTTCGATCGAAATTATTGTATGACAAAAGGAATTAAAACAAATCTGTGATATGGGATGTCTAACACAAAAAAAGCTTATCTATTGCACAAATCGATTAGAATTTAATATTGAAAAATAATTATTATAATGTCATAAGTATAATAACGTTATATTAATCGAAAAGAATTCAAAATAATTGTCCATGTTTTAAAACGACAACACTGCAAAATAGGTAAATAAAACTAATAATGTTATGTTTTTAAAAAGTTTTAAGATATTGTACTAACATAGAATAGCTAGTAGAGGCAGTTTTCTAGGGTTTTCCAGCGTTAAGGGTGGAGCAATAAAATTGAGATTATCACAAATGGCAAGCAACAAAATCAAGGAAACGTTATCAATCGAGATATCTGATTAATTTGCAATTTTAGAATATTTTGTTAGTATGGGATAATTTTGGAAGTAATTTTCGGAGTTTAAAAATGGAACAAAAAATCGAGAATAGAGCAATTAATTAGCAACAAATTAGCACTAAAGAAATATGTATTTTTTATTTTTTTATGTATGATTATGTATATATATATATTATATATAGTATATATATATATATATATATATATATATATAGTATATATAATATAATATATATATAGTATTATATATAGTATATATATTAACTTAAGATTAAAGTTAGCACGGCCACTATTTTCTCCAAATCGGCTGGATCAACAAAATCGGTAATTGAGCATCAAATTAGCAAGAAAAGAGCACTAAATTTATGTATAAATTTTATTTAGTTGCGCTAAAGTAGCTGTGCCAGTTTAATAGTAATAACAATTTCTGAAACAGTATTTATCCCCTGCTGGAAAATTTGGTTTCATATTCATATTTATCGACCGACATATCGCTTAGCTAATTCGCGTTTTTTCATACAAAGTGGACCAAATAAAATGATAATACAAGCTGATTTTCCAAAACCACTGGAGATATCTACTTGATTTTTTTTACATTAAATGGGACAGAGATGATAATAGAGAGCCTCCGTCTTGCAATACACCGCTTTGACGTAACTAGAATCTTTAGGATTCAATCGTAAAGCTGCTTCAGGGTTGTCCAGCGCCTTTCATGGATCACCCATTCATTAAAAGATGACATTTGCTTCGCGCTATTAAACAGTTCTCCTCATTAGAATTGAAATCCAATGCCAGTCAAAGTATATTCTTACATTATTCTAACATCTTTATTGTGTGGAATTATTATTAAAACTTATTAAAACGAAGAGGGGGAGAGAGAGAAGGGGGGGGAGAGAGAGAGAGAGGGGGGGAGAGAAGGGAGGGAGAGGGGTGAGAGGGGGAGAGAGGGGGGAGGGGGGAGAGGGAGGGGGAAGAGAGAGGGGGAGAGGGGTGGAAAGGGGGTGAGGGGGTGAGGGGGAGAGAGGGGGAGAGAGGGGGGGAGAGGGAGGGAGAGAGAGGGGAGAGAGAGAGGGGGAGAGAGAGGAGAGAGAGGGGTGAGAGAGAGGGGGAGAGAGAGGGAGGAGGGAGAGAGAGGAGAGAGGGGAGGAGGGGGGGAGGGGGAGAGGGGGGGGAGGGGGAGAGGGGGAGAGGGGTGGGAGAGGGGGGAGAGGGGGGAG
>OZ020541.1:16099176-16348920 GCA_963971435.1 Lasius platythorax | reverse complement strand
ACCATTTTGCAATTTTCGCAATAGTTAATGAATTATTAATGATTAAAAATCGCCGTATTAGCCCGGCCTATCGCCAAATGCAAGCGCGCGGCGAGATGCGGCCGCCCAGCGATCGAGTTGCTAGGCGCGCGGGGAGTTGTTTATTACAGGCGGCGAGGTGCTACACACAGAAAAATATCATTCTATTGTTAAGAAAAATGATTATTCAGTTTACTTTTCTTCTCTTAAGTAACAGTTATCTTTAACAAAAAATATTTTCTTGATAATAGTCTTAAAATAGACTCATCACAAATTTTAGAAAAACTCATTATTATGTACTCAAAAAAAGTAAATATTTTCTTTTAAAAAATATTATAAAATTGTATAGAAGAAAAGTCAGATTTGGTTAATTTGAATATTTTTGATTGAATTTAATATTCTTGATTGAAGTATTAAACTTATTAGGATTCAGAATACACATTTTGAATAAATTTGATGCTTATGATGAACTTATGATAGATTTGCGGATATATGAACTTATGAAATACTTGAAACAAGTAATATCACACAGAAAAATACATACTGTACTTAAATAAATATTACTTGTTTCAAGTATTTCATAAGTTCATATATCCGCAAATCTGTCATAAGTTCATCATAAGCATCAAATTTATTCAAAATGTGTATTCTGAATCCTAATAAGTTTAATACTACAATCAAGAATATTAAATTCAATCAAAAATATTCAAATTAACCAAATCTGACTTTTCTTCTATACAATTTTATAATATTCTTCAAAAGAAAATATTTACTTTTTTTGAGTACATGATAATGAGTTTTTCTAAAATTTGTGATGAGTCTATTTTAAGACTATTATCAAGAAAATATTTTTTGTTAAAGATAACTGTTACTTAAGAGAAGAAAAGTAAACTGAATAATCATTTTTCTTAACAATAGAATGATATTTTACTGTGTGTAGCACCTCGCCGCCTGTAATAAACAACTCCCCGCGCGCTTAGCAACCTCGATCGCTGGGCGGCCGCATCTCGCCGCGCGCTTGCATTTGGTGGTAGGCCGGGCTAATACGGCGATTTTTAATCATTAATAATTCATTAACTGTTGCGAAAATTGCAAAATGGTAGAGGACTTCGACTCAGTTCAGTCTGCTCTATCTGCACACGAGATTAGTCCCCATTATTCTGGGACACCCTGTATATATATATATATATATATATATATATATATATATATATATATATGCAGGGTGTAACTGAAAAAACATATATAGAGCACACTATCAAATTTTGTAGCTAATTTGGAGACGATTTTTCCTCAACGAAAATGTCGAGGGAGATCATAATTTTTTGCAAGCTCCCAATTTTGGCTATCATATATCTTTGTAACTAAGCCTTAAATTAAAATTCTATTAAATTAAACTCTACATGAAATTAACTGAAGAATGTAGTTTTGTTAATATTTTAATTCTACAAAGTTTAGTTTGTGAGAAGCTTTTCTTTTTCAATCATTGATAACTTGACAATTATTGGTGCCTCGACATTTTCATTGAGGAAAAATCGTCTCCAAATTGGCCAGAGAATTTGATTGTGTGCTCCGTATATGTTTATTCAGTTACACCCTGTATATATATATATAAGAAGATATATGTAAGGAAACAATAATTTCAAAGATATTACTTTGAATTTTATTGTTATAAATTTCTTCATTACATAAAGCATAATATAATTATAGATAATTATCACATGGCATATACATCATAATTTATACAATATATAAAAGGTTCTGTGAATAGTACCCCAGAGAGACAACACAAAGTCTAAAATCGGGACATAAGACGTCTTAAAGACGTCTTTTAGGCGTCTTTAAGATGTCTTATGTCCCGAGTTTAAACTGTGTTGTCTGGGACAATACATAATCGAAGTGTTAGCATAAATAAGTGCCAACTAATTATGTCTTATACAATGCATACAATTTAATTAAATGCAGAGAGAGGTACCAACTAGCTATGTCCGTGATTGGCTGGCATAAATGTGCCGATTTGACATTACGACGCAATGCAACTAATGTGACACAAATGTAAAATTAATTAACACAAATGTGTCATATTAGTTTTGCATTGGCATACTATCAAATCGGCACATATTATGCTAGCTAATCACGGATGGTTGACTGGCACCTCTCTCTATTAGAGGTTTTTTACATTTACCTGTAATACTTCAATAGAATTTGAAGACATATTACACTCTTTTTTTAATTTATCTAATAATTTCGTTATACTTTCGATTTTTTTTCTTGCGATATTGTTGAGTTCGTAGACATTTAATAATTTTATTTTTTCGCTGAAGTTTTCTTTAACATTTTAATAGTCTTTATCAATTCATCTAAGGACATATTGGCCAACTCAATATCACTTAAATCTCCAGGATATCTGATGGTTTTTTTACAGTTTCCGATTATTTGTTCACTATTATTTTCTTCTATATTGGAAGAGAATATTGGATTAAAGTTTATTTCTTCATTACTGTCTAGGGACATTGCTGACATGGATTCTTCATTTCCAATATCATCAGAATGTGGAACAGGTTCCACATTTATATTTTGACATATATTTTTCCTAAATAAACAATCAACCCAGTGAGAAATTATCAGTTGAAAAGACGTCGAATCAACGACTTTTCAACCGAAGAGATCGGTTGATATAGACGTCCAAAATTTGGTCGATTAGACGTTTTTGTGTCCTTCAAATTAGACCTTTATAAGACTTTTATCTAAAACATCTATTAACCTTTTTTTTGTCTCTCATGTCGATCGCCTGTCGACTCGAACTGCGTAATCGACCTCTAGTCGACGTCAAGTCGATTTCTGTCGGGCCAGATCTATTTTATATTTTAAGTAGATAAAAACGAAATTTTTCACTTATTCGGACAGAAAATGTCCGAATAAGTAAGAAACCGGACTCTGTCCAATTTTCCAAAAATCAGTTTTCAATATCTGAATTCCCCTGTACGGGAATCGTATCAGAAATTAAACTGAGAAATAATTACATATGTTGTTAAAGCCATATTTAATTTCGCTAGATTTGAATTTATTTGTCAAGATTTCATTTAAGTTAAAGTTACGTTTCTTTCAGTTTTTTCAAATATTATAATTTATTTATATGTACTAAAAAGTATACGGCGCTGCTGCCGGCCAGATTAGTATTGTCATGTGCGCCAGAGGCGCTGCTTGTACCTCTCTCTGTGTGTGAGAAAAAAGTCCGCGTTCACTCGAGCAAAGACAATTTCGCAATAAAGCAATTAATTGTGCAAAAAAGGTTTCATTAATATTCGCAATTCCTTAACATATGTTATTAACCGCATTTTGCAGACTTTATATACGCTCATGACAAGAACTCGAATACGGGTATAGAAAGTGAATAATGCGTCGCATAACGGTAAGCGAATACACTACACATTTTAATAAATTATATAAATGGCTAAAAGCTATAGATTCTGCTCGCTTCTACCTTTGTTTCGATGTAAAATTGACTGAAAGACAATAGAAATCTTATAGAAATATATTCGCAATTGCTCAATTAATATAAAAACGATTCGACTAATCATTTCTGGATGGGTAGAAATAAAATTTTCTATTAGTTAAAAAATGGTTTAAATGGATACTAATTTCAACCATAAACGACATAGTCGTCTAATAGTCGTCCTTCCGACCTGTCATTTCTCACTGGGAATATATTACATATTAATTAATATATAAATATATTACATATTAACTAATATATAAAATTACATTTTACCTTTGCTGCACTACATTGGGAAATATTGTTGGAACAGCATTCTTTTTTAACCTGACAGCCATTAAGCTAAATTTTTCAATTTGATCATCTGCAAAATGTTTTATGCAGATTCTATTATATTTTGGTGGATTTTCTGCATTGTCTTGATTCGTTAATAAAGCATTTATCCACTTCTGCCGTAGCATTTTATTACTGGGAAATCCATTGTATATATATAAATATAAAAGTATTCACACACACACACACACATATATTAAATATTAATAATAATTTTTTTAATCCATTCAATATATCTTTAATTAATATATAATATTATTCTATGTGGTTTCATTTTCAGAACAAGGCAAATATAAAATATACACATTTGAGATTTGTTCTAACCTGTTCTAACTTACCCGTACTTAGGTATAGAAAAAAAACTTATCTTATTCTTTATTACTTTTATATTTAGTTGCTTTGCATCCTTGGACAAAACAATACACAACCATTTTTTATTATAATAAATTTTATTATAATATTTATTTTTAAAGGAATCCTAAAGTCGTCTGTTTTACCGACCGAAAATTATTTTTTTTTTTTCACGCTAATCCTTTTATTGGTTAAATAGAATAATAAATGCTTTTCCACGATTAAAATACACATAGCAACAAAGTGCGGAATGTTCAATTTTATGTTAATAACACGTATTTATGTTATTTATGTAATACACGTATGCACAAAAATTTTGCGCACGCTATTCTCTTTCACTAAACTTCTAAACTCATTTCTAAAAGTTTACCTACATTCCTTCATGCAATTTCTAATCTGGAGCGGTCTTCTTTTGTACGTACAAACTGCAAAATTTTTATATTAAGCAATATTGTTTCGACCTGACCTAACCTGACGCCGTCAGGTCGAAACAATATTGCTTAAGGGGATCCTAAAGTCGTTTGTTTTACCGACCAAGAACTATTTCTTTTTTTACGTTAATCTTTTTATTGGTTGAATAGAATAATAAATGCTTTTCCACGATTAAAGTACACAGCAACAAAGTGCTGAATGTTCGATTTTATGTTAATTTTATATTAATTTTATGTTAATAACACGTATTTACTAAACTTCTAAAAGTCTCATTTCTAAAAGTTCACCTACATTCTTTCATGCAATTCCGAGTCGGGACTGGTCTCCTTTTGTACGTACAAAAGGAAGGTGAACTTTTAGAAATGAGTTTAGAAGTTTAATGATAGAGAATATAGTGTGTTCAAAATTATCGTGCATACGTGTATTACATAAATAACATAAATACGTGTTATTAACATAAAATTAACATAAAATCGGACATTCAGCACTTTGTTGCTATGTGTACTTTAATCATGGAAAAGCATTTATTATTCTATCCAACCAATAAAAAGATTAGCGTGAAAAAGGAAATAATTTTTGGTCGGTAAAACAGGCGACCTGCGGAGTTCGGCCGTCAGTTTTGGATCCCCTTAACGAAAATGGTACGTAGACCCGAAATTTACCATAAGCATACGTCATACATTCTAATTTTAGTTCTTACATTTCTCAAGTCGATGGCGGCGTAACACATCTTGGCTACCAACCTGAAGTTGGCTACTGGCAGTTCATATTTCTATAGTCAGGGGCAAATCAACTATCTCACTCTGTCTTAAACTGCCAACTTCCGGGTTCACTCGCTGCTACAGCAAAAGTATAGGAATGCTTGGTCTATGTATATACGTCATTGGAACCGGCAACATTGTTTCGGAACCATCAGTTTCACAGCTCTAATTGTTATTTTGGGTGGCGCTCAATCGGACACATCGCCGATTGGCATATTCAAAATGGGACTCTCTAATTGGTCAGCCGTGTTGGTTACCCTAGGCACCGATCGATATGAGTGATGTGTCCAATTGTTACTGTGCGCATCTGGGACGCTCCCGTTTTTTAAATAAGGGTATATGTATAATGTGCCGTCAACCGAATAGTTTCTGTTTATCGGTTTTTTTGACACTTCCAAAATTCTTTTGTCTTTATTATTGTTCTTTTATTATATTATTATGCTAGCTTTTCTTAGGAGGGTCTAGACAGCTTTCAAAGGTTTCACCTTAATGTTTTTTAGTCCAGTCCTTAATATTATATGGATACAGAATTCCTAGTCCTCCCAACTCACGATACAGCCTACCCCTAATCTCATCGAATCTGACGCAACGAAATACAACATGGTTTATATATTGTGACTCTGCTCCGCATTGGAGTCCCTATATAAGAATCTGGACCATAGACATAGGAATAATAGGGACAGAGCTTTTGGCCGCGGGTGGAAGCCATTGCGGGACGGTGAGACGAGGTAAGTTGTGCCTAAATTTGATTGGCTGTTATTTTGCGCAAGCGCAAAGTATGATATACATGGAACTGCGTGGAACCACGTGAAACGGACCATTGAACTATAAGTAAACTGGAAAGCTCGCCGCGGGATCGCGCGCGCCGAGAGAGATAGCTGTTTAGTGGGCAAGAGTGCTTAGTGCGCATGCTCATGCCACCTTTTACAGTCGCGTCCAAAATTTTTCTCGTGACAACTTGCTTATTTTCTAAAACTAAGGGCCGGTTGCTAAATAGGTTTTCTAATTCGGACTGTACATTGGCTATCTCTCTCGGCGCGCGCAATCCCATAGCGGCGAGCTTTCCAGTTTACTTATAGTTCAATGAAACGGACATTCCATATAATTCAGTGAAGTGAAACAGTTTATTTGTGCAACAAGGTTATACCAGAGAGAAATTCACAGTTAAATTTATAACTATATAGTTTTGTTCTAAAAATATTAAAATGGTGTTATGTTATGTAATAGAAAGTAGGCACATTCCGTCCCCGCATTTTGGCTTCACCCCCCTCGCCTATCTCGTGAACTTATGCTCGGTCTCTCTATTCCTGTCTATGATCTGGACAGACTTTGAAGTGCAACAATATGACGTGGATGTCACGTATAATAAGGACCCTACTCCAGACTAGAGTCGAGGCTGGACAGACTTTGAAGTGAAACAATATGGCATCGATGTCACATTTAAAAATACACGTATATTGTGATAATTCTACAATGGCTGGTTGTAGCATACTTGGATGTGCTAATAATAATAAAAAAGAATTTTCTATGAGATTTCCAAAAAATTAAAAAAAATTTTGAAAATCTTCGAATTGGCCTCGTGGGCTTTTTCCTTCTTGCTCCTTCTCCTTGGTTCCTCTTCAGGGGGATCTTCTGAGTCGCCTTGATGTTGAGATCCTTAACTTGTTCCTATTTCTGTGCCTACTCATTCCCTTTTCCTTTTTTTCCTGTCCTTTTTCTTCCTGACTTCTGTCCACTCCGTCCCAAATTGGTCTTCCTCACGGTTACTGATTTGGTCAACGTCCTTTCTGGATGGGGCAACTTGCTCGTTTGATATTAAAGTTCAATTTGTTCTCCCGAGTTATCTTTCTAAGTTCTGAGTGGTCCCTGGCTGATATTTCAAAAGTTCATCAAAAATAACATTGAGTTTCAAGTCTATATATTGCCTGTTTAATGGCAGTATTATGTCTTTTACACGAGTAGTACAATTTCACATTACTCGTTTCACATACATGCACCTGCCGCGTCGAGGTTTATAATAATGAAAAACCACTTGAAAATAATGAATACTTTGTGGTTCACACCGCTGGAAAGTGAATTTCTTACAAAGCTTAAGCTTCCTGAATAAAATTTAAGCACTGAAATAGCCGAGAAGTCTGTCTTTAATTCTGCCAAATAGATCGAACGAAAGGTATACGTCAGCGCACTAGTAGTACTGCCATTCAAATTAAGATTGAATGCGCATTCACTTTTACACAATAAAATGTTATTTTCCATAGAAAACAGCATAGTATCCGTATGGGGGGCACGGAAAACACTTTGCTGGCACAATGTTTTCAGTTTCCCATAGTTCTCCAGCACGGAAACTGTGTATATTGTCAATAATCGTTTGAAATAACACGGATTCGGAATGGCACGCCGCAGATTAACGCATACTGTATTTCAATTAACGATTTTATAATTATTAGCGCAATTTCACGCAAACCCACACTTGTGTCACAGCACGAATACTATTTAAACATGTTAAACCACAGCGAGAAATGACCCATCAAATCGATGTCTAATTGACGTCGAAATCATCGACATTACATCGTATCGAAATAATGCTCGAAATTTGACGCTTATTTCGAAGTCTGTGTGCTCTATAACATTTTTAAAAGAAAATATTACTTGTGACACGAATTTATCGCCAGATGTTTAAATGTAGCAAATTTATGTATTTTTTTTAGAAACATCGATATTGCATTATTTAGATATAGATATAAATATTTATATTTATTAATATAAATATTTATATTTATTAATATAAATATTTATATTTATTAATATAAATATTTATATTTATTAATATAAATATTTATATTTATTAATATAAATAAAGATTTGATTTTAAAAAATAAATATTAAGAATAAAATGTGAATTTTATGTATGGTCAATTTGTTATTTGTATTATGCGAGTCGTTTTGCCGCGCATGCGCAAACGACCATCATTACGGAGCACTTGGAGCTCGGCGAGCAGGCGTTTGGTTTGCTTGCAGTTTATATACCGGCATCTTATATGTATATCGGCATTGAAGAAGTTTTTATATCAATATATCAGATTAAATTGACGTAGTTGTAGTGAATTGATATTGAGAATTAGTGAATAATATACTATTATGGATGAACCAGCGGTAAGTATATACTTAAGTATATATACTTCATTTAGGTTAGATTGCTCCTATTTTGTCTTTGAAATTATTATTATTGCTCTTATTTCCTTTTTTTCAATCACATTATATGAATTTTACAAAATTGAGTAAGAAATTGATTTATTATTTTCTGTAATATTGAATAGTTTATTATTGGCTCATTATTTCAGTCAAATTATTTTATTTTTCTATTGTAACATTTTGTTATATTTATCTATCGCATATGTAGAATATGAATAATATATTAAATTATATATATTAATAGTATTTGTACTCTGCATATGTCAAGGGGTCTATCGCACTGACAATAGGTGTACAAATTTTAAGGAAATAAAAAGGCAATAACGGCAATAACAAGGGCTTGAACAAAGAAAAATGTATTACGCAATTATATGATTATTTAGTTTCCTGAGATAAAATTAATCGACATTAATGTGATCATATCAAAACAGATTTTTTAAAATGACATTTTATGTTTTATTTGAGAGTATGATTCCATGTATCTGTTTTAGGTTCCTTATTGATTAAATTTGATGATACAGCCCTTTTTGAAGCAGAGGAAACCATGAAAACTTGGTTAGCCAATGCCCCGTGGCGTAAACAAGATAATGAAACTAATGGGAAAAGATGCATAAAAAAAATGGGACGAACACTGCAAAGTAGTAGTTGGACAAAATGTTTATGTTTTATAACTATATTTTATTCCTAATATTTTTTTTTAAATAGTTATTCCTAATATTTTTTTATTTCTAATATTTTTGATTAAAATAAAAGAGAAGTTGTAATACAATTTCATATTATTGTAACAACAATTCAAAAACAATATTATAACAACAAAGTTATGCAATTTTGTTTTTAGTTTCAAAAAATAATAATTTAATATTTGATGTAATTAAACAAAGTTACACACATTATAAATTACTTATAATCACAGTGCATTACTAAGTTTATAAAGTTTGAATAGTTTGAATCATAAACATATAGTAAAATGTTATTTTTTGGTCAATCTCAGTATTAAGTTGCCAAGTTACTATAAGTAAACACTTTAAATTAAATATAATTCTCTTTCACTAGCAAAATCCACACAGAGTGAGTGATTATAAGAAACACAACACACATCAAAATCAAAATTGCGCAACAAATATCCGGCGATCCACTGTTATTAATAATTCTCAATCATATTTCTCAATCACATTTATCATCAATGTCAATGTATTCATTTATTTACGGCTGAGGAGACACAAGTAGTGTCGAAACGTTCCGTTCTAACAAATCATGTATATCCTTTATTTTTAATAAATTCAATTATTTGTCAAACATCAATATATGCTCGTTACAGGCCTATTTTATACCTATATAATAATTCTCTAATCTTTTATTTTTTTATTGTTTATTTTTGTTTATATATATATAAAATTATATATATATATATATAATTTATATATATGATTAATATTTTAAACATACACTATTCTTTGTAAACTGTAGTACATGCTGTAATACATGTTTAACATGTTTCTTTGTATTCTAATTTAAAATAATTTTTTATTTTATATATGTGCTAATTTCATTTTTTGTTGTTGAATACGAAAAAGACAGTTTTTAACTGACTGTGATTTTTATATAAAAATTGTATCTGAGACGTATCTAGTCTGAAAGTTAATTAAAATAATTAAAAACTGTTTAATGTTCATGTTACAGAGAAATAAAAATAGTTATTTATTTCAACTTTTAATTGAATTTTTACTTGTATTATTATAAAAAAATTAAAATACGAATCTTTTTCCTGCATTATATGTCGAAATAAATTAATATTATTTAAATTAATAAATATCACTGTTATGTTCAATATGTTTAGTAAGGCTAGATTTGTAATTTAACAGTTATAATTTAATGTTTGCAATTTAATAGTTTAATTTTAATTAATGTAATGTAAGTTAATTTTAATTATATCTGTTCTAAATCAATATATACAAATGTTGGTTGAATTGCATTTATCTAACCAAACGATAATTTTTAATGTATTTTACGAATAGTATTGAACACATATAGTGAAATGTGAATAAATTAATTTATCTTAATGTATATAATACAAGAAAAAGATTTATATTTTCTTACTCCTTAATTAAATAAATAATTATTATTATAGTAAGGAAAAACTAATCAATATTGAGTCGAAATCGATTTATTCTGAGTCGATAACTCATCGAAAGTTGTGACATAAATCAATCGAAATCGATGATATATCATTTAGTTCTCGATATGTGTTTTCGACATTGATTCGACATCAATTTGATGAGTCATTTCTCGCTGGGACATGTTTGTCGAATTTGGGCTGTGTTTTTACCGCCGAAAATGTTCTCTAAACAGGGAGCATAGAGAAGCACGTCCATGGCCTGCTGATTTCCCATGGTAAAACTCTATATATGGTAAACCCCTCCCATTATTTCTCAAAATAATTCTTTGACGTATATGCATGATATACTTTCTTAAAAATTAAATGGCAAAATTTTCGAAGAACTAAACTCCTCACAAAAATTAGGAGAACACTTAATTTTTCGTAAAAAGTAGGCAAAACTCAGGCAGTTGTAATTCGTTAAAAATGAACGAAATTTAAATCCAAAGAAGGGTTTCAAAGCTTAAAATCTCTAATTTTGAAAGGTTACTATTTTGTTTTAGTTTCTGTGAGTTTGGTAATTTTTAAATATAGAAACCTACGAGCTGGACAAAATAGGAAATTCTCTTCTCACTTTGTGGGTTTGTCACGTGCCCTAAAAAATCTGCAAAAACTTTCGACTTCCTAATGTGAAAGCTTAAAGTTTTCCCTACAAAATCGTTTTTTTTTAATGTTTCTAAGATTTTTTCTTACTAAGTTATCGCGGATTAAATAAGAAATGAGCATGTTGACTTTGATTGGTCATAACTCCGTTAAAAATCATCGCACCACAATTCAAAAAACAGATTCTTAAAGCTGAAATTTTGCTCTATCGAATGGTATAATTGCCAATTTTTTTTTTAAACATGTAGACATGATGCAAATGGATGAAAAGAACGTAATAAATTTTTTTGTTTTCTTACACAATTGTTTTCTGGGTCAAATGAAAAAAGAAAAAATCACTAATTTTTACGTTATCTTCATCCATTTGCATCATTTCTACATGATCTTTAAAAAATTTTGGCAATTATACCATTCGATAGAGCAAAATTTCAGCTTTAAGAATTTGTTTTTTGAATTGCGGTGCGATGATTTTTAACGGAGTTATGATCAATCAAAGTCAATATGCTCATTTTTTATTTAATCCGCGATAACTCAGTAAGAAAAAAATCTTAGAAACATAAAAAAAAAACGATTTTGTAGGGAAAACTTTAAGCTTTTACATTAGGAAATCGAAAGTTCTTGCAGTTTTTTGGGGGATACGTGACAGGCCCACAAAGTGAGAAGAAAATTTTCCATTTTGTTCAGCTCATAGTTTTCTATATTTAAAAATTACCAAACTCACAAAAATTAAAACAAAATAGTAACCTTTCAAAAGTAGAGATTTCAAGCTTTGAAACCTTTTTTTTGGATTTAAATTTCATTTTTAACGAAGTTACAGCTGCCTGAATTTTGCATATTCTTTAAGAAAAATGTGTTCCCCTAATTTTTGTGAAGAGTTTATTTATCCCGAATAATGCTTTACTTCTAGGAAATGGGTTGTGTTAGGTTAGTGTTTTTCGGTGAGGGGTTGCAGGGGGAGGGGCTTTACCCCTCCCCCGCCCACGAGTTCGATTTACTACACATAAATAAATGAATCTGCTAAGAATACATTTTATCAATCTTACATGGTGTCTGAAAATTACATATAATTCGTGGAAATTTTTTGTAACTTTTTAATAAACAACGAGCGACGCTTAAAACCTTTTGGAGGATGCTCAGAACAGTGACCTTAACAACATATGTCAAGGTCAAGGTCATTACGGCTGGGTCCCCTTTCGTAAAGTTTTACCGAAACAAATTGACTTTAAATGTTCCAACTTTATTTTTACTTCAAGTGACATTTATTCTCCATTCCTCGTAATCACGAGATCGCATTGGGTCCTGTCCTAAATAATAGGGATTAAATTCTCTTGTTCAGAAGAAGAACCATCGAACAAACATTCGATAAGCGGTGTAAGATCGACTCGTCTGGTCGTTAACCTTTTGGCGGACCTGACAATTCGTTCGACCCGAGACACATGCAAAACATCTGCCTTTTGAGAAAGTTTGTTACACATTCTTCCATTGATCCTTTTCTGGACTTAGGCGTAACAATAATTTATTTTGTTCGGTGAAAACCGTTTTATGCTACGAGAGTTTTCATAAAATTTTCTTTTAAACTATAATATTTATATATCATAATAAAATATATAAAATGTTCTTTATAAAAATTGAAGAAATTTTAACTCATTTTGAATCGATTATAAATTGATAGCATAATCTTTTACGTAGGTAATCAATTACTCGACTAGTTGCATTGATCTTTTTAAAGAGTTAATTTTTTAACAGTTGCTTAATTTTTTATTATTTTCACTTCTATTTGTTCTACATATAGATTCCGATACTTTTTTATGTGCTTGGCGTATGTTTTTTTAGAAAGATTTTTTTTAGGGATTATCATTATTTGTAGCATTTTGAATAAGGAGAATATAATCTCTAAGAAAATTCTCTTTTTTGAATTCTATGTAAGAAGAGAAAGAATATAATAAAACATAATTAATAAATTATAACAATATACATACATTGCGCGCGATTTTATTCAGGAAGCTTGGTATTAAGACTTCGACGATCATGATACATAAACTATTTAACACTGTTTTTAAACTTTGCTTGCTTATATGATTAAAGCTGTCCTATATTATGTAATTTAATAAATCTATTCGACGCGCGCTATCGTTGATTATTATAGACGACTTTATAGAAATTTCAAAAGCTGTTGTTTTTTATTTCTAGATTTGGTAAAATATCATATTTCGTAGATGGACCTTTTGGTACGTGCCAAAAATTTACATTACAATGTTATTAATAACAATCCGAATTTTAATGCAAGTGAATATGTAGAAACAAATAATAGAAAATCTGGAAGAAAAACTTATTTTCCGTTAAAATATTGAATTAAATTTCGTGGAATGTATGCCAATTTTTATCAGTGTAGTAAAATATTATTATTATTATTATAAATTATGCTATAAAATTGTCTTAAGAGCTCTTTAGACAATTTATAATTTGCGATAAAATTCGAGACAGAATTTTATTTATAAATTTTATATATGTCATGTATCTACCAACCATATCTATATAATTGGGCAGAATATATAAATTGGGCAGCCAAGTATGCTACAAGTCATTGGCATATATTTCTTATTTTTATATGTGCATCATATGTATCCTTGATATTTTTCTTTGATTGTTTTTTATTTTTACTTTAAGATGTACATTCATTATCACATCTTATCAAGACACACGGCATATCGAATTCTGTCCAATTAGATATATGGCTGTCCTTGCATCACATTTCATCATATAAGCCTTATATATGTTAGCAGTCTAGTATAATACGAGAATATTCATATATAAAAGCCTGTGATCAGTAATACAAAAGATATTTAAATACGTAAAATAACACTGCTCAATAATTACGCTGCGATCTCAATCCATAACTTCATGTAAGCTGTATGGGACAGTAATTATTTACATTAAACATCATGACAAACATCAAAAATTACAACATCAAGAACAAAAAAAGATATTATTTTACGAAATGCTGTTTATTAATCTTTATTTATACTTTTATTTAGTTTATAGCTTTTAACTTGATTTTTTCAGAAACTAATGCTAGCAAATTTTACAGTTTGTCTATGAATATCACATAAAGCGCATATATTTATCGTTTTAATTTATGAAATTGCTTGGTATATCGGTATTAATATTTAGATCAATCAATTCGCCATAGAAAATGGATGGAAGTTCGTCTTGCGCGGGTTCAATGCTTTTCAAGTTGAGCTGCATTATTTCCTTGAACGAAAGCATTCTATTCATGGAGTCAATACTCAACGGAGGTCGTACTTTCCCATCAAATTCAGTAGAGACTTCGAATCTATTGTTGATCTGTATTTTACTGACAAATCTCCCCTGCAAAAATTATTATAGATATAATGTAAATTCAATTCAATTAAATTAAATTAAAATAAAGAGATTGATATTCTTAGATAAATATAGTATCATAATAATTTTTCGGAGATAAAGTTGATAGTTATTATTCACAAAATGTTATTATTGGTTTTATTAAAATAATTATAATTATAATTTTATATATATTATATAAAAATGCTTTTGATAAACTTTAACATTAGCATACCTCTTCCAATGACCTTGACATTGAGAGTATAGAGTGATTCACGAGATTTTACCGGCGCTTCAGGAGGGCACTCTTGAAGGCATTTTGAGTTAAAAAGTTCATATTAACATGGGTCCTAAATTGAAAATTGATCTCAGGAATGCTCTTTTGAAGCGTCGATAAAACCTCGTGAATCACCCTGTATGTTAAAAACATTAGGATTCGGAATAATCCTCAAGAAAAGTTTTCAACCGTTGTTTCACATTGTATATTAAGAAAATATTAATAAATAAAAATTCGAGTATTTAAATGTTTCTGACAACGTAGTTTGACCTGAACATTAAGTACTTATTTAAAATAAAATTTTTAGGCTTTAATCTAATCAAAGTTGGATTAAGTGGGTCAGAAACTTGCGTGGAGAGGGAATGCAAAAGAAGGGGCTTCATCCTTTTCTCGGCTATGTATTCATCTTTAATAAATACTTAATTTTCGAATCAGGCCGTTATATTATTAGAAACAAAAATTGAATACTCGAATTTTTATTTAGGGATGCAGAGGGTAAATCGAAGCGCTTCTCTTGCTCATGCATTTCTTATTTTTAATAAATAATTTTTAATACAAATCTCGTTTTGCATCGAAAGAATTGGGCGACATAGAATGAATTTTGCTTCGCGTGGAAAGTTGTAGGAAACTTAGAAGCCCTTTTTCGCTCATACATTCACTTGTCAATTTTTGATATTTTTGAGCATTCTATTCTAAAGGTCTTTATGTTTGGCTAAATGTGTGCATGTAGTATAGGTAGTAATATATAAATGTGTTCAATATTGAGAATTTGTTATTGTCAGTTCACACGTTCAAGTTTTACTTTCTATAAAATTTTATTTATTAATAACTTTTTAATAAACAATGTGAGCATCAACTAAAATCTTTTGAAAGTTATTCAGGGTCATGACTTTAATAACATATATCAATGTCAAAATCATTGAGAGGAAGCAGGATAGCATGCTAATGGCAAAGGGAGAGTTTACTTTAATTATAATAAAATACAATTTATATGTATATACATATATATATAATTTTTTTATTTGGTTTCGAGAGAAATATTTTGTGATCAATACGGTTTTGTTCCAAATAGAGGTGTTTTCGAGATTTCAAAGTCATTTTTAAACAAAATCATATTTTTCTTACATAAATCGATTCTTCTTCTCATTCTACATATAAAAATATTAAAGTAGAATCATCATGAAAATAATAGTTTACAAGATATTTCATAATTTAATTTATTTTAATTTATTTTTTAATTATTATTTATTTAATTTAATTTAATTAATTTAATTTATTTATTATTTAATTTATTTTAATATATTGTGATACAAAATATGCAATATCTAGTAAAATGTGTTTACTCTTCCATATTAAAATATGTATTAAATTTTTCATAGAATTATGAGCAAAATCAATTGATGACTCTATCTCACGATTATACCTACAATCAATTAATTTATTTCCTTCTGTTTAGAATCATGTATTAATTAAAGTATTAAAATAATTGAAAATAAATACTTTGCAAGATATACATTTATACATATATTTTATGTCACATAATTGATTTTTCCATGATTTTAGCTTAATACTTTTATATATAGAATGATGAGAAACACGACTTATACATATATACGGAAAATATAATTTCGTTTAAGAAAACAAAAATGATCTTGAAACCTCGGAACCATCTTCATCTGAAATAAAATCTGATCATAGGATGTCTTCCTCAAAATCAAACATTTGTCTGAAACATTTTTCTATAAAATTCATATTTTAGCATTTATTTATGGTAGTAATTTTTAGTAACTCATCCTGTATATACAAAAAAAAATACTTTTTTTTGTATAAGAATAAAATATATAGAGAAAAAAAGGATATATAGAAGATATATTCACACGCACATACCATTTTTAAAATTCCTGATGAGAAATCGACGTATCGCGGTGGATTGATGCATGCTATTCGAGATTTCTCGATCGAAAGGTTCGATATAGCATCATCGATCATCGGCAATACGATAAGACGGAAGTCAATATGCTCTTCCTCGACCGTATTCGTCTTGAGTTCTTCACGTGTAATCTTATATACGGTTGCGCAATTGCCCATCGACGAATTCTCCCTGGCCATGAATTGCCATTCGCCTGCTTGCGATATGCGCTCGATCTTCCGCCAATCGACACCTACGTTAAACTGATTGGCGATCTTCCTAAGGATATTCACGACCTCCATGCGAGACGGTGGTTCGATTATCAGACCTTCCACGCCGCGCTCGTTAAATTTGATTTCAAACATCTGTTCCGTCTCCACTTCTCGCGTCGTATTGCGATTTTTCCCGATATTTACGATCGTGGAGTTCTGCAAATGGCAGAAGAGATTGTCCGCCGCTTTCGGACGACACTTTAGCTCGGAGATTAGTGTCATAGTTTCAACTGGCTCCTGAGGATCCGTTTTCATTATATAGGTCATGTTTAGGTCATACGAATATTTCGGCCCGAATGTCCATTTCGACGTATCGTTTACGATCACACTGGCCGCTGATCAAGCAAGAATAAATTTGATCAGATGCAAAATATTATATTAGAATATTGTTATTTATTCATTCGTTATAAAGGTATTGTTAAAAAATATAATTTTTAGTATATTCTTTCTTTTAATTTTCAGTTATATAAGATACTTGAATATGATCTATCTAAACTTGAAAAATTTTTATAAGCCAATTCATATATGTATAAGTATCCAAAAATATGACTATAAAACAAATGGAATAGTAGAATTTTTAAAAAAATGACAGACAAACAATAGGCTATATTTGGATCTAAAATTGAATTTCTTTTCATTCTATTTAGGTTATACAGCCAAACTGATTTCTAAAATATTAGTGCTACAAAATCAATATACAACGTGTATTTATTTAAACATGCTTTCGTGTTTGAAATAGATAAATGCAATATCAGACTACATAAAAGGAAAGAGCATATGAATTCAACCTTGTTTAACTTATTAGTGGCTTACCAACCTAGGAAGAACGGGATTAAAACGACGTTCATCTTGTAACAACGTAACCTGCTACACGTACGCTGACACTACTCTTCTTACACTCGCAAGCTCCTTTATATCAGAACGTGCTCATAATTTAACAGCATAATGTTCAACAGCGCTCGCATCCGTAATAAACCCTAGGATGACGCATATCGTATCTGCATCTGACACATGTGTATGTACGTATGTGTATGCGTAACATAAATGACGAATATGATATAAAGAGAGATGGTAAAGAGAGCTTTTCAAATATTTTTTAATCGAACTAATATTATTATAATTAATCACATTGGAATGATAAATCAATATATATTGCACTATTAAATTATTGAACACCTAACTAAATTATTTTATGACGCTGTAAGAAGTAGATTAATTGTATCGTCTTTTAGCGCGTAGCAGTAGACGTATTTGTGATTAGCGGAAAGTTTATTTCCGTTTTGAATATACATCCCTTTGTATAACGCACACTTCTTGAAGATTCGTTAAGCGCTGCAGAAGTCTCGTTACGCTTAAATGAAATTAAATTAGTTCTGCTCATAGCGGACACAATCGCTGGCAATAAGGCGATAAGTGCTTAGCAAGAAGCAATTCTAGTAGGTATTCAAAGAGGTATGTCAATTCTAGTGTCACTACATCACATTCTCTTGCTTTATACTTTTATTATATATTATCACGTTTAATAATCTGTAGGCTATAAATGCATTTGATAATATCATTTTATTTACACTTACAAATATTTAATAATCGATGATATATTGATATCTAATATAATGATGATCGCAAAAAAACAGAAATATTATTACAATATGTTGTTTATTAATAACTGATTAGTATTTTATTTTGGCCATTAATTTTTATATGTATCTTAATATATGATTTCTTTGATTTTTTTTCAATATGACGAATTTTTCATCTCTTCCGGAATGACTTCCAGATTTGAGAAGGCGAATAGACTTGTTGAGGCTGGATCTTGTACCTCTGGCATTAAAGATTTGGCAAAATCTATTTGCTTCAATTTTAGACTTATATTCTGGTGAGGTCGCATAATTCGCGATTTGTTCGCCGTCTTCATTACACCTTCCGATACTGTATAGGACACGAATTTGTCCTTTGAGATCGTAATGAGACTCGTGGAAGTAGTCTAAAACAAAAGAGAACAGAGAGATTCAAGTCAAACGTATCTATGTGTCGGCAAGACATTATTTGTTAATAAAAATTTTTTCTTTAAAATAAATCATTTAATTGCGTGATATTAAATTTTTGGAGAAATTTCAGATTAAAAGTAAATGATTTTAGAACATTATATAAAGAGCAACTTTGAAAGATTTGCAATAAAATAAATGTTGAAAAAAAGATTAATGACAGTTATATCTTATATTGTTCACTTCCTAAACAGCACACGTCCCTAAAAGATATCTAAAAAACGACTTAAAGATATCTTATCATCCTTTAGACATCTTTAAGATGTCTTTTGGCCTTTTTGTGCTGTCTGGGTTTATATTGAAGACAATTACACTTTATAATTTTCTGTCAATCATCGTACCATGTCCATGTAAAATTCTCTTGCTTTATCACGACTGTAATCCTCATGATTTCCGAAAAAATATATTATTCTTCGCGGACATCTCTTTGGTTGTCGTGCTTTTTCCACCCGAAGTCTTTCAACTACAGAACGCCCGAATTCATCGCTCGACAGATATTCAATTTCGAAATTGTCGCTCTTCTCGGCAAAATCGTCGTCCTCCTCAAAATTCGAATCTCCGCGGGTAATTTTAATGTCGACTTCGCAGTGACCCATCGTCGAATTTTCCATTATAGTGAACCTGTTGCGACTTTCCTGCACCTCCATTTCAAACCCAATGTTCAGTTGACTGACTATAACCTTGATCATGTCGAGTCTCCATCTGGGAATCGATCTGTGGACTATCAGGTTCTCGATACCTCTCGGATTAAATCTGATTTCGAAGGGTTCCTCGCCCACGAATTTGTATCTCGTGGGCACAAAGTCCCTCGCGTTTGAACATCTACTGTCTTTTGAATCGGGACGTTTGATTCGAGAATTCTGGAAGCGGCAGTTAAGAGTATCCTGTCCCTTGGGTCGGCACTTAAGCTCGGTGGCAATCATGGAGCAGAAATTATCGTTCTCGTGGACGATGTTGGCTAGGGACATATTTACGAGAACGTCATAGGTGCATTCTGGACCGTACATCGCCCATTTAGACTGTTGATCGTCGATGGTAACGTTTGCGGCTGTGGGATGATAAAAAATAATTAGCGGAAGTATAAGATCACGGTTGATATAAAATCGCAATTACTATAGGTGAAAATTAGCTTTGATGAATATTGTTATATTTATAGATTTAATAATATTAAATGCAAGAATAAAAAAGAGAAAGAATTAATTATTTTGTATAATAATTAAGATATATAATCTGATTCAAAATGTTTAAAAAAATTTTTTTAGATATATATACATATGTATATATACAATATATTTATATAATAATAATAACTAAGGAATTTAGGCTCTCAATTTGAAAAACAACTTTGAATTTCAACGGGCTATAAGAGCCAAACGCGGATGGTAGTGCGTTAGTTTTCGATGGAAAATTAATTTTTCCGTTGAAATTCAAAGTTGTTTTATAATAATAATTGTTATTCTTCATATTTGAGATATTCTACCTCGATATATCCTCAAAGTTAATCCTCAAAAATACAGATTAATTAGTAAAATGAAGATATTGACATAAATAAGCGAAATTAAACAGTACAAACAAAAATAACTTTTGCAAGACATAAGTGTGTGTGTGTGTGTGTAAAAGAGAAAGAGAGAAATAAATGAGTTATAAATATAAAATATTATTTTGCCTCCATTGGACAAAGCACAAATATTAGTGATTCAATGAATTTCAATTTCTGTTAAAATGAATTTTAAGAACGTACCTAGAAAAAATGGTAGAATTGTCACCAACATGACTGATACCTTTTCTTTGACTGATGCTTCTGCTGATCGTCCGTCTCCTCTTTATATGATGGATAACTTGATTCATAATCCGTCTCCTTGAAAATAATTTCATTGTACTACTTCCGTCTAGATTCTACAGATATCTTCTGCATTAGTTGTGTAATAGCGTTGTCTTTATGCTTAGCACTTTGACAATTCCACAATCTTGATCGTTCCACAAATGACAGCAAGGTTTAGATGTAATTGATAAATTTACTGTTCGTTGTCTTCATTTACCCGTTCATTAACGATTTACTCGGATATTTTTTATACATTTAAAAAAAATATATAATTATCATTTTTTTATCAAAATAATATTTTACCATAGATAAACTTTATCACGCATGTGTTTTAAGAATTTTCTCTTTACTCATAGTTCGTAATAAATATTAAAACATGCCATATAAATAAATAGATACATTTAAGATAAAGAAGATTGTTTTAATTGTATTTTTTCAAAAAATTTTAGATAATATGGATTTTGTAGCAGTATAATTGAAACCGATGACAGTTGCTGCTTTGCCGCGGTGTGTACAAAGTCAAATCTTATTGTTAGTTCAACCTTCTCCTGTATAAGAATGTCCAATCTGTATAAGAATAAAAAGCTAATAATCGAGCTATTTACATACACACTTAAGATTACACTTAAGATATGTTTTTTTAAGTTTAAAAAGTAGAAAGTTTTGAAGTCATATATCTCAGAAATCAGAAGAGTTCGCAGTCATTCAAAGTGCACGTGATTCAGGACTCTATCCACTAAAATATTTGTGAAAAAATTATTTTTAATAATATATTGCATACAAAATGAGAAAGTGCAATATGTTATTAAAAATAATTTTTGGAAGAATACATAATTATTTTTAGATGAGAGTAAATATAATATTTTTGGCAGCGACAAACGTAAAATAATATGCAGAAAACAAAATATATAATACGATGTTTCGTTAGCACACATACTATAAAAAAATGGATATTATATATTGCTTCAAAAACATTGCCACATCCATCACAAAATCCTGATCTCAATCTCATTAAGTATTTATCGGAAAATGGAAAGAAGATTAGAAACATCTACATCCAGAGAATCGCTGAAGCAAAATATTTTTGATGTTTGCCAGTTTATTGATACAAATGTCACTGCTAATTTAATGCATTTCATAGAAAATAATTTCAGAGCTGTGTATAATCACCGCTAAAAGTAAACTAATTTTATATTGATTTTGTTTTTGTTTAATATTAAAATCTCAGTTCGAATCTATTTTGTGTGACCTGTAATATATCTCTTACTCTAGTAAAAAGTTTGTAATTCAGATGTGTGTTATTTGAATTTAGTCAAACTTACATATTTTATTTTAGCTTATATATAACATATATAATTTTATACAAATACTTATTACATTGCGTAATTTTTATCTATTTCAACTATGAACATATGGCCATTCGAATACTTTCGTGTGCCTCTAGATTCGTAGAAAAATAATCACGATTTGATCTTACATTCAATGCTACATAAATTCATAGTCGCAAAATAATCGCATTTTTAGTTTCTAACTTAATTATAAATCTACGCGTTCCTACATTAGAGAATGACGAAGTATAGTCTCGAAAAATGATTGTTAACAGCCTTATTTACAAATGATCGTAAACAGTCTTATTTACGAAAGACATGAAAAAGACATTTATGGAATCGATTTAAAATCGTAACTCTTGCAAATATCTATTAGATTATCATAATATTGATAATATTGGTCAGATAATATACATTCAATTGTTGTACATGAAAATGCAAAGTTTAAGTATCATCAGCAATCAGAACTCAAATCTAGCTTATAAATAAAATTATTACTTTTACAAAATATACAAACAAAATCTTTTTGAATCCATAAAAGAATTTATGATTTCGTATCAATATGCTTATGCATTATTACGTATAATAATGTCTGTATGTGTGTATAAATATTTATAATATTTTATATTTAGCATATTGTGTTTGCAGGGCAAAAAACTATTAATTAAAAACACATAAGTATAATAGATAGTGTTATATAGAAATTGTAATATAAAGAATTATAAGAAAATGTAAATTTAAAAAATTAATATACACGCATATCTCATCTTAATCACAATATACACATATGTACATATATAGAAAAATATATGATTATATTTTATATTACATAATATTATATTATTTATTGGAATAATTATAATTTATTATTATTGTTATTTATTTATTATTATTATATTATTGGAATAATATTAATTAATACAAAGTCTTTTTGTCTTTGCTATTATCTTATTATCTATCATATATATATATATGTGTAATAATTAAGAAAAAATATAAATAAAAAATTTAGAAGTATAATATATAATCTTTTATTTCTCATAAAGTCAACCGCTTTTACAATATTATACAAGTAACAAGACTTTATTATCACTATACACTCTTGCACATTAAAATACAGCACTCTTTCGTAACAACACTTTTTTCTTATTAACTAAGATTGTAACAGTTTTATAGTTTGATTTAATTTATAATCATCGCGGATACCATTCACACACACAGGATAATTTTTGTAATTTGTTGAACGTGAAAACGCATTGTTGCAGCCTCAATGTGGCTCCAATTTACGCGATAAATAGAGATAGGTGAATCAAATTAAGGCAAGTCACACTTTGCAACAAAAGAATTTCTTAATTTCTTGTCTCACACGCGTTCGTGCACGGATAACGCAACTGTTCTCGATATGTTAATCATCTTCCTCGGAGTCGTTTATTAACCATCTGCCTATGAAGATACTAGCGGGTTCCGCTTCCTTCACAGTTGGCGGCTCGCTTTCGGCAGGTTGGATCGACTCGAGCCTGAGCCGTACGTTTTCATAAAGAGTCGTTACCACCGCCTCGGTTACTTTGCTCGTCGTTATCACGTTCGACGTACCGGATATGAATTCTGACGACGTTATGATGATGTGTCCATCCGACAAGCTCTGTGACAGAAAAAGAGAGAACGTAGACTCGGTTTTATCGTAGAGACACACAATTATAAGCATTATAATTAATTATCATTGCCCATTGTGCTTTAATTAAATTTAAAATTACATTCAAATTTATAGTGAATTAAAACTGACCTGATAATAAAAAGGAAATATTAAAGAATACTTAAAGTTTGTATTTTGCATATCTTATCTCATCATTTGTAGAGTTTTGACAACTTAAGCATATCTATTCATAAACATTGGAGATTGTTAATGTACATAACTCGCCCATGTCGATCATCTATTAGAATCGATTATTGCACAGTTTTGCACATTGTTGCACATTTTTGATGTATATTGTAATTGAACGGGTGAGTGGAAAAAGAATAACATTCCAAAATTATGAAAATTGAGGTAGCCATTTTGTAGGTTTTTGTATAAGCTTTCAACATTTCACTTTGATATTTTGGGATTGAATACTGATTAATTAGGTCTACAATTAAGCTATTAGTAACCTTTTTAATTAAACTTATAGTTTTATCAATAAACTGTTTTTCTTTTTCCGCAAACTAGGGTATCTGGAATGTTATCTTTTTCCACTCACCCGTTTAATTATATATGGGCAAGGAAAGGAATGTAAAAAAAATCATAACGTAGTCGGTCCTTACTACGTCAGATATAATGTCGCTCTCTTCTCGGAAGCTCTCGGCGCTGCCGAAGAAATACGGCACCTTATGCGCGCACATGCGTAGATTCCTGATTTTTCGTATCTGCACCAGCTTTCCGTCCTTCAATCCAAAGACCGGCCTGAGTGCGTAACCTGGTTTCGCGTACAACGAACGACCCATAGGTTTCTTGTTGACCTTGAAAGTCGTATAACACTCTCCTTGGGTGAAGTTCTCCATCGTGTCGAAAGTCACGTCATTGCCGACGCCGTCGAGGGTGGCGCCCAAGCTCAATTGGCCCACGATCATCCTGATCATGTCAAGCTCGCGCGGTTGAATGTTCTCGTTCACTACGAGATCGTCCAAGCCTCGCTTGTTGAACTTGATCTCGAATTGATCCTCGTTGATCTCGTAAGCCGGCTGTCGGTTCACCTGTCCAGCTGGCGCCGCCGGATCCGACGGATCCAGACTATCCGCAACGAAGCTGTTCGCCTTCGAGTCCTCGAAGTGACAGCTCAACGAGTGGCCACTCTTCAACGGCTGGCAGATCAGCTTCGACTCCAAATTCAGCCGTACACTACCGTAAAAGCCCTCCTCCGGAATCGCGGTGCAGTTCACCTGGACCTGAAACGTGTACTCCGGTCCATGCGCCCACGTCTCATCGGCAGTGAAATGCGCGGCTGGGGGAAAAAAAAGAAGCATCATCGTATCATTGCACGCGTGGGGCAGACGAGTTTACTTATGGTGCTGTGCCCCGCGACCGAGTCGTCCGCTCGCGAGAACGTCTGAATGGCCGGCCGATTAGGAACTTGAATGGAGCTTGATTAGAGCGGCGAGTATGACATCAATGCGCACGGTTATAATATCTCTATTATCTCTCTCGGCTTAACGGTTTTTTTTTCACGGCGATTTCCGATAAGTGCTCGCATTACGTGATTGTTCGATTTCTCCACGCGAACTTGCCGGTATCGATCCGGTGTTGATCCTGGATACTTACAGAAGGTAACGTCATTCGAAACAAACTGAGAATCGATCGCAAGAATATCGGGAAGCGGCGAACGATCCCGATTCGAATCGGTTTCGAGTCGTCTACGCGACGCCGCAACGACAATTCGAAATTCTCACCTAAGAAGAACGGTATTACTACCACGTTCATCGTGACACCGTGCAACGTTGATCCACTTTAATGGAGTTACTGATGTTCGAGCTGCTCTTATACGAGCGGCTAAACTGCACTACTGACCTCTTCTTATACGATTAACGAGCTCCAATTTATTCGAAGCCGTTCTCCGTTTGTCACGGGAAAATAAAGCGTTTGTTGGACAAAAAGTGATATTTTTATAAGTTCGACAGAGTAGAGTAGCGAATGAAAAAATAAGTGACTAATGACAAGAGAGACAAATCGCGAATTCGATGTTTGGTAAGCATAACTTGATACATTGTACTGAAGTAAATTTTATTTTTAAACGCATATATATATATATGTTAAACGTAAAAAATGTATCTTTCTGAGAGATGTCTATATTGTACAGAATGAATCTAAAATATATAAGAGGAAAGAATATTTATGTACATATACTGTTTTATTTTGCGAAAGATATCGATTTGAGATTGTGCTTGATGATTCCGAATCGTTATTTGTCATTTAAGTGGAAGAGTAATATTGTTAGTCTAAACCTCAAAGTTGCGCTTCAAAATCAGCATTATTATAGTCTAATAGATAAATTTTGCAAGGATTAAATATGTTAGAAAGATTGTATTTATTTTTCTCTCGCAATATATACTTTCCCTATTCTATAAACTGCATTGTTATTCGAATCAATTTTCCTCATTATACGTACCAATATCGAATATTAATGTAAATTATCAATATTATATGTAACTTACATATTATCTTTTCAATACTTAAAAAATAGTGGTGTCAAACTATTTAAATTTTAAACTATATAAACGTGTTGGCCTTATCGACAGGGCGTTTTTACTTTTTCATTCAAGATTTCACAAAAAAAATCTGCAGCTTGTGTTTATAAAATATGTATTGATAAGAACATTTAAAATATCACAAGACCACGCAGAAAGGAAAGATCGTGTATTGTGATTGTCGCGCATTAGATTTTAATCTACTCTCTACGGACGATTGGTAATACCAATAATAAACAATGAAGAATCTCTTAATCGAATGAACCTAACCTAAAACAGACTATGACAAAATCCATCGCCGACGATCACCGCTGCCAGTGGATAACTCCGGTTTTAAATCTCGAAGCACGCTCTCTTATATCGCGCATGGCATCAAGTGCGCAGTGTTGTTTAAATATATACATGTCGTATCAATTTGCATACTTCTAATGATATGATTGACAGGGCAACGAAAAGAACGAATGGAATAATAACGTCCTATTTACAGCCGCTTCTTCTGTTGTCCTATGAGAGGTTCAGTACCGAAAGAGGGTTACGAAGGGGGTTAAATGAGTCAATATTATTTACGCTATAGTGATAATATGGACAATATAATTGCATGTATTAATGCAAAATAATAATAATAACAATAAATTTTCTTATTGCTTTTATTAAACGAATTAGTAAAAAGGGAAAAAGGAATTGTTTTGTCAGAATCTCCCTCCCTTCGCATCATTTTAAAATAAAAATATGTTTAGTCAGAGAGAAAGATTCTAATTACAAAATATATAAAATATGAATACTTTTGATTGCAACTGAAGCTCGCGCATAGATTTTTTATCCCAACCATCGGCCAATAGCAATATCGTACAAAACATCGTGTTTTGGAAATATATAAATATATAAATAATATTTGGAATAAAAATAAAATATGGATATATAAAACAAAATATAAAAGACAACAAGATGAAAAAGACACGTAACACGTGTTTTATAGAAAAATGTTTCGGATAAAAAATACTTGGTTTCGAAGAGGTGATAAGCATGGTTTCACATGGAGACGCTTCTAAAATTTTAAGATCCATACATTCTTATTTACATAAATCGAGTCTCCTTATAAAAAAATCAATACTTTACGTATATTTTATAATTTGTTTAGATATATTGTGACATAACAAATGTAATATTTTGTAACATAAAATATATCTGTAATATCTTGTAAATTATATTTATATTTTCCGATATCTTAATACTTTTATACATTAAATAATAAATTGAATTAATTTATAAATTTTAATTAATTAATTTATATTTAAAAAATGCATAATTGCATTTAAGAAAAAATATACAATTGCATACATACATACGTACATGCATACATAAATACAATTATACATGTACACGTGTGTGTGTGTGTGTGTGTGTGGTGTGTGTGTGTGTGTGTGTGTGTGTGTGTGTGTGTGTGTGTGTGTGTCTACATATAAAAATATTAACGTAGAATATAAATAACATTGATTTATGACTATTTTTATACAAGTTTAATATTACACCTGCAAGGTGCAATTACATATTTTATATATAAATATAAATAGTATATGGAATATTTCCGAAAAATAATATTTTTTTTATAAAAACGTGTGTAAATATAATATTAAAACCAAGATTATTAACTCTAAAATAGATTACACATGCCTCGTAATATATGACATCGTAAGGCTCGACGCGGACCGTGTCACAATTGAAATATAGAATATCTGAATGACCGATACAAGGAGTACGTTTATTGACCCAAGGTCATTGTAATGATTTCATAAACGGCAAAGTGCGCTTGACACGCACACGGTCTACGGCGGTTCAGAAAGGGAAACGTACAGTGGTGATGATATAACATAATTCTGCTCGTGTGGCTCTGGATACAATACATTTCTTCTTTTTTTGCAAGTTTTTGGATTAAAAGTATATCCAATAAATCAACAAGTGGTAAAATAAGTGGCAATACCATTAATATACAGGGTGTCCTAAAACTACCGTACTTCCTTTTAATGGGAGATTCCTGAGGTTATTTGGAGACGATTTTTCCTCAACGAAAATGTCGAGGCACCAATAATTTTCGAGTTATAAGTGATTGAAAATAAAGGGCTTTTTGTAAACTAAGCTTTATGGAATTAAAATATTAACAAAACTACATTCTTCAGTTAATTTCAGGTCGAGTTTAATTTAATAGAATTTTAATTTAAGGCTTAGTTACAAAGATATATGATAGCAAAAATTGGGTCCTTGCAAAAAATGATGACCTCCCTCAACATTTTTGTTGAGAAAAAATCGTCTCCAAATATCCTCAGGAATCTGTCATTAAAAGGTAGTTTTAGGACATCCTGTATATGTAGATAAAATCTCACTTACTACATACTGCTCATTACTAAATTAGATAAAATGATTGATCAGATAAGTTAGCTTTAACTTAAAAGCTGCCGAAACAAGTCTTTTCATTTTATTTTATGTACGATCAACCTTTTATCTCTACATACACTTTTATATACTGTTCTGCCACTATGTTGTAGAAAAATATATCATTTGAATATACAAGGTGAGTCATTTTAAGTTACCCACTCCAATAACTTTTTTATTTTTGATTGTAGAAACAAATATTACAGACAAAAGTTGTATGGTTTGAAGAGGGACACATGATTCCGATGTGAGTCATGTGGTAGATGTCGTTTTCAAGAAATTTCAAAGGCGACTAATTTCTTAAATGGAAACTCCTATTTTTCAATGCATATTCTTGTAGCTTATCTCGAGAGCTTTCCAAAACACTATAATGAGTTATTTTTTCATTAAGTACTTTTCAAGTTATAAGGCTTGAAGTTTACAGTATTTTGACATAAAATACAAAATATCTTGTAAAACATTCAGTTTTGACGTATTCAATTTTCTTAATTCAAAGTCATTTCCAAGATATATTGATTTATAGATTAAAATGGGTCACCCTGTATATATATACATATGTATATGTGTGTGTATGTATACAGGGTGTGCCATTTTAAATGCCCCAGGCAAATATCTCCCGAACTATGCGTTGTTTGAAAAAATGTTTCAAATAGAATTTACTCTGTTTCAAGAGGGACATCTTATTATGGACACAAGTCCTATCTAGGTGGAGGTGCCTCCGAGATTTCAAGGTGATCTTTGTTTTTTTAAATGGAACTACCCTAATCTTTTTATATAAATAGATTCCTCGCAATTTTTGACATAAAAAGTTATTAGGATAAGATGGCCAAAAAGTGACTAGTTTACGAGATATTTTATACTTTAATTTGGCAAAATTTTACATAAACTATGAAAGATCTCGTTAAATATTCATTTTTCGATGACCTTACCTCAATATTTTTATGCACAAAATAATGAGAGGAACCAATTGGTGTAAAGAAAACATAGTTGTTTTTAAGAAAAAATATGTAGTAGCTATTTGCAAATTACAATACATATATCTATTAATATACAACCTCTTATATACATATGTATTGCATGTTAATTTCCAGATAGAATGGGTGCAGCCATCTCTTAGTATGGTCTTAAAATATCAAACATATATTCCCTTCAGTTGCGTTACTTCTTAAATTGCGTTCGAAATTTACTCATCATAGCAGAGAATAGCATTTGATTGATATCAGAACAAAAGGAGCACATTTCTTCGTTCTAAGTGGTCGATCAAATGCTATTCTTCGAGTAGATTTTTGAACGCAACCAGAGAAAAGCTTGAGAGTGACTATCTCGGTCTTTTTTCGTAAAACACTTCCATATCTTAAATTTGTAAAAGCGCTAAGACATCTATATATTAATTATTCTTACACTATATACTATATACTATATATATATATATATATATATATATATATATATATATACATATATATACATATATATACATGATGTATATATGTATATACATATATATATTATATATACACATCTATATAAAGGAATAATTAGTACGTACTTAGAGTAATACGGTACCACCTGTTGTAATGCACAAAAAATAAGTCTATATTTAGGATATGAGTAGACAAGTTAGCGAAGGATCGTCTAACAGTACAAATCAGCAAGGGACCGTCTAACAAAAGAGTATGTAAATTAACGAAGGATCATCTAATAGTAAACAACTTCGCGAAGGACCGTCGAATCGCGAATTAAATTAATATTGGAATGTTTAACAGCGATTTCGAGCAAAAGATTGTCTCGTTACTGCTAGTATTTCGTGTAATCTTGTGTATTCGTTGCTGTCTGGAGAATCTAATTATTTTTATTTTTTTTATATTTTGCTAAATAAACTTAATAATTCGAATAATAGTTAAGAGACAGTGAAAAATACAGTGAAATTATTAGATAGTTGTATCGCAATAAGCACTTTCTTACGATATTTTTAAAATTTTGAGTAATTACTATTTAAAGTTTTCTGAAAACAATGGCAAAAATTAAAAAATTATTGACCACATAGAGCAGGAGATAATGGCTTTTGAATTTTGGATTTTATACACTGCATGGTTCGTAATATGGATGGTGTCAACTTATACTTTCGCCTATAAAAAAAAACGCTTCTTACGATTTTAATGAAAAACGATTTTAAAATAAAGCAATATTTAACAAAACATCTCCAAAAATTTTTAAAACCGTTTCCCATCTAAATTTAACGATATTACTAAGTAAAGGATGAACGATTTTTTCATGTCTGATGTTGGAAAGAATAAATTCACAATGAGTTGACACAACATCACATTGTTATGACGCTCTAGAAGTTGAAGTAAAGCGCAGATGCAAACTTTTTAAATATTATAGAAACATAATATGCATAAAATGAATGCCAGATTGCTTATACTGTACAGGATAGATTGATACTAGTACAAGCTCAGTAAAATGTTTTAAGTAAATAGAGTTTTCCGTTCATTGCACCGTATGCAGTGACCATTATTTTCGACTAATACTGTCGCGATACAACTACCTTAAACGAACTGAAGAACTACTCCATCACATCCTGACACCGTGTAAAAGATTCCTACAGAACCGCTTACAGTACTCATTCATCAGACATAAAACAAACCTACGATAAATCTGGAATAAATCTATGATAAATTTGGGATAAATCTAGAATCAATCTGGGGATCAATTTAGGATTAGCTGCAAATAATTTGCGTAAGTGTGAAAATTGATTTAATTAATTGCTTTGAATATTAACAAAATGTGAACTTTTAAAACGTTCGAGAATATTCGGAAGTGTGCTATATTAGAAATTCCTAGAACCGAAAATATGTTATAAGTAATGTTCTCAATCTTATTTCGGAATCAATGACTCAGCGAAACTGCCGGCAATTTTGGCCATTTAGATCGTCAATAACGAGATTGCTACCGATATTTTATCTATTGATATCGGATCAATTTCTAATCGTGAGAGAGAGAGGATATCCTTTGTTATCGATTATGGCCTAGTTTTCAAGACTCGTACCGATAAATTCCATTTTTGATTGATCGAAGGATCAATATAAATCGAAAGAGACTAGAGACATTATCGATAAACAATTTGCGAGCACATGCGGCGCATTTAAAGCTAGACACTAAAGTAAATGTACAAATATTTTTGATTCCATGATTAGTTATTACGAGAAAACAGGATAGCCGGAACAAATACAAAGACAATCTTCAACGGATAGCGATGAGACCACTCCTAGAGCCTCCTTTTTTATTGTTCCGTTTATTGTCAGTGTCTCCAACAAGTTTGAATCTGCAATTTACTTATGCGACAAACGTTTATTTTTTTCGTCTTAATAAACTCAATAAGTTTATCCGAGCACACAAGGATCCTCTTCTATCTTATGACCGTTGCCATGTTATTTATAGGATCGATTGCCATGATTGCGATGCATCGTTTGTAGGCTAGACGAGCAAATAATTAAAAATTAGAATTTTGGAACATCGCAACTACATCAAACAAAAGAGCACCCAGTATTCGATTATTACAGATTATCGTATTAATTTTGACCACGATTTCGACTGGAACAGCGTTCGTATTTTGGATGCAGAACTTACCGCTACCGTCGCGAGAACTCTGATATAATCCACATCAAATGATAATCTAATGCGTTGCATTTGCATAGTGATACGTGAGAGCTCCTTAATGATTGTTACGCTGCCATCCTTAGCAAACTCTCGGATTCAAATTCCCCGTGCCAGTTGACTTATTGTTAGATTATTTTTCTTTTCTCCTATTTGTCATCATCTGTTCTCCCTTTTTTTCCTTTTTCCTTCCTCCTCCCTCCATTCTCTCTTTATTTTCTTGCCATCCTTTCTATAGACTTAGTCTTATTTAATACGTTAAACGCGCGAGGACTGAACTCCTTTGTATTTAGACGAATTCTTACTGTATAATCCGGACTGTGAAGAATTTTATTTCTCTGTATATTTTTAACGTGGTGACGCTTCTTGATATGCTGTTTTATCCTTATTATTAACGTTTATTTATTTAATTATTTATTTTTTTCTTGATATTCAGACGGCGTCATTAATGCCTTCCCACCTGAAGCCGTGTCTGAGTAAAAAATAGCTAGACACATCGCGTCTAGTTATTTGTGTATCATGATTGTAGGTTCTTAAAGGAATCGGCAACGTAGTTTCGGAACCATCAGTTTGTAGCTATGCTGTAGGGAACGTTTCTATCCCCTCATTGTAATCCATGATGATGTTCAATCAATCTTGAAGCTTGAGATTTTTCAAATTTTGTTAGCACATGCCATGATACGGGACTTGCGAAAATGTAGTGAGAGAGAATAAATTCATTTCTCAGTACCGCGCTACTTCCTTCACGATAAACTCCCGATAATGAATCCTTGCAGATCCACAAACGTTGGCACAAAAATATTGCGATTAACAGTACGATTGCAAGACGACTGCTATCCATTGTTAAGAATCACAATCTATATATATTTTTATGACATTGGAGGGGATATTTGCTTATCCATACAATTTTACGGACTACGTTGATCAATGGACAATATTCAACAACACGAAAAATCATCTTAATAATATGTATCTTCATCTATTTATGCGATAAATTAATTTATAGCATAAATAGATGAAGATACATATTATTAAGATAATTTTTCCAGTCAGACTACAAGAGGCAATGGTGCAGCAGAATAATTGTACAAACAACTGGAAGAATTTCAAGTACGAACTGCAGTTGCAGGAGAATGAATCGAACACATCTACCGAGAAAAAGCTGATATTATGTTATAATTTGGCACGTCTCATAATTTTTCAAGAAATCCCGTGATTTTCTCACAGCAGAAAATCTATTGTATCTTCTTATTGAGGATTTTGACTTTTCTTTTACAGGAACAGCAGCGCTTGATATTAGAAAATGAAAACTTAAAATCGCGACTGCTGATAATTGAGAAAGAAAAATGCGACATCGCGACATCAGCTGCACAACTCGAAAACAAATTGTTACTTCAAGAAGAGAAGTAAGTTATCGCGTCGAACATGATAAATTACATGAACGGTGGCATAATAACTAAATAATTTTTTTAGGATGCAAAATGTTTTGAGTGCACATGAAGAAAAGAAAATACTTGTCAAGATACAATAAAATTTTTCCTTCTTTTCCTTTTCCTTTGCTCATTTATATTTCCTTTCTTTTTTTAATTAATTCATAGACGTAATTTTAACTAAATATATATTTTAGAAACAACAGCGATTGTTATCGGAGTTTGAAAGTTTACAATTTCGAATTAACATGCTGGAGAAAGACAAGACTAATATTACAGAAATGGTCATCCAAAATCGCAACAGAAACGTTGGAATAACATCCACGATCAAAAATTATGTCTCTCTAACATCAGAGAGAAGTAAAATCTGGAAGAATGCTGCGTGGGATGTGTCACATAATGCTTGCGAAGCTTATTTCAACTTTTGCGTACCGCTCAACATGCTATTGGGATTTTGCGGGAAATATAAGCGAATCGTGATTAACGCTCGTTACGAATTAATTTTAATACCTTCGTGCAATAACAACAATTGCCTAGTTAAACATGCGTCGGTGGAAGCTAAAATTTAATTGCTCAAGATACAATGGCGTATACCCCATGTAATATTGAATGAGATCAATAAACTGTCGCTACGAGTGTTAATCGCAATATTTTTGTGCCAACGTTTGTGGATCTGCAAGAATTCATTATCGGGAGAAACTTTATCGTGAAGGAAGTAGCGGTACTGAGAAATGGATTTGTTCTTTCTCACTACATTTTCGGAAGTCCCGTATCATGGCATGTGCTTACTAAATCTAAAAAATCTCAAACTTCATGGTTGATTGGACATCATCATGGATTACAATGGGGGGATAGAAACGTTCCGTAGCACAGCATAGCTACGCGTTTGATTACGATGGCTGTGATGGGTGCGACTGAAGAGGAAGATGGAGGATTTCCTCTCGTGTACGTTAAAGGACATGAAAAACGTGAATGGCTAGCTGATATACTTAACAATGCGAGAAACAACGTTATTATTGAGACCTTGGATGCAGACTATGAAGATATTGCTTCTTTAAATAAGTTGGATGTTACCAATACTATGCGTTGCGAAAAACATTTAAAAAGTTGCGCTTTACAAAATGTATTTAAAATATTCAATTGGTGAATGAATTATTATAAAGATTCACCCAAACATAATTTAGAACAAACTATTGTCAAAATATATTTTTAATCTCTATTATTCTTTCCTTTTCCTCTATTCTTATCCATGTATGCAGGCGTGGCGAGTATCATATTCTGTACGTGACGCTAGGCAGCAGCGTCAGCCATCAGATTATGCGTCAATAGACAGAATATTTTTTTGATGGTATAAGTAGTTAATTTGTCGTTTGATGGTAGTTCAATGTAGTTGATAGTGGTTCGATCGTGGTTTAATAGTGGTTTGATTGTGGTTCGATCGTGGTTCGATAGTGCTTCGATCGTGGTTCAATGTAGTTGAATAGTTCGTTAGTGGTTCAATAGTGGTTGATCGTGGTTCGATAGTGGTTCAATAGTGATTCGATCATGTCATCTCAAAATCCATCCAAAGTTTTAAATTACATGCAGCTGTACTATTAGCGCATTTTAGCTTTGACTGATTTTGTTACGTACATCATTGCGCAGTAGCCGTTTAGAAAACTTATGCATTTAGCAACACCTGGGGGTTGATAGCAGCCGTACATTGGCGCTTAGAAAACTTATGCATTTAGCACATTCAGCTATATCTTTATTCTTACACGTGGGGATTGATGTCATAGCAGTCGTACATCGGCGCTTGAATTAATTGTAGAGAGTTGTCTGCAACATGCTAACTTTTGTTTTTCTTATCAAGTATGGAGACTAAGCGTTCATGCTAATTCTTGTCATACATCCCCTACTCTAAAATCTTTTTACCGAGACATTGTCTACCCCCGGTGTATATAAAGACAATAGAGCAGCTATATTGGCGTTAGCAAAGACAACTACTGAATTGTCTTTGGTTTGGGATTGTATGCGGTCGCTGTAAAAATTAAATGGATCTAATAAAGTCACCTTGGTTTGGATGTCCGGGCATCAAGGAATACCCGGGAACGAAACTGCAGACACACAAGGAGGGAGCGAAACTGCAGACCAAGAGGGAGCAGGTAAAGCACCAATTTGTCAAGTGGCAGGGATACCTTTCGCGGTAAGAAGAGAAACCATCAGGAGCTGCTTGAAAAGAGAGTATTTGGCCAGGTGGGAAGCATCTAAAACCTGCCACCAGGCTAAGATTCTGAGAACATCAAATCAAGTAGGACTAACAAATTACTTGCGCTGAGCAAACAGAGACTGAGAGTGGCGGTAGGACTGCTTACAGATCACTCCCCCCTACTCGGAGCTCATTTGTTTAATCTTGGACTCGCGGAGCGGAAGGAATGCCGCCTATGAGGGAACGAGAGAGAAGACAGCGTGCATATATTATGCTATTGTCTATCATTTGTATGCAAAATATATAAAACTTAGGGACGAATATTCTTAAGTTCCCCGGATCTAAAAAGAACAAAGCTGATTGATCTAATAAGCCTGGTGTTAGGCTCTAGGCTGGATCCAAACACCTAGCTAATAACAAGAGTGAGGAGATACAATAGATCATCACGATCTAGGTATTGTCAGGGACTGTATTAATATCACTCTCTTCTATTATACTACTACTACTACTACTGACTGTGTGGGACCGTCGCTACGTGATAATAGAATATGTGATTTTTCATTGAATTCAAAATTTTTTACGCCCTTGACGTATGTATATGCACAACTCCAAGCCATGTCATGTATTTGTTTATAACGACCCTTTGCAATAAATTTTTTATATTCATACCAATGATAATTAATATTTCCGTTGTATTACAATTTTTAATTTTTTACGTTTTTAGCCTCTTTTTATGTAACAATTTCCTTTTCTGTATTTATTCTCTTTTTTGTTTTTTAATTCTGACCTCAGCATTAGCATATTATTTGAGTGATGTTTACGTTTATTATACGAAAAACTTTCGATGACTTTCATAACATTCGTATTTATTTAATAATTTTTTGTTATGACTTATTGACGATTTAGAATATTGCTTTTTTGTAACATTTCCGCAATAATATATTCGATTGAAGAGGATCCTAAAGCGCGGAATCGAAATGTTAGGGTGTAATAATAATATGTCATATCATTTTTCAATTTGATTTAATATACGTACACGCATTATCAACCACTGTTAGCTCTGTTAATGATCTTTCTGCAGTTCAAATATTTATTTTAACTCAAAAAGCATGTTCTATTTATGTGAAAATTTTTCTCTATGGCATATTTTTTTATTAATATATAATTCATTATTATTTAACATTATTTATAGTTGTATTGCATGTTACATGTTTTTTCTTATTTTCTACTTTATCTTTATTAATTTTTTAATTAGATAATTGTTAGAAAGAGTTTAACTATAAGATATATGTACCTTATTAATTCTCAAACTACTTCTTTGAGAGCAAATTTACTGCACGTACGCTAAAAATCGAGCTTATCTGGGATTACTGTCTGGATCCCCTGTTGGATTGTCAAAAAAATAATTATAATTGTTAAAAAATAATTATTATGGCTCCTGCACACAGGACGTTTACAATGTTTTACTTTTATGGAAAAGCGATAAGTTGATTGGCTACCGCGTCGCTTCTTACAGAGCGTAAAGCTTTGATGTGTTTTGTGTGCAAAAGTCTCTAAACTGATAAAAGCAGATACTACACTTTTGATGTTATTAATCACCTTTTGTAGGCTTTATATACATTCGTGGATGAAACTTGAATACGAGATAATTACGAGATAGATACGTCGCATAGCTACTTAAAGAAAATATACTTATAATATTCAACAAATAAACGAGATATTAATGATGGGTTTAGTATATCTTGAAAATATACGAGAAATAATGTACTACAAGAGATGTTATAGGGATGTTCTCAGTATATTACACGTATATTTATAAACTTTTTTATTGTACACAGCACTTGTAATAAAGATAACAAAATAAATTATTTTATTTTAAAAGAATTATCTTAATCTCTAGAATCGTTTTACCAAAGTCTCTAGAATCGTTTTACCAAACCAAATGTAATTTAAAATCTTTTTCTTTTTTTCCTTCTATATTGCGACAATAATATATTCTACATGCATAGATACATAAAAATATTCTAATAATAATTTAATATTCAAATATTTCTTATTATATTTTAATGTATTATTTCTTATTTATATTTTAATATTTTAATAATAATTTAATATTCAATTTAATATTTAACAAAATATTCCAACAAAATCACTGTTTGTAATATACAGTGCCTACCAAAAGTTCCGGGCCACCTAAATAATTTTTGAATGGTTTGAAATATAGGATTGAAATTTATAGGGATACAATGGGATCACAAAGTCTATTATTTAACCACAAAAACACCCACCTCCACACCCCCGGGGGACGGGGGGAGAAGGGAGCCAAAAAATCTTAAATGGCATGTGGGGTTGAGTGAGGACTCGTTCGAAAGGGCTTTCCGAGACGAAAACAACGCGAGGTCGCTGAGGTCTCTACGATTTTTTTTCGCAGAGTTATGATCATTTGAACATTTCTATTGAGTTAAGTAATTGGTAATTTTTTTTGAGATTAAAATAATTTATTTCTATTGAGATTTTGCGATAGCGAGGACCCACGGCGACAACAGAAGAAAGATAAGGCTTTACGCGGGCACGCGCGTTCCTGTGTGTGTGTGTGTGTGTCACAACAGAGATCAGAATCCCGCGGTTCATCACTTCCGCCGTATTTAATGACTCCAAACCCTCTCTGTTGTGTGTGTGTGTGTGTGTGTGTGTCACAACAGAAATAAGAACCCCGCGGTTCGTCACTTCCGCCGTATTTAATGACTCCAAACCCTCTCTGTTGTGACACACACACACACACACACACACAACAGAGAGGTTTGGAGTCATTAAATACGCCGAAAGTGACGAACCGCGGGGTTCTTATTTTTGTTGTGACACACACACACACACACACACACACACACATACAACAGAGAGGGTTTGGAGTCATTAAATACGGCGGAAGTGATGAACCGCGGGATTCTTATCTCTGTTGTGACACACACACACACACACACACACACACACACACACACACAGGAACGCGCGTGCCCGCGTAAAGCCTTATCTTTCTTCTGTTGTCGCCGTGGGTCCTCGCTATCGCAAAATCTCAATAGAAATGTTCAAATGATCATAACTCTGCGAAAAAAAATCGTAGAGACCTCGGCGACCTCGCGTTGTTTTCGTCTCGGAAAGCCCTTTCAAACGAGTCCTCACTCAACCCCACATGCCATTTAAGATTTTTTGGCTCCCTTCTCCCCCCGTCCCCCGGGGGTGTGGAGGTGGGTGTTTTTGTGGTTAAATAATAGACTTTGTGATCCCATTGTATCCCTATAAATTTCAATCCTATATTTCAAACCATTCAAAAATTATTTAGGTGGCCCGGAACTTTTGGTAGGCACTGTATGTATACTAGAATAAAAGAATATTATATATATATATATATATATATATATATATGTGTGTGCGCAGCTAACAAAATATTAATAAATCCATAATATGCCCGTATTCCTGATCCACATTTATACATGTAACACATCAAAAGACGATTTTATCTGTGGTATCGAGAAATAAATGCGGCCATGTAGTTCCGGCTTTAAAATGAATGCAGAGGCGCCACTGTACAGGATAAGCTATGAAAAGCGTCTTAAAATACCTTTTTATACTGATGTCCGACGCTCATTTTTAGGATCAATTTCACCAACGTGGGTTAACTTTAACCTCGGGTTAAACTATATCTTTGTCTCTTTTCAAATATGTTCTTAAAAAGAGACAAAGATATAGTTTAACCCGAGGTTAAAGTTAACCCACGTTGGTGAAATTGGCCCTTAGAGTCAAAAGATGTCGTTTTTTACTAAAAATTACGAATTGGTATCTCTATTTTGAATTACAAGATGTCTTCTAACACTGAAACTGACAATGAGTGTCAAGCGTCAGTATGAACAAGTACATTACGAAAAATGAACAGATTGGCCGCTCTCAGGCTTCTCTTTGGACAAGAGTAATGAAACAATTCCATAGATATAGATAGCGTCATTAATGCCTTCCCATCTGAAGATAGCCGCGTCTTAGTCAAAAATAGCTAGACACATCGCGTCTAGTTATTTGTGCATCATGATTGTAGGTTCTTGAAGAAACTGCCAACGTTGTTTCGGAGGAGTGAGGCCTGATTGACCACGTTGCCAATTGGCCAATTCAAAATAGGACTCTTTGATTGGTCAATCATTGCTAGTTATCCTAGGCATCGATCAATATGAGTGGCTGTGGCAACGTGGTCAAACGGGACACTCCCGTTTTGGAGCCATCAGTTTGACAGCTCTAATGCCCGTTTCTACCAATGTGGTTTAAACTTAATCGTCGGTTAACTTACAGGATGACAACATCAAAATTTTTAACAATGTAATTATGGTATATAATATATAGTATATAATAGAAATTTTTTATTTTTAATGTTGTCATCCTATAAGTTAATCGACAATTAAGTTTAAAGCACATTGGTAGAAACGGGCATAAGTGTGTTTGTGGAAGGGAGATTAAACCACGAGGTGTCGTCCGAAAATATAAGGAGAAAAGAAATACAAGACATATTATTTATTTGAATGGTAAATAATCATTATGTGATAAATTCATAAATATACTTTATAGATATAAATTAGATTATTTATTCATATAGACATAAATTCATAGATTAATTAGCCCTAATCTAACTATCAAAGTTTATTACAGTATTTTCGTATAACTGACACTGCAGTCCAAAACCGTGAGTGTCACTCCAAGCCGGTGCAATAAGCATAAATGAATTGTGCTGCTTGAACTGTGTATTTTCTGTGTATATATTTTCTCTTAAAACACAGCACTTTAAGATAGCAGCGACGCTAGAGACCCTATAATAAGAGTCTGGCCATCAGAAATCTGATTTTAGAGCGTTTTGATTGGTCCGCCATTTTTTCTCTAATCTAAGTGGGGGTAGCTTCAGAGCATGCGTATAATTATAAACGTATTCAGTTTACTGACTAGACCCGACTCCGAGTCAGCAAATCGAGTACGCTATATTATCACTAAAAAGTGAAAATTTTATCATTCGATGATCAAGGAATAAATTAAAAGAATAAAATGTAACAATTTGTTTTATTTTATTCCACTGTGCATCGCCATTGACTTACTGTCATAGTATTTACGTTTAACAATTGTTTTTTTATTGTACGCGACATGTTTTTAAGTTCACTATTTTCTTTTTTACTTTTGGCACTTTCTAATTGCACTTCATTCTCGCAATCGTTATTTTCTTCTTCATTTTGAATACTTTGTACTGGTACATATTATGTTCGTTAACACAACCTACCTCATCATTCAGTGAAGCATGTCTCATGTTTTCACGGTGACTTTTCTGAAATCAAATATTTAAGATTTACCATTACTAATTTACAATTTTTAAATAAATATATAATGCTTTTCCATAAATTTGCATCTGCCTCTTATATGCTTTTGATTTTTAGAACTTACGATCTTCTTGGCTTCACTTCCGAATATCGTTGGCACAGCATTTATCTTAAGCTTTCTTTTTCCGTCAACTCGGTTATTTTCCCACATATCGTGTGCGAAATGTACCTGAAATAATAAATAGTTAAATCTTAAATATTTCATTTTAGACAAGTCACGATAAAAACATCGAACATGCTTCATGAGGTATAAATAATTGTATAAATAATCAATTGTATAAATAATCCTGAACATACTTCACAAAGAAATGATCTTTCAGTAGGTATCCACTCTTTTCTATTAACATTTGCTGCCCATTGAGCACGTCGAACTAGATCTCGGGGAAAAATTTTCATTATAAAACCCTTTTCGTCAGAATTTGTGCAGTCAGGAGCTACACAACCAGTCATGTTGCTGAAATATTCAATAACTATATAAATGATTTTTAGATAAATCAGAAAAAATAACATTTATTATTAAACTATTACATGTAATACATACTGGATGAATTTATAATTAATTTTGAAGTTTTGATTACTGATGACAGTAAGTTTAATTTATATCTTAAACGTAAGGTTATATTGTTTCATACAGATATTTTACAATAATGTAAAATTAAAAATACTTACCTAATAATCTGAATATAAAAATCCTCTAATAGATAATGTATAACTTTTTTTTTCGACTTTTAATTACGACACTGATTCGACGATGCAGACTGAGGTTAGATCATCGACATATAGTATGGACTGCGCATAATATCACGTCATATTATACATCATTAGAGAAAAAATGGCGGACCAATCATAATGCTTGAAATCGAAATATCGAAATAAGTGATGATGGCCAGACTCTTATTATAGGGTCTCTAAGCGACGCATGGTGACAGCGCCGCGTGAGCTATAATATTTACTGCTTATGAGGACCATCCCCACCACCAAACTCGACCTGAGTTTCAAGACTAGGTATGTAAGACCCATAGACCTTATAGATATGGACTGGCAATACATAGGCCGATATTCATAGTCCGATCTTATATTTAAGATCGTCTTAAGTACGGTCTTGAGATGCTATGCGGCCATTTGATTGGTTGAATGATATCTTAAGACGACCCAAGACCACACTTAAGACGATCTTAAATATAAGAACGGACTATGAATACCGGCCATAGCAGACCTTGTCCGGAAGAGATTAGAGAGAGAAACATACTTTTTAGTACTTCCCTCTCTCTTCTTCCTTTAGTTTTTCCTTTACTTACTTCGGTACACTTCAAGAGAGAGAAGTACTGAAAAGTATGTTTCTCTCTCTAACCTCCTCCGGACACTGCTTCTAGTACAGAAACTATGGGCAATTGCCAGTCTATATCTATAAAGTCTATGGTAAGACCGTAGTCATGATGCATAAATAACTAGACGCGATGTGTCTAGCTATTTTTGACTCGGACGCGGCTATCTTCAGGTGAGAAGGCATAAATGACGCCGTCTTACAATATAAATAGATGGAGCATGTCGTTACTGAATTGATGCCAGCGAATGGACTGCGACAGAATAGGATGCACATTCTCTCTATTTTCTCTTTTTGCACATGCGCTGTTTCGAAATCTTGTAAAGTTAAAATTAAAACTGTATTAAACTGTACTATATCCGCGCTACATGCACTACATGAAACTAACAATTTGCATATGCGCGAAGAGACAAAGAGAACCTGTGCATTTCCTGTTCTGTCGCAGTCCCACTATTCGCTCTGACATCACGTTCTTTTATAAGAAGAAATAGGCAATACTCTGTATTTATATTATGTCTGTAGCCAATTCAATGTTATTCGAGCGGGTTTTTTAGTACATGTGCAACGGAGTGATAATAAATACAGCGGTGTATATAGAAAGTATTATGGGCGCGAAAGTCTTGACAGGGCCAATGGGCCCAAAATAAAAGATTGATAGCTATTTCTTTCCATATTAAAAAAAAAATTGAAATGCATATAAACTTGCATATCTTTGTGCACCGTCAGAAATGTAAGTAGAAATCCCTCTACATTCATTTTTATTAATAATAGATCTTCGGGAAAAAAGGAGCAATTAAAAGATACAAAATTAGAGAATTTCAAAAGTCATGGCTGTATTGGGATATTCAAAGGATAGTTAGTTGCCTATGATATATATAGAAAATAAAGCATTTTGTACCGTATGTAATAAGACTATCAAGTGCTAGAAAACAGATTTAAAAACAAAACGAAGTTGAGAAGACTCTGATCAAGAGACACGGTAGTGTCTCGCGCCAAGTACCGTGCAGCAGCAGCGAGGCACCCCGTGTGTCTATACGCGAGCTGGCCAGTTGAGAGTACTTGAGATTATCAGACCTCAATAACCGCTGAACGGATTGAGTACTTACTAGGCTTAATCGATAGCTTGGGTTAAAATTATATAAGGAAAATGTCTTTATTTTTGCTCTACATATTCTGTAAGCTGAGGTATTACGACGCAAAGTCGAAATGTGGAATTTTCATTTTAAGAAACGTCACCACCGTCATCGCCCTACACATACTATACACGTACACAACACATGCAAAGAAATATAGTGGTATCACGCTACATGCATATACACGTACACAACACATGCAACATGCAAACATGTATTAGTTTTGTACTGTTTACGTGCTTGACAGAAGATTGCGCTAGCGGCGCTCTGAGATTTGACAACAAAGTGACAAGTAAGTAAATAATAAAGAAAAAGGTTAACACGGTAATATGCTACGTAATGTCTATTATACATGAATTTTGATATTTTAATTTTGATATTTTTTTTTATCAAAAAACCTACAAGGAAATAAAAAGTGGCCCTTTTCTATGCTAGAAAACAATCAAACGAAATGTGATATTTGTGATGATATTTATCCTGCAGTATTTGTTGCTACCCATGATATGAAAGACTATTTAATCATTAGTCATAACTTTAATTACACTAAAGCAAATAATCTCTACATCTGGCTATTGTATTATTATCATACATTAGACTTTCAGACATCAAATTGCAAGACTTGCGAGAACATTTTTGAAGAAAATAAGTCTTTCAACATCATGGTACATTTTATCAAAGCTCATCAAATCGATATACCTTTACATCTCAGACCAACGTAAGAGAAACGGTGATAAATTAAATATTAATATTTTATCTATTTTAAATTATTTATAAATAGTTTTATAAATTAATTAATTTAATAAATATAAATAATTTGTGTGTACAATGAGTAGAATTGTATATGATTAAAATGATAAAATTCAAATATTTAGCATGTGTTTATCACAAATATTATAAATATTCGAGTTGACTCTTAATTTAACTAATATTATATCAAAATACGAAAATACAAATTTACCATCTATTGTATTTAATATTTCTGTAATCGGTAATCTGTGACAATTTGATTAAATATGAATTGTGAATAAGTATGAAAATTAAATAATCGGGCAAGAATTTTTGTATTTGAATAGTATTTGTATGTCGAATATATGAGAATTTCGAATTCAAGTTTTCAGCGGGAGATGTTTGGATAATAAGTGTGTTTTATTATTAATAACAGTCTGTACTTAATAATTATATATTGTGCACATGATTCAAGCAAGATTTTGTAATATTGATTAATTCAATAATTTTACAATTTTTACTCCTTATTCTATGCAGATTACTGAGTAGTTCACGCAGTCTTTCAAATTCTGATAATAATGAAGATACTGCTACATCAAGCTATCAGCAGCCAACCAGAATTTCAACTCTGATAATGTTAATGATCCGAACAATCTATCTTTGAAAATCAGACCAAAGAGAGAAAAAAACGGCGAAAAATTCAATATTACTATTTTATCTCTTTTCAATCATTTACATATACTTTTGTGTACATATAGATAGATATTACAATGAGTAGAATTATATATAATGAATAAAATTATAAAATTTAGATATTTAGTATGTATGTACCACAAATATTATAAATATTCGAATCAACGTATCTTAGCTAATATTATATCAAAATACGTTATTATAAATTTGCCATCTGTTGTATTTGATACTTTTGTTATCGGTAATTTTTGTGACAATTTGAATAAGTATAAATGGTTAATTATTATGAAAATTAAATAATCAGGCAAGAATTTTTGTACTTGAATTTATGAGAATATTGAATTCAAATTTTCAGAGACGTTTGGATAATGAAAGTGTTATATTAATAATAACTGGTTTAATTAATATTTGTATATTGTGCACATGATTCCAGCAAGACTTCATAATGTTGATTAATTTAGCATTTTCTACATTTTATTCTATGCAGATCACCGAGTAGTTCACGAAGTTTTTTAAATTTTGATAATGATAAAGATACTGCTACATAAAGCAGCTATTAGCAGCCAACCTATAGTTTTAACTAAAATTCTGATTCTGATAATCTTAGTGATCCGATTGATCTATTTTTGGAAATCAGACCAACGAGGTAAAGAAAACGACGTTAATTTTAGCATTAGTATTTTATATATTTTCAACAATTTATATATTTTTTGTGTATATATAAATCTCTCTCTCTCTCTCTCTCTCTCTCTCTCTCTCTCTCTCTCTCTCTCTCTTTCGCTCTTTATCTCAATAATTGAAAATTTAAACTTTTAAAAATATTAATTAAAAAATAATATAAAATTAAATTAATATATACTACAAAAAAGAATGATATCCCTAAAAACTTACTTTTTTAAAAAAAAGTAAAAAAAGGCGCCAAGTAAGAAAAACTGTTATATTTGTTTACAAAATAGTATTATTTTAACCTACAAAAATAATGATATCAAAGAAAATTGCGCCAATTGAAAATATAAACATTTTAAAATATTAATTAAAAAATGATATTAAATTAAATTAAAAATTAATAGAACAATTAAAAATTAGAAATTAATACAAAAAATTTAAAATTTTTACAAAAATTAAAAATTAATACAAATAAAAAAAATTAAAAAATTTTAATTAAAAAAACTTGGCGCTGCTAAACTAAACACTATGCTACAATTAACGTATTCTTAAATATGTATTTACATCGCAGTTATTGATGTAACTAAATTAAATGTAGTTTTATAAATTTAGATCTAAATTGAATTTATTATTTGTTGAGTTAATATATACTTTGAAATTTAGCAGCGCCATGTTTTTTTAATTAAAATTTTTTCATTTTTTAAATTTGTATTAATTTTTAATTTTTGTAAAAATTTTTAATTTTTTGTATTAATTTCTAATTTCTAATTTTTCTATTAATTTTTAATTTAAATTAATATTATTTTTTAATTAATATTTTTTAATGTTTATATTTTTAATTGGCGCAATTTTCTTTGATATCATTATTTTTGTAGGTTAAAATAATACTATTTTGTAAACAAATATAACAGTTTTTCTTAACTGGCGCGTGTACTTGGCGCCTTTTTTTACTTTTTTTTAAAAAAGTAAGTTTTTAGGGATAATGAATATCCACAAAAGGGGAAAACGGATTAATTGAGAATAAGGCGCGGTAATTGATGCGCAAATTCCTTTTCTTCAAATATGATTTATTGATTAATTCAGATTCGTACATTTCGATCTCATGTTTAGACCATCATCAGCAAATAAAAATTGGGTGACGTGCATATGTCCCTATATGATCTTCATCAATCCTTACGACAAGCGAAAACAAACTTAGTTTAACAAAACATTTAGTTTCGCAAGTCGTCAAATTACATTGAGAAAATAGATCCTAATAATAATAATACGATTAATAATTTTAAAAGCATATTATCACAGGAAGATAAAGTCAAAACGCAGAAATTAAATTAGCAACGTTTTTTGCCGAGTATAATGTAGTTTTTTACATGGCAGATCACTTAATTTCACTATTAAAAGATATTTACATAGATTTTAAAATTGTGCAAGATATTTTACTGGGTCAACTTAAGTGCACAGAAATATTGTTAGAGATGTCATTACAAAACGCGAAGTTGAAAAAATTGTTGCAAATTTACGAACTTGTAAATTTTCAATTTTAATTAATGAAAGTATAGATATATTAGATATAAAATGAATGTGCGTTCTTGTTCTTTGTTTCATCTTTAAATAAAAAAGTCATAACACAATTATTAGACTTAATTTCTTCTAAATACTACAAGTTCTTCTAAATTCTACAAACAAAAACTTTTTTTTCAAAACATTTAGAAACTTTTAGAAGAAGAAAATCATTGTAAAAATTATTATTGAAATGACATGTGATAATGCATCAGTTATAACTAAATGCAATAATTTTGTATGCATTGTTTAAAATTATAAATATCTGGATTGAGAGACAACATTAAATTGTATTTGCCATTTATTCGCGTTTATAGCTAGTAAAGATTGTGAAAAATTATCTTTATCATGAAAATTTATTTAGAGAGGTTTTTATTTACATTTCCGATAGTACAAAAAGATGTGCAATTTTAGTGAATTTCAAAATTTTTTTAATGTATAAAAAAGAATAAAGTTATTAAAATTATCTAACACTATATATATATATATATATATATATATATATATATATATATATATACAGATAATTCATTTTAAAAAATTTATTGGACTCCTTGAATATTGGTAAGCTTCAAATTACTTTGTTTTAGCAGCAATAAAAGATAAAGAATCGAAATCCGTGCAAATAATTTTAATACGATTAATTTGATAATTTAATTAAAGCATATTTACTGTTCTTAAAAGATGTATTAAATTTTTTTAATTTTAACGCTTTATTTTAATCACATAAAATTTTAATTTATAAATTATTTGAAAATAGCCAACAATCGATTCGTCTATTAGCTCAAAATTTTATAACTTTTGATACTTTTAAGTATTATTTTTTTTATATATTGATAATAAAGAAAATCTACAATCTTTAGAAAAATATGTATGTGTGGGATTTAAATGTAAAAACTTTTTGAATATTTTATCTCCAAAATGTAATCAACAAATTAGATTAAAAAATCTAGATTTTTATAAAATGGCAATTTGACAAGAAAAATATTGAAATATGACCATATACCAGAAAAATTTAAAGATGCACTTTTTGAATAATTAGTTTTTTTAGAACCAAAGATTGCTCTGTGTGATAAAGATAGAATTTAAATTAAATATTTGTCTTATATTGCTGAACGTATAAAACATATAAATATTGATATTATTAAATTATTAAATTAGCTTTTAAATGAAGAATTTTGTCATCTATCTTTGACGAACAATAAAAAAAAGTTAGCTTCTTTAAAAATTCATGAAATCTGTTCAAAGTATAATACATGTATAACAACAGAAAAAAAAAGCAACAACATCGAACTCTAAGAATTACTTTAGCTGAGCATTCCACAAGACTAGGCATTCTTCTAATCTTAAAAATTTCCTCATTGTTTAAAAATGCATTTTCTAGTATATTTAAATCTCAATTCTGCAATTTTTTAAAAATATTTGATAGTATGTATAATAAATTATTGTGTGATACATATAAGTATTCTAAGCACCAATTGAAAGCGGTATTCGTGTCAGCAAGTTGTAACAAGCTTTTAATTCTATTAAAACATTTAGTTTTCCAATTTATATAGCATAGTATTTGTATAATATAATTTACAGTTAGCTCTAAATATGATAAATTATTATAATCTAAAATAACAAATTAAATTTTTTTCAAAAATGAAAATCTGTTTTATCAATTAATTTCATAATTTCTAAACACCTAGATAGTATAACTTACAGTTATAGATATTACAACTTACAGCTGTAGAATTCTCGCTTATATCTATTAAAATTAAATTGTTTTAAATGCCAGCTCTTGCTTTAACCATTTCCATTTATATTTATGTATTATTAAAGAATTATGCGATAGAATAATTTCTTTTAAAGGTAAAGTTCCAATCTTTTGATATAATAATATATTTATTATTGGATAAAACTACGTGTCTCAAATTTTGCCAAGAATAATAAAAAATTGCTTTATTTTTATATAATACAGTTTATTTATTACAGTTTTTAAATTTTCTTGATGTTTTTTAATTTTATTTTTCTTAATAATTCTTTGTAAATTAATAATAATTAACAAAAGTAATAATTATTATTATTAAAATATTGAGAGCACTAAATATTTTAACATATTTTCGTCAAAAGAAGAATATTACATTAAAGTTTAAATTTAAATATCCTTAATTTTTAACATCACATTGTGTGTGTATTTTTATACAAAAATATATGAATTTATATACTAAATGTTTTAAAATCATCAGTTAATAACACATTATTTGATCAATTTGAAGGTATTTCCTTAACGAAATATCGTGACATCAATAATTTTCGAGTTATAAGCGATTGAAAAAGGAGAGCTTCTCTTAAATTAAACTTTGTGTAATCGAAAGGTTAGCAAAACTACATTCCTCAGTTAATTTCGAATGGAGTTTACTTTAATAAAATTTAATAACAAAACTTTAATAATATGTTTTTGAATATATATAAAGGTTTGTTTGTTTGGCTAAATGTGTATGTGTAGTATGCATATTAATACCAGTATAAATTATGTCTAATATTAAACTTTTCATTGAAAATCTGAAATTTGAATCTTACTATTTATTAATAATTTTTTAAAAGGAACGAGCAACGGCTTAAACCTTCCAAACGTTATTCAGGGTTATGACCTTAACAACGTATGTCAAGATGCTGACTCTCTTAATTGATGTATTTATCAATATATAATAGAAAAAATTGAAAATCTGCAAAGAATGATGACCTGCTTCGACATTTTCGCTATGGAGAAATTAATTTAAAATTGGCCAAAGAATTTACGATTAGGAAGATAGTAGATCTGGTAGTTTTTAAACACTCTATATATAAATAATATAATTTATATAATTATACAGTAACACAAATAGATATACCTGATTCTTTATTGTATAATTCTCTAAAAGTTTTCTTTTTTATTGCTATCGAGACGCATCTTGATATTGCTATCTTGACACAATATGTATAAGTAATGAGCTTGGTGACATTAAAGTTATTGTTTTTATCATCAAGCCCTGTCACTTCTTTTTATTCCAATTTTTCTCTTTATTTATTATGGATTTTTTGTCAGTCATATTTTCGATTGAATTATCTCCAGTACGATCTTTTGATTGCGATTAGTCTAAATGTATAAATTTATATATTTCTGTATAAATCGATAATAATAAGAAAATCAACTTATTAAAATGTAATATTTTGATGAAAATGCATTAACATTTATAGTGTTCTTAACGTTTTAATTTATATACATATAATATATAATACTTTTGATTACAGATAATTATCAAGAAGTCACGAAATAAGGATATAATAAAAATGATAATAAAATGATGATTTTACAATATACCATTTTCTTAGATACTTTGTAATGTTCAAATGTGAAAAAATATATAGAATGTTTAATATCTAGATATTATAATATTTCATATCTAGATAATAATAATAGATATTATATCTAACAATAAGATTAACATTTTGCCAAAAGAGTTATCTCAATTTGAAGAGCTGTAAACTAACTTTATTCAAATATAGGATAGAATTATGTGGTATTAAATTCACATTTTATATATCCTATAAAAATATAATATAGAATTATTTTATACTACATTACATGTATATTTTTAAGGTAAAAAGAATATTAACAGATGGATGTTATTTGATATTACTTTACAATAATCTTGAAAAGCTACGTCAAAGTCAACTTCAAAATTTTAAATGGAAACGTCCATTTTTTATTGCATATTCTTGTAACTAACTAAATGCTTTCGACTGCATACGTATGTATTGTGACATGAATGATCCGCTAATGCCGACAATTACCGCGAGATAAACATGAGAATTTATACTCACAATCGAATTATGTATTACTCACAATCAAATCATTCTTTCATTATAACTGGAGATTTTTCAATCTTTTCCATTCGATTTAAAAATTCAAAGTTTTCATTGATTCTTATGTTAGTAGTATCTATTTTTCTTTAAATTCAAAATGCATTTAACTGAAAAAGTGAGAATTAATATTCTTATTGTGTGCAGATTTGATCATGTTAGATCTTACGAAACAAATGTTCTTTGTTTAATGATAAATATCTTAATCGTATTTCAATTTTGAAGTCTACTATCTATCGCACGGTTTAATATTTTGAAAGGGTTTAATTAAGAATAAACCAAAATGCGAAAGATCAAAAACCGCAACCAACGATAATAAAGCTCTAATAGAGATTTTGCAAACAGTTATGGAAGATCCTCATACGCTTCTTTCAAAAATAGCTCAACAAATGATATTAGGAAAATTTTGGTTCGGAGAATCCGTATATTTATCAAAAAATATGATACAATAAAATAAATTTATTTTATAAATAAATGATATTCTAAATCTAAATAAATAATGTGTGTTCTCATTGCACTTTCTTTCTTTCTTTCTCTTTCTTTAATACGATATAAAAGTAATTATATATTTAATTGAACTAACATAATATAAGTAAAATGTTTATAGTTTTGATACATAAAAATACATATATATATATTTCTTTATTTAACAGAAATATTATAAAAAATGATCATTTTAAGATGTAAATCATGTTTTCAAAATAATTTGATGTAAAAATTATAAGCATTCACAATTTTTAAGCTTCTGTAGGCATTATTTAACAATTTTATATATAAAATTATTACATATAAAGTTTTATATATAAAATTGTTAAATATATTTTACATATAAAATCTACCATTTAGAAATAAATGCATAATTTAAGATTAACAGAAAATTGGAATTGAATGATTCTTAAATGATGGCTCTTATGTAACATTGTTGTGGCTAGTTTTGTCACATCACACACACACACACACACGCACACACGCACGCACGCACGCACGCCACACACACACACACACGCACACACGCACACACACATCTTGGCATCCGAGAAAATCGAATCATTTCGAATACATCGAATACATTTGTTACATACGCCTTTCTGCTTTGTACATTTTTCGATTCGAAAATATCCATTTTATCAGGACACAGTCTTGTGATGATTATAAATGTGTGATTAGGGAATGGATGTATATAAAAAAAATCTTAAGAAATTTTAGGATTTTAAAAAATAGTCGTGAAGTCTTTTAGAGACTTTCTCTAATTGCAAGAGAATAATACCTCATTTCTTCTTAATTTATTATATTCAGCATTTTTCATTCAGTATTACAAATGCGCACAAGCGCGAATTCTGACTTATTAAAATGAACGAATACGAGAATTGCAAAACAATAAATTATCATATTTAACTAAAGACACTGCGCTGAAACTGGTTTTCTGATCGATGATTCTGCGCCGTAAGTTTTATTCAGCAATGAGAGACAAATGCACATTGTGAGCACACATTTCTATAAACTATTCGTTAAAATTTTACTTATGTATCACATCAATGCGATGAGAGAATATCTATCTGTTTATCTAATCGATCACAAAACGATCATCTACAATGTATTTTAATGTGCAATTAATTTATTTAATATAATTATAAATAAATTAAGTTATTATCGCATCACACATATACATACATCTATACATGTACATATCTGTATTACTAAAATATTAATATAATTTATAATTATATATATATATTTATAATTTAATTGCATAATTAAAAATAAATTACAACTAATAAAGAACATAATAAGTTATATAAATAATGATTAATCTTTGTATTTCTATAATATTATTTATATACAGTTAATATTTTCACGCATTCTAAAAACATTAAAATTTCCGATCATTATATAGCGGCAGTTTACGTCGTTATTTACTTCATACTGATCTACATATCAAAGATCAATGTTTTTCATTTGGATAAGCGAGCAATTCAGTGTCTGACGCGCAGTTATTCCAATGACGTAGGTGATTCCAAACTTCACGCGCCGATTACTTATATTATAAATGAACATGACAAGTTTTCAAGCGTGCCGAGAATGTTGATTCTCACTTACACAACGGTATACAATAACAGTAAACCTAACGATAACATAAATATGAGAAGAATGATTTTCTCATTCAAACATTACTCATATTCGAAGCCATTAGTTACAGGAGAAAAGTAATATTTACATTTTCTTTTAGCATCATTCACATTCTGACAACAATCTTGTGCAACTCAACAAATCTGAATGAATGAATTCAATGTTTTATCATTACGACTAAACTCTATATATACGATATTTATAATTATTTAAAATTAAACTATATATACTTAATTATATATTTATAATCTTTTTTAATCACGATATTAAAAATTCCATTTTTATCCTCTAAATATTCAAAAATATTTATTTAGTCATAATAAATTAAAAACTATTTGCATATCCCATCTTTTTCAAAGCAATTCTTCAAAAAGAAAATATATTGTTATATTTGCTTGCGTGCTTTATTCAATAATTAATATAATTGAAAACGACTCATTCTCTCTATAGAAAAAAAATGCTTTGCAATAATATTTTTCTGTTTTGTGTAACATTATTTTAGAAAATGCGATGTGTATCTTTTTTATTTATTGTGCGTATAAATATATTCTTTTAGAAGTATATCTATCGTTATTATATTTAATGCTTTTTTTTATTATGAATCTTACTATTGAGTTTTGATGTTTTTAGGTATATCTCAGAATAATAAATATACATATATTTTTGCCATTCATACAATTCTAACAACGATGATAACAAATCCGCGCTAAAAGCGAGATTCCGCTTATCATGTTAACGGGAATTACGGATGTTTGCCGCTATGAAATTTATCATGAATGATGGTTCGAAACGGGTTGGGAAAAACCCGGTTCGATAGCGTTTCCATAAACCTGTATAGCATCAACAGCCTTTAATTTTTACTTGTCACGATCTCGTGACAGCCAAGCGAGAAGAGGAATAAGTATTTTACTCCAACTGCATTTTGCGAGAATAGAAAATCGTAAAAATACTCGTGCGATTATAGATGCGCAAGCACGAAGACCATATAACTCGCAAGAAAATGTAGACGTTGTCTAATCACTATGAAAGAAATCTTACCGGCATTTAGAATAATTCAAAATGTGACTGAGGATACGTTTCTTTCAGATTTCATTATAATATAAATTTTATATCGTAATCAAATGTAATTTTCTATATAATTACTTTTAGCAGATTCATTTACTTATGTGTAGAAAAATCGAAGGGTGAATCTTTATTTTTATTACCATTATTACTTAAAATGAAGATTCACCCCTCGAACATTTTATAAAACATACATGGTGTCTCAAAATTACATATATTTCGTGCAAAGTCTTTTGTTAATAACTATCATAAATATTGATGATAGAATTTTTTAACTATTTTTCCCGTGTTTCCCTCGTCAAAAATGCCTCCGAAAACCATTTACATTTCGAGGGGCCAAAGTTATCGTAATCGTGCCCATATTCTGTATTATAATTAAATAAAATTTAAAAAAGAGATAAAAATGAGAAATCTTATTTTTAATTTTGTAATCTAATAATATATTTCTTAAGATACGTTATTGAAACTAAATCTTTCATGTCTGCTGTTTAGTTTATTATCAAGATGCGCAGTAGCAGCTTGTTGATTTCGTGGTATTTCTGTCGGTATGCCAGCGGTAGAACCGGAATTCCGGCCAAACTGATCATGTGTATATTCGCTACAATATTTATTAATATTTAAATTGTTACGATATTTAGCGTAAATGATGACATTTTTTTATCGAGAATAGGAGCGCCCTGCTACACAAAATAAAAAAGAAAACAAATTCTGTTCTTTTCCAAACTCGACAAAGAATGTTGCTTACAACGAGAGAAGATCAAACATACAGATATAGAGATACAGAATTAAAATACAACAGGAAAAACGAGTTCTGAGAAAATTTCTGGAAAAAATATACTAATCTTTTTATTTGTTTCGCATCATTAACTGTCTGCATTGTTACGTCGTAATTATAATGCCCCACGCGAATGTTTGATAAAAAGCATAAATGAATCTAATTGCGACAGCTATTTATGTAAATAAATGTTTTGCAATGAAAAAGTTTGGAAAAAATGATATAATATTTATTATAGAAATATTTATTGAACATCCTGACTGTAAATAATATAATTTATATGCAGAAAAAAGCCAACTGGAAAGAATATAATTCTTAAAATTAGATCGCCACTTCCTTTAATAAAGAGACCAAGAATTTTCACAAAAACATGGAAATTTATTGAATACATTACAAATATAAAATAATTTTTATCTTCTAAGCCTTCTTTTTTATACACGTTATGCGTAAAGATTATGTTACTATGTAAACTGTCAAGCGTACGTTTGATATTTTAATTTACCCTTGCTTATCTTTCAAATATTAGCGAGATATCGATGAAGAAGCAGCGCATAATACTGAAAACGCAAAATTATATTATATTGAAAAAATCGATGATTTTTAAAGGTCTCCCTGAGGTTACGGCGTCGTTTTAGATAACACTTTTTTTAATTGATTTTTCTCATTAAACGATCGTTTCTAAATGCCGGACTTTTATGAGTATCATTATTTCGTAAAGCTTATATCGTATAAGTAAAAAACTAATATCTTTTTCTTATCGGACAATATCGATGGATTCGCAACGAGCGTGTATTATACATTTATCGATTTAATTAAATGCCTCAACTGTGTAATCTCTCGTTAAAACCACAATGAAACGCCGCGATAAATATAAGTGCAGACGTAATGTGTTGGCGAAGCTGGAAAAGCATGAAATTCATCGGCAACTTTGCTGACTTTGCAGTTTCACTACTTGCAGTTCGTACTTCATTATTACTAAATTAACAATTAACGGAAGAATAGCACGTCTCACGGAAAGATAAACTAAACTTCTTTAATAAAAAAACTTATAATTGCGAAACACCGATGCTATTTATTAAAATAAATTTTAATGCATCTTTATAAATCTTTAAAAATCTTAAATGGTATATAATAGCAAAAAGCAGAATGACTAAAAAATTTATGATAATTTGACAATATTCTGTGTTATACAGAATATATTTGTTAATATTTGTATTCCTGTATTTGTGAAGATTAATTGATTTACTATTTAAAAATCGAAATAAGACATACATAGGAATATACAATGGGTTAAAATAAAATCATATATAACTTTTGAATTATAAACGTGTGTGCTTGCCCATACGAGAGTGTTTATCACTTTCGATATCTTCACTCTATATTTATTTAATAATATTTTATAAATTGCCCTTATATCATTTATATTTAAGTCTGCATAAATCTTTATGTAATATTTTCTTCTAATTGCTGCAATAATAACATTAACAATATAAAGAATGTATTATTAATGTTATTATTATTATTAATATAAGAAATGGTTTTTTTCATGCAATTGCATAATCTATTATAACAAATTTTAAATTATCTATAAATAATACATATGGAGATAATTTAATAATTATGTAAAAATATCATACTATATTATTATATTTATATATGTTTATATATTTATGTTATGCAAAACTATAATTTGTAAAATAGGATTACTTTTTATTTTCTCTCTTTCTGTGTTTATAGCATATCACATAAAAATTCATGTAAAAATTAATTAGTCTCGTATAAAATTAAATTTAGCACAAATTCTCTTATTCTCGAATTTACGTGCGTGAATAATCCAAGTTCGAAAAGACGATGTAACTTCATCGCATAAATTATCATCGACAAATTGCGAGTTTATCTTCTTGGCGAAATTTGGTTTACTTCAAACGCGCTTTCGGGGAATACTTTCTTTTCCGGTGCCGAGATTTGTTGCTTTGGAAGGTTTTTTGCGTCCTGCAAGATATCGCGAATTCAATCGCGGGAAGTTACAACCAAGTTTCCCAACAGACGCATGACTCGTCAATTTCGTGGTGGGGATAGTAGTGTGACCGAGCGATTTATATAGAAGAAACGCTTGCCACACCAGCATTTCAAGTTCGAGCGGTGAAACCGTATGGTCGTTGAGTTTCCTGATCCCAGATTAGAATACTATCGGTGAAATTATCCTGTACCTATTTACCAAGCTCGCAGATACCTCGACACATTCAACAATCATGGTAAATAGACCTTTCCAATATCTTATATTCTGTACTGGATGTTATAATAATTTCATAATTTTAACAATTTTAGATAATATTTTTATAAACAGATATTTTTAGTAGAAATTTATTCATTTTTTGATAATTAATAACATTATTGTTTTGATATTTGTTATTAAAATTAATTTGGAAAATTTTATTATCTTATAGTATGTATATACGTTTATTTTACTCTTAATATTTACTGCAATATTTAATAACTGATACTAATCTATATGTTATATTATATTAAATATGAATATATAAATAATTTCATTTTCAGTAAATATGAATAGTTTTATTTAGAGAATAATTTCAATAATTTTAGATAATATTTTAGTTAAATATAAAATTGTTAGGAAATTTTTTTTATAATTAGAGAGATGAAGATTATTTAACGTTTATTACTAGAATTAATTTAAGAGATTATTATAGTATTGATTAGTCCAATATTTTTACATTGACTAATTTATATTGCTTTCACGACTTTATATGTACAAGTGTTGCTTTAGTAAATTTACATTTCTTAAATGACAATTGCACATGATTCTTTTGTCCCTTATTCTTTTAAATTGCAATTGTTCTCCATTGTAGCTGAAGCACGTCGTACTTCTCAGCATCGTATTTTGCTCGGTGCAGTCGCAGCGACCATGGCATGCTGGCAATAGTAGCAATCGTCTGCCTCAGGTTTTGCCTCAGTATATTGACGAGCGAATAGCAGCGGAACAAGCGGCCCAGGCGGCCCAAGCGGGCACAACGAATCAAGCAGGCACAACGAATCAAGCGGGCTCAACGAATCAAGCGGGTACAGCGGCTCAAGCGGGCACAACGAGTCAAGCGGGCACAGCAAGTCAAGCGGACACAACAAACCAAATAGGGCAAGGAACTCAGACAGTTGGCACTTTTGGAACAGACTTGCTCGGAAATCGAATCGGCGGCAGTGCAGGTGCACCAGCTCCGAGTACGACCACCACGATAATCCCGTACGATCTACCCGTGGACGCTCACGGCGATGTCGATTTGGTGAACAGAATCAAGACCTGGCCGAGGGACAAGCAACCCTTCTGGTATATCAACTGGCAGGCGATCCAAGCCCATCGCGGTGATGCGAATAACAGTGCCCAACCGGTCCAGACGCAACCGAACCCGATGTCGTTCTTCGCGGGTTAAGAAAGCGGACAGCGGACCACGAATTCTCTAAATTGAATTTGAACATATCAAGACTGTAAAATTAAGTATTTGTTTTTAGCACTAGAGAATAAGAGAACGCGATCGTCAATATATTTATGGCCGCTGACGACAGCGGTTATTCCTAGTCAAAGCAGACTCTTCGGAGAGATACGCGAATCCACGATTTTCAAAAGAGTCATCATTCAAGATTATTATATCAATCCGGTTTCTCGATAATGAAGGAGTCGGATGCGGTCGAAACAAACGTCATGATTGTACAAGTTTATATAATTATCGTGTTTTTATAATAGAATTAGTCGATGAATTTTTATACGAAAAGAAAAACAGAAAATGATATTTTTTACACATGCATGTATAAAATATATAAACATATACGTATGTACACACACACGCACATACATACATACATACATACATATACATACATATATATACGTATTTGTGTGTGCGTATAATTATAACTTTACAGAATAAAGTCTATAATATTTCCAAAAGATAAACTTATTTTGAAAATATACATATATTCGTCATGAATTGTTCAGTAGAATATGCATTACATAGAGATGCATTAATTAACCTTTACTTTACTATTTACTTTTTAAATTTTTCTTTTTAAATTTCCACTGCTTTTGTACTACGCAATAAAAAAAAAAGAGAAAAAGGGAAATGCGATTACTCTATAAAAAAAATTATATTTTTTATATATACATATATATACTATAGAGAGAGAAAGAATTGTGTGTATGTGAAATACACACACGTTTTCGTTACGCATTACGTAAATTATCTCATGTTTGTACAAATTATCGTGAATGATAAATTACTGTGAAATATTCAAGTGTTTAATGTTTTGTGTTTACTGACTCAATGGATATGATGCAATCATTGCAATATTTTAAAGACGCTATGATTTTTTCGTAAAGCGAAAGAATTACAATAATGATTAATCCCAGAGATATAATTTTTAACATGATTCACAAAAATAATAAAACTATTATTTATATATATATATATATATATATATATATATATATATATATATAATATATATATATATATATATATATATATATATATATACATATAATTATTTAATGATATATATTATTTGATTCTTTCATGTAAAGAGAAAGTAAGTTAATTTGTGGGAAGTTCACGCGAGATATGACGTGATTTACACCCAACACAAATTTATCAATGAAGTCATGTACGTGAATGGCAGAGCAGAAATAAAAACGCCGGAGCTGGAGAGACGCGATTCACTATGCAGAATAGTCGGCAACTCGGCACACCGATGAACCGCGCGCAGCGCTGTACGTGACTCGCTCTATCGCGATTGGCTGACATCGCGCACGTTGGTCGTGCTCGTCGACGGCTCGTGACGTCAAACCGTGGCCGGCCAATGCTACCGCGCGCCGATCCACAGTGAGTGCTCGCTGTGCGTGCGTGCGGTGAGCGGAAGTGTGTGCGTATTCGGTGGCCGACGGAGCCACGCGGAAACGCGGATTTGCAACGACGAAGCGGCTCGATCGCGTGATGACGACGCGTCGCGAGATTAGCATCGCGCACGATATGCTTGTCGAAATTTAAAGTTTGAAACCGCATATCTCTCTCTCTCTCTCTTGTCGCGTGTGCAACGCGTACTCGGTCGACTCCTGCGGAACAGCTGGCGGGGAAGGGGGGAACGCGGAGGAGACAGGAGGAGGAAGAGGAGGAAGAGGAGGCAAATGCGTCTGGTCGTGGCGCGGTACGCACACGCGGAGAGAGCGACGGAGCTCGCGAGAGAAAGAGAGGGAGCGAGAGAGAGAACGGTAGATATAGCGCGCGGATCACATCGCCGCACCGCACCTGACAGTCCACGCGGCGGCTCGACTCCCGAAAAAACATTCTCGCCACGCTACGTACACGCGTGGACCGCGCCGTGTTTCACTTGGAACGCGAGCGCCATTGGCAATGTCGGGAAGTGACAGCCCAACATTCTTTCACGGCCAGCCCTGGTCCAGCTGGATCGAAAGAATCGGACGAGACAAGCCGCTGAGTAAGTGCGCTCAATCCTGTCGCATCCTCCGACGCCGCAACCGCGCGCTCGCGACCGACGACGGCGCGACGGCGACGGGCGTCGGAGGCACGCGTACCATAACCTCACTTCGACGCTCCTTTGTCTTGTCTCTGCGACAGCTGCGGCAGCGCGCGCGTCGAACGGAGGTGGTGTTGTTGCCATCCCGTCAACGGCATCGGGGGGAGAGCGACGAGAAGCGCGTGTTTTCTCGCGTGTCGCGCCCCCGGTTGCCGGCGTGAATCCACGCGAATGATTTTCAGGACTGACAATTATGTAATTTAAGAGCGAGCGTACAATCTCTTGACCATATCCGTCGAAAAGAAAATAATTTATATCGAGTAGATTTCGATAGACTTGGGTCGTTGACAGGAGACACTGCTATTGGGAAAAAAAAAAAAAAAAAAAAAAAAAAAAAAAAAAAAAAAAAAAGACGCGGCATTTCCTTTTCGCTGATTTGATGAATCCAGCAGCCGCAATTGTGCATGTATACGAGATGTAAATAAAAAATGAAACTTACCACAAAATTGTGTTCTTTATTTCACATTTCTGTTCAGATGTTGGGTTAGAATTATTCAGAAAAAATTTTGGATACTTGAAATAATCTTATATATATTATACACGTATAATTAAAAAATAGAACATATATATTGTGTGTATGATTTCTTAATAGATAATATTTTATATATAGGTAATGAGATAGATTAGTATGTATAAATAATTTTGCATTAATATATTAAAGTATAAATCTCTGCAACAGAACTCTTCATTTTGCAACATAATTACAATACATGAATGAATATAATCTCTATAATTTGTTGTATGATAATATATATATATAATATATATATATCATATATTATTAAATATTTAAAATAAAAGTCATATTGTTTCTTCTAGAATAAATAAATTTTATATTGGCTAATATTTAACGCTATCATAAAAATATATTGTATATTTTAGGTGATGAAGAAACAGAAGTTCAACCGTCAAGCTCAGTCACACGTCTTTCTGCGGAAGGTAATTGTTGGATCATCCTCAATATTGTATCTTGAAATAATATACACGTAATAATGTAGTTTGTTATCTCAATCTTATACATTTGCCATAATATTAATTTAATGAAATGTTTTTCAGATATTGACTTATATGGCTTCTGTCCGGAGAGGGATGACTTTTACGGAGTGGTATGTGAAATTTGCAATGCCATAGTGAAACCGCAAGCCTTCATTCAACATATGGGTATGTATCTTTACTTTCTTCATTGTTATGTTAGTTTAATACAGTATAATTTAATTTATATTTATAATTATGTCGTGTCTACGAAAGAAATATAGAATATAAAAATGTAGATGTCTCTTAATAATTACAAAACGTATTACAGTGAGAAATCTTACTGATTTAGTTGAATAGAGATAAATATTAAATAATTTGATTCCTAATTTATTAATTTGTGATTATAATATAAAATATTACATACATACAAGCAATTAATAGATTATGATGGCAATGTAGTTTAAAGTAAAATGTTAAAAAATGTAGTCTAATTAAAAAAAAATACATTCTCATCTATTTCTAAAGTGCCAACGTTCCTATCAATTTATATATTTATAATTTTATTGAAATTCTAAAATTTAATTTAATATTAAATCAAAATCTAAATTAAAATAATAAAAATAACTGATAAAGTTGTATCGTTTGAAATATACATAAACAATAATTTTATTTATGCTTTGTATAGATCATCAAATTACCTAAAAATTCTCAGCTCACTACACACACTCATTAGCGATTTGTATACGTATTTGCAGGTATAAGAATTATAAACATCCTTTTCTATTTTGCCACAGAGTGTCGCCATCCTTCCGGCACAGCGAGTTTTCCGCCTCCTCCGAACCCGGTCGTGAAACCGCCTGTGAAAACCCCCTTCTGCAAGGTGTCCAAGCTGAAGAAAACCAACCAACTATCAACTTCTTCTTCATCTTCGATTCCCACCGCTGGCGGCGCAAAGCTGAACCATACGATTGTCAAGCGTACCGCGGACCAGGCGAATCTGTCTGCGAGTGGCTCGCTGCCGATCTCCTTGTCGCCCCGATCGCCCCTCGAGTCGATCCCAGTGCAAACCACCTCTCCTAACGTGGCCGGCCCCTCGAACCTCATCGGCGTGTCAACAAACAGCGGTAGCAGTCCGGGCAAAAGCCCCAGTATTGGCGGCAGTAGCAGCGGCGGCAGCAGTCAGCCTCGCCGGAAGAGGCTCAAAACGGATCGCTCACTTCTCAAAGATCGCGAGTATGATCCCGACCGGCACTGCGGCGTCTGGAACGAGGAGACCGGCAAGCCCTGCACCAGATCGCTCACGTGCAAGGCGCATACCGTCTCGCTGCGCCGAACGGTCGTCGGTCGCAGCAAGACCTTCGACAAGCTCCTCGCGGAGCACCGAGCCGCGAAGGAACAGCCGATCAGCGGCGGCAGCCGGCAAACGACGAAGATGACAGTCTCTGGCACCGTCACTGTATCTTCGGCCGCTACCGTCGCTGCCACCGCGGCGTCCAGCCTAAATACTCCTCTTACTCCCAATACCCCGGTATCCATCACTGAGCCGGAAGCGCCGAGCTCGCCGCCCGTACTATCGCTGCCAGACACATATCCACTGCCAAAGGTGAGCGAACGGTTACCATTTTTTTTCTCTTTCCCTCAATATTTTTGTATTTAAGACCTTCTCTTATACACACTTCTCTCCTCATTATCTCCTCATTATCTCGTCTCTGTAGTGTCCTCGATGTGACTCTTCTTCATTCGCCATGCCTCTTTACTATGATCAATCTTCTCTACGCGAGCAATCTGTGCTAGGAGCGAGATTGCTGGCGTAGCCGACGAAATGAAAGTTTCAATTTGATCAATGTGTGGTTTGAAGCGAATCTGTGTATAAGTACAGTTTCTCTCTTGTGTTGGATTTATTATTCTCAACGCATTTGAAGAAAATGCGAGCGATAAAAATATGTGGCTTTCTTACTTTCTGAACAAAATTATTGTATAGCTTTCGATAAGTTTGAGACATTGTGCATGATGTTGATTCTCTTATTTTGTATTTACGCTTTGAAAAGAACTTTCATTTCTGCATACTCTCATAATGTCAGATATTGAAAAGCAGGTATAAAGAAAGTAATGTAGAAATATCTTTTTTTTTGTGACACGGTAAAAAGGTAAATTCGTCTACTTAGATCAAGCCAAATAGTTTATATTATTTAAATATCCATAAAAAATAACATTTCACTTTCATTTTGAGGTATATTTTGCGTGGTGAAATCTTAAATGATTTGTACAACCGCATAGAGAAATTTCTGGTTTTTAAGATATTTTTCTATTTTTTACACTTAATTTGAAATATTTAAATGTAGTGAATACTACATATAAGTAGATTTTGTTTTATTTTATATTTATATATTTTTTAGTTTATTTTTTTTAAATGGAGACAATATTTTGCTATACGATATTAAAAAGTATCATAAGTTGCTTAATAACTGGCAGAAATAGATCAAATTTGTTGTCAGCTATAATATTAAAATCGTTTTCTGAGAAATTAAATAAAGAAAGTAAAAAAAAACTTCTGTTTGAAAGATAATAAATGTATTTGTATCGTATATACATATTAAGTCTATGTTTTGATTTTAATTAGATTCAGTAGTTGTTCATTATTGTAAAATTGATGTATAGACGTGGGAAATTTTCCTTTTGTGAACTCAATTTTAGATTGTTTCAAGCTCTCTAATTTGAAGTTAATTTAGGTTGAATTAAACAGTTTTTAGGATAAGTATTTGATGATACATTGTTGAAGTTTTTGTACAAAAAGCATATTCTTTATTTAAGTTTTTTTAAAATGTTTATAACAATGAACGCGACGACTAAACACGACTCTATTGAAAGTTACTGAAGACTACGCCTTGATAATGTTAATATCAAAGTCATTGGGAGTGGGTTCCACAAACAAAGATTAATAGATAAAAAAATGACTTAAAATGGTACATCTCATGCGGTTTAAAGTGTAAAGGATTTTATTCCGCAAAATATATTTCAAATGAAAGTGATTTCAAGATGTTGTCTTTTATCAATTATTTTTCAAAGAATTCTAGAAATTCTAATGATTATCAAGAAATCAGAATTAAGAGAAACTTGAAAGCATGTCCAAAATTGAATGATATATCAGAAGAATATCGTGGTTTCTACATACTTTCTATAGGAATAAATCCAATATATCTAATCATTTTCTTAAACTTGCATTATACGACTTTAATATTACGTTTTCGATTTTATATTTCATAGAATTTTATTTTTAATATTTATATAAATTTATCTGACAATAAGTACGTATATTCTATTATGATTGCATATTTCTAGATTCTAGTAATACTAAATGATACATGATATATTTTCCTGTTAAATTAAACTTTACACCACAAACGTTTTAATTATTAAAGTTTAAATAAATAATTACAGAGAATGACAGAAAATCAAAATCCTTTTAAAAGATATATTAAAATATTTTATTTTTAATTTGCCATATATATATATATAAAGCGTAATCTCTTCAATACTTTTGCTGTGTGATCGTCAATCTTGATAAATATATTTAGATACGATAAATATTTCGTATTCAAAGTAGAAACCTAAAGATATAAAAAAAATTGTTCAATTCTGCTAACAAACACGGATCGATCGACCCAAATCGAATCAATGTCGAGACGCGACAAAATGAGCTACCCCGTGTTAAAGGCAAACGCAGAGGGTGTCGGTTGATACTTGTTTTCTGTTTTTGTTATTGCAGGCTGTTGATTTGCTTTATCGGTGTCTGGCCCCGCATGGCTCCACTAAACCTGTAAGGCATGGTTTCTTTTGGGCATTTAAACGCCACCTTCTCCTACGGGATCTACGATTCTTACTCTACGAGTCGCCAACGCTTCTCTTTTTTAGACCAAGCTCGAAGAGGACTTCGCCAACGCGGAGGAGTTGCGGAGTCTAGAGTCCACACTGGTGGTCAACTCTACCATCGCAACCGACAACAACAGCAGCAGCGGCGCCGGCGGCGGCGGCGGGGGCGATGGCAGCACGTCGCAGCAACAATCGAGCTCGATGATGGGACCGATATCTGTAATGCTGCCGTCGTTATCTCCGCTACCGGGCGTGAACAACGAAGAATCGCCAGCAGTGGCCACCCTGATACCGAGCACCACGACGCCTGCCGCGATGCCGGTCATATCATCAATGCCACTGCCAACCACTTGCGTGCAACCGCCCACGGTGGTCGCGACGGTGCTCGAGGGCGAGACACCGGTGGATATCGATGCCGAGACCATGTCTATATATTCCCCGGTTTATACCGCGACCAAGGATCATGCCAAATCGCAGCTGGTGATGCAGATACAATCACGGCCGAATAGTCATTCGTCGCAGTCGCCCGTCTCGGTCAGGAGTTATCAGCAGATACAGGCCTCCATGCCTAGCCTGTTCGAGCCGGTAGAGCAGCTGGAGCAACAGCACGCCAGTCAGATCAACGGCAAGAGACTGAATCACGCGAACCCGATGTCGTCGCGACAGCAGAAGAGGCACGGCAAGTCCCATCAAATCGAGCAGTCGTTGTCGTGCCAATCGTCCGCTCAGGACTACTCGACGTCCGCGTCGATCCAGTTCGAGGCGACGACCACGTCGTCGCCGTATCCGCATTTCGGCGACATCTCCTGGTCGAATTGTCATCCGGAACCATTGGCGGTCAGCCGGTGGCTTCGTATCTCCAGCCGCAAACAGTACAATTTCAATATTCACTGACACAAGACCCCACCCACCCCGGGCTGAGGACTGTGTGCCGCGGGCGTCGTTTATCTACCTCCTTTCCTTCGCGACACCCTCTCTTTCTTCATCGTCGCCCACGTCGTCATCGTCGTCATCCTAGTCGTTGCCGCCACAGTCGATGTCACGTCCACAGCCTATCGAAAGGGGGAGGGGGGGGGTGAAGGATCTTGTTTTCGTCATTCATCGCTATAGATGTGAGTATTTTGCGCGATCGATCGCAAAAATTCTGTCTGTCCGCGACGCCTTGGACAATGCTTCCGCCTTCGATGCGCGATGTTAATCTTCCACTTTCGTGCGTGATATCGCGCAATACACGAAGCTTTCAGCATCAGATCACGAATATGTCGAACGCTGTAGAATGTTAAGAAAGGATTCCCAAATCGGCAGCCCCATATGACGATCGCGTATTTGGACGTATATCTGAACTCTGAACGGAACTCCACGAAGAGAAGGAACAGGTGTCGATGTATGTATTCCACTCTCGTTTGCTCGCTGAATTTTTAACGTAAGGTAGAGAAAAAGAGATAAAGATACAGGAGTTTAAACGAGAACGTGTGTCTTGATAACAATGAATGGTTAACAATATCGCGATATCGTGTAAAATTTCTGCACAGAATTCTCTCTTACAGTGGACACAATATGCCGAGTGTTGTGTTTATTTGTTATATGGCTTGTAATGTCGCAGAACATTCCGTCAATCCTCTTCTTTCAATTATACGCGTTATGACTATTTCACAATGATCATGAGGACTGCGATTACTTTATTATAAGTGATTTCTAGATGCTTTTCAAGATGTAAGAGTAAGATATAAATCAAGCGACGTTGCGATTTAAATGTTAAATCTTGCCAAAAACAATCGATGATGATCACGTGCGTTCAGTCGTAATTTTTATTCAAGTAGTTAGAGTTGGAATTATCAAACCGCGATATCACGAATTATTTTTATTATTCTGTGGTCATCATGTTGAGTTTTTTTTTAAGACTCGAAATTATTTAAGAATTTCTTTTCGGTGTATTATGATTTATGAAATATTCTTTATTTTTACATCTTGAGAGAAATCTAATTCCAACATATTTCTTCCTAGTAAATTTTTGAATATATGGCTGAGATTTTTTCATTAAGTTTAGAAATTAATAATTGCATATAGCATTTTACTGACCGATAAAATTATGAGCGTGCAATTATTTTCGTGATATAAAATATCATCATACGTCATGCATTTTTTATCAAATTGTGCAGGAATTTTGTAAATAGATCGCAAATTATTATTGTCTCATATTGTATATAAGAAGATGTTTAGCGTCGAGACTAAACACACACACATACACAGTTTTTGCATAGATAAAAAGAATTTCAATTTATTTCCTCATAAGATGAATGTGCAGATTGTACATATAGTGTATATACACATATATAACGTATACATATATATATTTTTTTTATCGATCACGATCTTTTATCCTCTTGCATATGTGTGTACTCTGCGAACACGAGAAGCGCCATTATTTAACGTTATATACATACACACGTATATATATATTTATATATATACGTGTGTGTGTGTGTGTGTATATTCCCTTGTTTCTTTTTTACCGTTTTTGCCATAAGGTGATAACAGGAAAATCGTAACTCCGAGTGAGAGATTTCTTTTTTAACTTGATTTCATTCTGTATTGAGTCTCGTGGTATGATGAAATCAGTTCGCGATGTAAATATAATTAGGAACAAATCGAGTGATATTTTTTTCTTTTGAATAAATTGCGAATATACAAATTGAAGAGGCCAGTGGATAAAAATTTAAAATTCTATCGATATTAAATATATCGGTATGTACAATAATATCACAAATAATAATTTCTATAATCTGATACAATTACATTTATTTGTTTATATTACAAATGATAATTTTTTTTAAACAAATCGTCGTAAAAAAAATTAAAAAAATTACTTTGTTTGCCTTTTCAACGCGAGTTTGCGTTTACTTGTGCTTATGGATACGAATTTATCCGTTGAAAGTCCGCGCAAATCTATGTAGTGCAAAAGGTTGCGCGACGCAATCGATTAGCGTACTAATTAAAGCACTGATAATGATATAGTCATAAAAACAAAATTAAATTAATATAACTCTACATATCGGAGTTGCTAACAACTTTAATTAAATATTACATTGCTCAAAAGTTGTTTTTTCTCATATATAATTAAATATTTTAATATATTTTAAAACAACAGTTATAGTATTATTCAAATATACTATAACTATACAGGATGATTAATTTTAATCTTAACAGATAAATATTTGGAAATTACGAGGTTTTAGAAAAAAAAAAATGTATTAGGCAAAAGTTGTAGGATTTCGAGGGGGACATAATATCGTGACCTAGAATTGCTCTTGGCAGTTTTTAAGGTTATTTAAAGGTCAATCTAGTTTTTTTAAATGGAATTACCTTAATTTTTTTATATAAATCGATTTCTCGCAATATTCGGCATAAAAAGTTATAAGAATAGGCTGACTAAAGATAAATAGTTTACAAGATATTTTATATTTAAATTTTGGCATAATTTTACATAAACTATGAAATATATGTCTCGTAAAATATTCATGTTTTGATTTTACCTCAATACTTTTGAAAAAATATGTAGCTGCTAGTTGTAAATTATTTACTTTTTCTTAAAAACAACTATGTGTTTTCTTTACACCAATTGATCAATAGGTTGACCTTTCAATGACCTTGAAAAAACGCTACCCAAGGATAATTCTAGGTCATGATATTATGTCCCTCTCGAAATCCTACAACTTTTGCCTGATACATTTTTTTTTAAAACCTCAGATATTTGCCTGTTAAGATTAAAATAAATCACCATGTGTTGCTCCATGTGTGGTATATTGTAATAAATGAATAGATACACACACAAATTATTTAAATGTAATATAAATGCAATAACAAATTATAAAAATTTTTCCAAATTTTCTTCTCGTTATTCTACAAAAATTTCATCTTCGTGAGACGTAGGTTTGTCTGATTTCTAGTGCTCTGTCTCGTAAACAGTCGATCGAATAAATCGTAAGCCACTATGTAGGTTTGTCCGCGGACTTGGACAAATTAGTGAGCTATACGATCCCGCTGTTTTTTTCACTTAAGATGATTATTTATTTTTGTACGTACTCGTTATATAATTTTTGCATCCCTGCGCACTGTAATTTCCTGACGACGGGTAAAAAGCGCGCAAAGCTAATCACTAATGCGACAGAACGCAGGATATGCGTACTTCTTATTATAGATTGTGATATTTGATTATTAATGATTAGTAGGATAATTGTATACGTGTCTTTATATTGTGTTCGACGGCAGAAATGTAGCGCGTTCTCTTCTGTTCGCCGTAAGAAGCGCTTTTCATGCTGTCTCTGTCGTTGTTTTCTCGCCTTGTCGTTAGAAGAAGAAGAAGAAAAAAAGATACTAATCTCATGCGCGGAGGTAATCCGCGTTGATTTTTTAGTTTCGCGCTTGCGTTAATAAACAGATTTCTTTAGCTTAATGGGCGTAACGAAAAATTAGGAAATTATAAAAATTAGGCCAATTTTTGCGATTATTTGCAAAACGAAGAAGAAGAGGAATATTGTATGTTTGTGTGTGTCTGTGTGTGTGCGCGCGCGCGCGCTAAGTTATATCGAGTATAAAAGAGTGCTGAATTCTTCAATAAACCGCACAGTATAAAGCGATGCTTCACATCATCGCCACTGATCCTCTCGGCTACCTGAAACCGTGATAACTTGTACATAAATCGTGTAAACAATTAATTATCCACGTACCTATGGATATCAATTAGCCGCATAGTTGTGTAAGAACTTGTAAGAACGATATATGTATAACATACACATGTATACATATGTATATCTGTACGATCGCGTGAAAAGAAGAAAGGGGGAGATCTTCATTTTGAAACTCGCAGACATTAAAACTTCGACTGCTCTGACGAGCATCTCGCCTATGTAATCTTGTGCGCATAAGTATGCGAATATTCCGCATAATATATCGCATTTAATATTAAATATGGTCCTCTCGATCCCTTAGCATCGTCTATACGATACGAGAATCGCGCCAAGAATGAAAATTGCGCAACAATGCCGCTTTCTCTTGAATCGGAACTTTATTTTCTCTAAGTTAATGCGAGACGACGAATAGGCAGCTTTATTTCTCATCCGAAATACATGATTCAAACAATACGAAATGTTACGAAACGCTATATCTATGCGCAAACAATCGGTTTCTCGTTTCCCTGAAAAAAACCACCCGACGTATATGTACCACATTTAGTGTTCATTGCTCGGCGCGAGACGATTATATCTACCGATAAATCTCGTGCGATCTCGAACAAAAACGATGCGACACTGATAACGAGCGCCGTTATAAAGAATCCGCTTCCCGGCTAAAAGTTGGCTCGAACCAATCAAAGCCGTAAATTTTTTCACATTACTGTCCAAAACTATCCCGAGAGCAATAATATAGTACGGTCCACACGACTAAGCGAGTTAGTAGCAATAATCATTTTATTAACTATAAGACACTAAGAAGGCGCGTTTTCCGATGGCTTTCACGCTCTTATCATCGTCGATGAAGCATGGAGAAGGTGGTTGGCTGCGATCTCTTTTAAACCGATTCTGTAAAAAAGAAGTCAATCGAAAGGGATTCATAGAAATCTTTATTTTGCGAGATTAGAAACTTCCGAATCGTGAAAATTAAGAATTGTAGAAATTGTTAAATTTTTTGTCATATTTTGTATTTCGTTGGTAAAATATGTATATCCACGGATACATTTTTAAATCACAAAATACTAAAACTTTTTCTACTCCATATATATATTGCTGACACAATAGAAGAAGATAGAGATAGAAATTCTAAACCAATTCTCAATCCGAAAGATTTCTATGAATTTTTTTTAATTCGCTTATTTTTACAGAGAAAAAATATATTCGGGCACATAGACCAAACCGCATTGTAAATTTTATTTTGTTCTAAGAAGAAAAGAGCAAAAAGAAAGAAAAGAGAAAGAGAAGAGCGACAATTGTATTTTTTTTTTTTTGACTCGATTAGCGCGCGTGCGCGCCATGAAATGATTAGTATTTTAATTAAATCTATCAGCGCGTGAAACTGTAGTGCGATGGAATGATATGTACGATAGATTGATAAACTGATTAAGACTGAATATATCAATGAGACGAGGAGGGACTCGTCCAACGAATTAGATCGTCGATGACTTTTAGCGATTTTTTTTTTATATAGATTCTTTTTTTAAATAGCGGGTATAATGTTCACTTAATTCTCGAAGAGTGTATCGGTGGTATATATTGCTTTATATCATGTTGAAACATGTGCATGCGTTACCGTTATTGAATGGATGGTTGATCTATTTTGTCTCTTTGGCACTGTAATTTCACATGAAGGAGCTGAAAAAGAGAACAAACTCCGGCTTTAGATTTATCACAAAGCGCAAGATATTTTGTGGCATTTAATTTAAATATATGTTTTATATTTATTTGTGTAAATCGATATTTTTATTTGTGTCCGTTTACCTTACACCTGTTTATTTTCTTTTCTACTCATACGCATGTGCAAATAAGCAAATTTTTGTGTAAGAATCGGGAAGATATAGGGAGAAGAAGGTATACAAGAAATTTACATATACTTTTTTGCTATCGCATATCATTAATTGTAAATATGATATATTTCGATTATGTCATATTATCTATATATCATAATAATTATTTGAAAATTAATGCGGCATGTATATAATTAACAAATATTTGAAGTTACATGAGATTTCATAATTCCACTATTGATATGTAAATTTCAATCACTTGTATTAAAAGTATCGGTAGTATCCATGTGATGTCAAAATGTTTAATACGTATTTTTTTCTAAAAAAAATATTAGAAAAAATTTTAACAAGTATTATACAAGTTATGAACAAATTGTTTTATATAGATGTTCTTTAATAGATTTCAAAAATGTGTCAGTAGCAATAATTTATTTCTCATTATTATTTAATAAAAAATGCTGAGCACCTCATCTTTTAGTTAATTTTAATGTTTCTTAACAAAAGTCTCATACGAAATTTAATTTAATTTTTTATTAGACATATAATCAAAATTAAAAACTTGAATGACGAAATTTTGGTTAAGTAAAAATTAATTCTAAATTTTTTCAAGGATAGAACGTTTCTGTTGGCTTATATTATTTTCGGAACACATTGTCTAGGTCATTGCTACCGACTAAAATATGTATACTTTTATTACTCTATTTACTTGTACTCAAAATGTAACCTCATAGAAAGACTGCACATTAAGTAATGAAACATAAAGTTGAAAAATACCAAAAAAATCATCCCAAAGATCAGATGTCAATAAGTAAAAACTATTTTATACAACATTATTGCGTTCTACTGTTTATAAGTTTGCATAAACATGATTAATCCCTTAACGCTCGGTTTTTTTGCAGCAAAATAGAAAAAAAAACTCATTTTTTTCATGGTAATATAAAATAAAGCGAGTTAACTCGAGCTTGCACAATTCTACCAGTATCGTTTGTCCGAATTAACTCGGGGTTGCACAATTCTGTCAGTATCGCTTGCCTGAGTTAACTCGAGCTTGCACAATTCTGCCAGTATCGCTTGCCTGAGTTAACTCGAGCTTGCACAATTCTGCCAGTACCGCTTGTCCGAGTTAACTCGGGCTTGCACGTTAAGGGGTTAATATTTATGCAATATAATTAATATTGACGGATTATATATGACCGGGAAAATTGATATCACAATGTGTACGACTTCGCTACTATCATATATATTTTGTCATATTGTAGACGCGATTTATGACACGCATATAGAGGAAGATAGGTTATTCCAAAACCAATTAGGCTCTGCAAGTGTTTCTTCCTTTTGGAACAGAAGAACGTAAAATTAGAAAGATACTAAAATAGTATCGGCCGCCTTTTGAAATCGGATGTACGCGTTCTTCTACACTTCCTCCATAAAGAGAAAATAATCTCACTACAGATAAATCATATAAATCTCTTGCGACATTTTTTCGATGATTTGTATATACGATATACAGCACTATAAAATGCAGCTACTATGATATATTGAAATCAGGATTAATATGAATTGAGAGAGAGAGAGAGAGGGAGAGAGAGAGAGACAGAAATTATCTAATAAGAAGAATTCGATACTTTTAGAAATGCACGGAATCGCTTTCCCGCGCATTTTACTATATAATTTATTTAAATATATAAATTAAAAAAATAATTAATATATATAAGAGAGTAAAGTTCTTACTAAATATATTATTTCACATGCTCTCTATGTGTGTGTGTGTGTGCTCTTAGCCATATTTCTTGCCAAATAGTCAACAAATAAATATACCGTTACCGCCGTTTGATACAGTTTTAAATCCGCCGTCATTGTAATATATCGATGCAATATTTATAAAACTTTTTCGCCATTTAAACGACCATTTGATAGTTACGGAAAGCATTTTTCAATCGTATGCGATTCTCGACGATGGTTTTCTGCACGCACATTTCGGCGATGTTTTCGACATGCTGAACAATTGTATGGAATATCAATTTGGAAATTACGCGACTTGTAGCGAGAGAGAGAGAAAGAGAGAGAGAGAAAGTATATTCAGTATGTCCGCGTAAACTTTTACTTTTCTTTTCACACGTACGCCTCGTTCTTGCTCGTCTTCGTCGTAGCTGCTCGTAAAAGTTTCCAATTTTTATAGATATACATTTCGATTACTTAACGACAGAGATAGAGTATGTCATTGTAAAAAAGAAAAAAAATATACGAACGATATAATAGGACAGCGCGCGACTCTGCTCGCACAGGCGCTGTCGTGATGACGTTCTTCTCAGGTATTTAACATGTTTGTAAATTGTCACGTGACTCCTTCCTATAATCATTACTATCGAGATTGGATTAGTCAAACTTTTTTCATTTTATTACAATTTTATTTATAATTGTTAAGAAGCAATGCACAAGTCGATTTACGCAGAGTATCTCTCGTAAATTCGGCTGACATAAAATTACGCAAAACAGTCAAGTTCAAAAAATATGATCTGAAATATTTTTAAAAGCAATATTTTTATCTTATAAGGGCTTCTTTTATCCGAATAAATCGCTAAGAATGAGCGCAATTTTGATTTTCATATATAAAAAATAGTAAATAGTAAATATAAATCCCTGTGCTATTCATCGTAAAAATTAAAAATGAATATCGTGCACACAGAGAAAATAGGTATACGAATGTGAAAAGAGAAAGGAAGCGTCCAAACATTATATACACATATACATATATTCTAAGAATGAAAATTCCTATTATGTAAGAAGATTCGCGCATTCCGTAACGCGCGGTCTCGTTCATTATTTACGAAAATCTTTATGTAACAATATAATATTTAAGAGACGAAGAGAGAGAATATACTCGCGTTAAGAAGGAAATTTCTGATCTGATCTCGAAGTAATCTTATATTGCTAAGGTAGTCGACCATAATATATAAGCTAGAGAAAGGGATGATTTTTTTTTTGTCAGAAGCTCCATCGCGGCTCGAACTAATCTTATATAAACGTTATTACAAACGTATCTTTAAGCCTTTTTCATCGAGAATGTTCGTGGATGTTAATGATGTGCGTTTCGGTGTAAAGTTTCACGATCGCGTTCTCGATATATTTATTCGAACAGTATTATACGAGTTATCGCGCGAACGATTTTCACGCAAGGCTCGTCGTTTAATTACGAAAAGAGACACAAGGTGTAACGAAAACATAGATATATTCTCTGTATAATGTATAACAGATAGCCATTTAATTCTCGACTACTTTATATCGCGACAAATGAAAAAGAAAGAGAGAAATTATGATTGTGAAAGAAAATTTGAATATATCGCGACGGAGTACAAAGGAAAAGAATTTCTTCTCCTTTACGATCGCCAGGAACAGTATTGTTACACAGTTGATCGTTAGATGTGCATAAAAACTTTGAAAATAAAACGATCTGACTCATAATTCGTAGCATTCTTATAATTATTAACTCCTCGACAGTATTTTATCCCATTGTATCGTATTAAAAATATAATAATCATAATGTGTGTGTGTGTTAAAAAAAATATTAATAGAGAAAAATTATTAAATAATAAAAATTATATTTATATTTAATAATAAAAAAATATATATATAATTAGTTTTATATAATTACATATATATAATATACATTATATAATTATATATATATATTTTTTATATAATTATATAATTATATATATATATTTTTTCAATAATTTTGTCTTCAGTATATATAATTTTTTGCTCAAATGACTTTCCTAATAATTTATTCGCTTTTTATTCGTTATTGATACAAATAAAAATAAACGCTCAATTGTAATAAAAATTGAAGATGGTTATAGTAAGTATATTATATTGTAGAACAATATTTCTCATAATTTTGGACACAGAATAATTTAATGAAAAAAAGAAGGTATATAACATATTTTGCCTTAGAAGAAATATTTGTTTTTAAAAAGTATTATTGTTTATCTATAGTATGCGACATTTCGATAATCGATCCAAAAAGTGTTTTTCTTAAAATTGAAAGTCTGATAATTTATAATAATTATCCTGAATTCATACAATTACATTGTTTCAAACAAGTAAGAAATAAAAATAATTTTACTTCATTAAATTTTATTAATTTATTATTTAATTTATTTATTGAATTAATCATTAAATTAATTTATTAATCATTAAAATAATTTATGATTAAAAATGAAGATTTATTTTATTTTCTGATTCCCGATTCAGCGTCTTCGCCCCGATATTTTTCTCGTCTACGCTTTTTTAGGGGAGAGAGAGAGGTTTATTAAAAATAAAAATCTCGAATTGAGATTTATTTAATTCCTTGGTATCGTACCAAAGAAATTTAGTGCCTTGTACACAACAAATCAGTTTCAACGAAATTAATTCTTCCTTGAAATTGACGCACTAACATCTGCGTCCGGCTCTTACTTGCCCGTTGAAATTTAAAAGATTTAATTGTTACTAACAAATCAATTTATATAGTTCCGAATAAAAACTTATTTCTTACAAATTCTTTAGTCTTATTTCTCATTTTTAATTTGTTATTTGAAATAAAACTTGCCCAACTCTTATAGCTATATTAGCTAACATTGTATTATAGTCATAAAAATATATATGCCAATATACATGCATTGTATATAAGTTTTACTCAATTTGTAAAGATTCCAATAAATATTCTGTAAAGAAAATTAAAGAAGTAGTAATTATATGCAATATACAATATACAATATACAATATACAATATACAATATACAACATACAATATACAATATACAACAGTATACAATATTATGTATATAATTACTACTTCCTTATGTTATATAATTACTTGGGTGTCATCGCATGACGTCTGAATATTTAGCGCGGGTACTTGACCCGTGCTCTTTAAATACGGAACTGCGATTCAGCGCACGAAGATAGCATCATCGTGAGGTATGAGCGCAAGATCTATTTGTTGCGTGCAGAGTGCTCCAGCTGGACCTAATCTACTTATTGCGGCCAAATGGCAAGGAATGAAAAAAAAACAATATTCCGCATGTGCAAATTGAAGATTTAATATATAAATATTCATTACCATATAAGACAAATCTTATTAATAAACTACATTACAATTAATATGATATTAAATTGATGATTCTTATTAGCATTCTTAATTTAATTTTTTCAAATTGATTATCACCAAAAATCATATTATACAGGGTGTCCCTAAACTGGCGATAAATATTTTAATGGCAGATTCCTGAAGTTATTTGGAGACGATTTTTCCTCAACGAAAATGTCGAGGGAGGTCATCATTTTTTGCAAACTCCCAATTTTTGCTATCATATATCTTTGTAACTAAGCCTTAAATTAAAATTCTATTAAATTAAACTCAACCTGAAATTAACTGAAGAATGTAGTTTTGTTAATATTTTAATTCCATAAAGCTTAGTTTGCAAAAAGCCCTTCATTTTCAATCACTTATAACTCGAAAATTATTGGTTCCTCGACATTTTCGTAAAGATAGCATTGAGTAGTAACTTGAGATATAAGAGCGAAATCCATTTGTTGCCTATGTAAGTGTACCAGCTGGAGCCGATCGAGTTGTTGAATTCGCACCCAGGTCATTGCCACTGCTGTACAGTTGCTTTATTAGATCTTATGTTGACTTTAGCACTTGGTTGGAAACGAATCATTATTTATACATATATTAAGTCGTTAATGATTAATTTTATGTCGTCGTAAAACATTGCTGCTATCATCTAATTAATAAACTTGTATTTAATATCTTGTTATCAATTTACACTAATAAAAAAAATTATAAGAAGATTTTAATGCGATTCTTTATAAAAATTTCACAACGGACTTAACACATATAAGAAGAGAAACACTTTTACTCTAAAATATAAGTTTCATATATTTTCGAGATTTTTTAGTGGTCTTCTACATGAGACAAAGATATAGATCTTCTCGGACTTTGTCGAATCGCGGCAATAGCCAGATAGTGCAATGTAAAATTCTGAAAGGCCCTATTCAGGGCCGAAGATTCACCGGACGAATATTTTTTTTTTCTTGCCGGAACTTTAACGTCATCGTTCTTTCCACTATCGGATCAGTTTTAAAGGATATAAAAAGCTGATTTATCAAACTGATTGATCAAGCACCAAGTATGTACGTATATAGATTAATCCTTGAAACAAATATAATACACGATATTTACAGCTTGTTGGATAAATTAATTTTTCTTAAGCTTTTGTTCATTCAATTTGCTGTTATATAAATAGGTAATAAATCTTGATTTTAATTCATACAAGAATCATTTTATTTTCTCCTTTCCTATCTTAATCAGTATTATTTTTTTCTTCTGTAATATTTTCCATCTTTTTTCGCTGTAATATTTACTATCTCGAAAAAATTTGCAATTTTTGTGTGAAGTAAATTCGAGAAGTTGAATAAATATTGATATAGATTAAAGAAAAGTATCTCAATCTTCTCTCATATACAATAAGTAACTTAACGAAGTTTAATGAAGAGATACATACATGTAAATTTATCGAAAAGAAATATAACAATTACTGAATTATACTGAATTATACTGAATTATACTTCGCGTCATAAATAGCGAAAGACTTTTGAGTCAAATTTACAAGAAATAAAATATTTTGCTAATACCGGTAAAAGTGAAAAATCGACATAGATTCGAAAATACTGCATGTTTTACGTAGTCGATGTTTGCCAAAATTAAATGATTGATAGACGTATAAAATATTCTACTAATAGAGCAACAAAGAAAATCATTCAAAATCCGCAAATCCGTCCCTGACGTTTTAACTTCCCAACGGCGAGCGCGATGCGTCCGAGAACTTCCATCCCGTCATGTCCCTTATTCTCAGGTACACGGGGCAACCTGTCGAGAGAGTCCCAGCATCCTCTCCTCCGCCTTCTCCTTCTCTTCTCGATCTTCCGTAGCTGCACGTTTACCAGCATCTCTTTTTTTTCCACGTCTCTCGCGCCGCGGACGGTGTTGCACGATGGAAGGGGCCGAAAGAGAAGGAGAAGAACCAGTCGTGAACCAGAACCGTCGGTCCTCAGAATCTCCCAGTCACTTCTCCGAGTCTGTGCAGTGACCAGTGTACGTGGAAATTGTTGCGCGCGATCTCACCGGTGACTGCAGGATCAATCAGCGTAACGTCACCGTCAGTAGTACGATCGCGCGCGCGCGCAGGCGCGTCGATCCGATCGTAGCTCGGCGATGACACGGTTGGTGACACGCGAGAATGGAGAGGGTTGACAGGTTAGTGGATCATTTTTGTATTTGTAGGTATGTAGACAGATAGATCGGTTCATGTGAATTACTTAATTGAAAGAGCTAAGGAGTATATAAAGAAAGACGAGGAACTTTGTGATCACAGGGATGCTGTATATGTATTTAATCGAACATCTTTAATCCTTTAATCTCCAATACAATATTTTATATACATATATAAAATATTATATATATATATATATATATATATATATATATATATATATATATAATATTTATATTATATATATATATATTTATATAATATATATATAATATTATATATACATATAATTTTTATATATATATATATATATATATATATATATATATATATATATATATGTATAATAAAATGTCAATTGACAGTATAAGAAATTTTAATTATTTATTTAAAATAGTATTCGATTTAAAAAAAAAAACATTATGTTGTGTATGTGTATATACATACAACAAAGATTGTGTATGTATATACATACAACAAAGATAGAAAAATTTGTTTATAAGAAAATGAATAAAAAAGATAATAGATTATAATTAAAGTTTCTTACGCTGTTAATTTACATTTGTAAATTTTATATTGTAAAAATAATAAATCAAAACAGTATATATGTTATAATTGCGATATATATGTATTTATAATTCCAAAAAAATTTTTTTGCACAACGCACACAGTTAAAACATAAATTCACTTCACTTGATTAAGATTTCTCATCGTTACATTGAAATTATGATTGATAGAGTTTGATATGTTTATATATAAAGAAAGATTAATATTTCCGTTAAAAACAATATGCATGTTATCTCATTATGTCACGAAAGTTTAGATTATTCTCTAAAATGATTAGAAATTTAGATTAAATCTGTAGAGAGACAATCTCAAACATAAATAATTTCTGCAATGAATTAATTATCTGACGTGACAATATAGCTCTAAAGCTATCAAATTTATTCATTGTGGTATGTTATACGTCTGGAATCAACAATGGTGATTTTAGTTTGTTGCGTTATTTTTTCGTAATCGGGAGCGTGAAAAACCTCATTAATACGTTTATTGATTTAATTGAATAATTATTTCACGCATGTTACACCCTTTGTTAACGTATCAGTTAACGTATCGCTGGACGTCGAACTAAAGAGTCAATAACCCGTATTATATAGGAAGTCGATTGTATTATTTTTTACGATAAACCCTTGTTAGTTGGCGCGCTAATGTGTCGCAACGAAATGAGAGATATTTATGCCGCGTAATCGCGATTCTCGCACTAGTAAAACATTTTTCGATATATACCACTCTGTTATATTTAAAAAAAATATTTCTTGTCCATAATATAAAAAAGAATATTTATAAAATTTGTGAAAAGATTTAATATTTAAAAAAAGTTTAAAAATATTTATAAAATTAAAAAATTTAGATATTCATAAAATTTAATATAAAATTGCATTACTTTTGCATTATTTTTGCATTACTAATTGCATTATTTTTATTATTTTTACTAATGAAGGAAAATATTGAATCTATTTCTTAATTTCTTTGGATAATAAAAATGTGTGTAAGCAATTAGTAAAAATTTAATATTTTTTTTAGTATTATGAAAAAAAAATCTTTTTTTTTAGTAATATACATCACTTCTTTTAATATATATTGTTATGAAGTCATCGGAGATTATCGCGTTAGCTTAGGCTAAAGGGATTAATATCAGAGTAAGCAGTTTGGCATGGTATGATTATCGTATCGAATCGCAGGCAGAGAGACACCCACAATAGTTTTCGATTTGCATATTGCAGCGCGGCGTTACGGAACGTCTATTTATGAACGCTTGCTATCGTTATTTATATTCTAGCTATGCTCGATCGCGACTCATATCTCTTTATATGTAGCGAGTATGTTATCGGATACCTCGAATACGATAGACACAGATAATTTTTCGGTATTATCGCGACGTCTTGTGTGATTGCTACGTTATTTTTAAATATATGTATAAACTTTGATACATTTTTTGCGCCCAGCATTTTATCATCGGCGCGACATCGCATGGTATATTGATACGTTTTTGTCAGAAAACAGAAATGTATTTTTCGGATACGCAGGCGATACATGAGTTACGTCTCGAACATGTTGCTGTTTATAACCACGCTAATATTTGCGGCATATAAATCTACGACGTGTACGAGCGCGCGTGCACCGTTTCATTTTAAGCATCGAGTCACGATCATTATACGATTGACAGCGATGTAGTCGTCCGTGAGCGTAATGCAGGAAAACATTATTAATGGTTAGAGCGACGTGAATAAGTGATTGACATTTATTAAATACTTTCGCTTTTTGATAAACGGCCTGCATGAGAACGAAAGCGTGTGAATCTAAAATGTCAAAAAGTTGACACGGTCAACCGGTAAGTTTCATTCTGATCGATTTGACTTAAACTCAATAAAAAGAATTATTTGAATCAATCTCATTTAAATTCGTTATATTGGAAAAACCTAGAAAATAAAGAAACTGCAATTATCACAAATCATCCTCTTTTATATATGTATATATATATATATATATATATATATATATATATATATATATATATACATAAAATAATTCACCTTAATATAATATAAATTATACATATAAATAATTATACAATTGATATAATACATAAAATAATATAAAAAAATTTTAATTAAAAAAATAAATTAATAAATATCGAAATTAATAATGTGTAGCACAAAATAGATTTAAAAAATTACAAGGATACTTTTTTACTACAACGCGAAAACACATTATTCATTAGTGGAATAATACAAATAAGTTTGAAATGTGAGATCATCGATTATAATAAACACTAAAAACATTGTAAATGCATTGCGTCGAAATAGTATGCGGATGCGTGTATCTCGTGGCGTTTCGCGTTTGCTTGCGTTTATATTTTTTGTAGAAATGACGACGTGCAGCCTCCGGCGCGTGTATGATTTTTTTCCGTTTCGCGTAATTAGTGCCCTCGCGAGCTAAATTACACAGACTAGCGTAATTGCCTGAGGATTAGTTCGCCATTAAGCAAAGACAGTATAAACGCCGTTTCCGCGGAACGAAATAAAAGGGCAATTTAACCGCGCTTTATGAGCGATATACACCTTCTTACGCACCAAAGTGATAGTGAAACACGCGAAAAGATAGTTCGTCTGCTGTCGGCAGGCATTTACATTCCGATTAACATTCGGCACACGTGACACACAAATGTTATTTTTCCCGGAAAATTGTTAGAATCTAAAGTAATACATAAATTGTGAATAATGTAATTTATTTATTATAATTTTAATTTATTTAGTTTTTCTTGCCATAAATATTATACGAGTAAAAGTGATCGTTTAATCTCTTGTAACAATATGGAAAGTATTACATTTCACCACTTATAATACAAAATAATATATATACAAGAGGTGTCCTCACACGATGGGTGAGGCGATTATTACCGGGCACTCTGTACATAATAATTAAATATATATAATTATATTAAATTAATAATAAATGTGAGTAATAAAACATTCTTTTGAATGATCTACGTTAAACCGGCAATTCGAACATAATGACTCCAATTTGCGTGAGCTTCCGCTATTAATGATATTCTGGCTATTGTCTATTAACGAGATATTTCCATAAAATATTGCATGCATGAGCTCTTCTCGAGAATGCAGTAGCAGGTGCAAATAAACTCTCGTCTCCTTTTTCCCTCTTGATGGCATCGGACTACGTTTACACGTGCGTTGGCGCATACTACGCACGTTATTACATAACAGCTTGCAATCTCTATTCGATTTGTAAGAAAAGAGAATATTTAGCACACACAAATAGTGTGCCATTCCTATGTTAATGCACGACGTAAACTGCCATATCGTTAAGAAAAGCTCCGTGTTCTTTACGAATAATAAGATAACGATAATTGTAAAATAAATTTTTGAATTGAAAGGGATTTTTATGTACTTATTAAATATTTACGCTGCTCGGACGCTTTATATTTCTTTATTAACGCAATAAAAGTATATTAATTATATTATTTGTAATTATGACAATAATTGACGAATAATAGTATGATGAATATTAAAAACTGAAAATTAATAGATAAAAATTATTTGAACCCAAGCGTGATTTCATTTTCTATTTTCTTAATACATATGCATTTTGTAGTTTTCTATGATCGCGTGCATTCCTACAATGCTTAACATGTGGATGCAGCTGTCCGCATTTAACATAAGTAACAGATTTATCATCGAACCATTAAGTGGCTATTTTTCCCATCTGCCTAGAGCGCATCTGAAACGGAATTTGTGGAAATATGTATACAGGCATAGACGCGGCAAGTCATCTTTTAATAAAAGTTAAGATGATTGCTGATTCGGTTACTCAATCCGCCGTATGTAACAAGCGGATATAAACGTACGTGCGAACTTGATGTCTAATGTAAAAAGAAAAAAGTACATGTATGTAGATGGCTATTAATTTCATGTTGATAGAAAGTGTTATTATCGAATTTTATTATTGAATTTTGTAATTTTCCAAGTAAAAGTGTTTCTGGATCAGTATGTTTCTCAAACGTGATTCTTAAATTTGCTTAAGTTTGTATAGCATACATGTTTGTTTTTAATGTATTAACGCTAGTTTATTAAATTTATGATTAATTTTTATTAATGAGTACAATTTTCAATTTTTATAACATTGTTTAATTGTAAATTACATATTAATTTTTGATAAATAAATAATTCAAAATAGAAAAATTCAAAATAGAACAAGCTAATTTGACAAAAATTTGATAAATATATAAATAAAATATATTGTAGTTAATAATTTATGTCAAATAATTTATCTAGTAATCAACTTAAGTTTAATAAATTCAGTCACCAACTTTAATTTGCCCATATATGACGCTTTATTTTAATTCTTATTAAAAGAATTATAAATTATCCTATATATCTTAAGTTTTATTTCGATATTCATGTTATGAATACTACTAGGAAATATTAGTAAATGAATAACGATGTAATTTCAATATGTTGCCAACTATATTTTCTTCAAAACATTAATTCTTAAATCCTAAAAATAATGTTTATTTTTATTTACTGTATATATTCATAAAATACACGTTTTATTCGTGCTTGCTTTTAACATACGTGAGAGGCATTTCTGAATGTAAAATGTAAGAATGAGCAACTTTTTCTCGCAATGCCGAGACCTTGACATTATTTCTCGACTCAATTGAGACCGCGTAAATAATCACGAGTTGTGCCTGAAGATGTTTTTGACAACTATGGAAATATCTCTTTGAGACATTGCAAACGACGTCATCGCATAAAACGTAATCACATCGGAATACACTTCTCGAATACGTAATTCTTTCGCAGACGTAATTAATTACAAATTCATCAAGAATAAATGTCTTCAAATTGATATAAGAGGAAAACATATACGATGCACTACTATCTGACATATTTTAAATTCAAAAACGATTCTAATTAAATTTAATTAATAAACTGTAATGTGTGGAAAGCGATCGCATATTATGTAATTTCAGTTAAACTTATTTTTGCTAATACAAATGTAAAATGATATTTTACGCTACGCTAATGCTATTTCACGCTTAATTAAATCGAATTAAATTAAAACATGGAGAGAGAGAGAACGTCTAATGAATTAATAAATTATATATTATGCAACTGCACGATTATAAAAGATGACGAGTAAAAAGCGTTGATTTCCATCTAAAAAGATGCTATCTAAAAAATCTAAGAAAAAACGTAAATTATACATGTAAATTATACAACTTATGTTTTTTAAGTCGCTGAATTTGATGATAAAAATTTTTATTTAAAGTAGTGGGAAAGTGGTCAAAATATGTTTTAAAAAGATCAAAATAAGTTTTTTTAATACGATTAGTGATAATTTTGTTCCAATTATTTAATTATTTGTATTATTTTTTATTCTCTTATAACTTTTTTTATTGAGGAAGCACTTCAAAATTGAACACTCTAAAAATGCTAAATCTAATATGATAAAATCAATATAATATAATAATTAGATAAGAATAGATAATAAAAAATAAAGATAGTCAATTTTTTAATTGAAAAAATCTTAAGTTCTACCAAATATGCAAGATTGTTTAGTTATAAAATATTAAAATAGTAATCAACTTTTACTCTAGATGTTTTACTAATAGTCAAGCGTTAGGTTTTTTAAAATAGATTTTCGTCTAAAATTCAATTATATATTTTCTATTATATCGTATAGTATATTCGTAAATTCAATCATTGTATATGTGTGTGTGTATGTACGATCAGAATCTGGAGACTTTAAATACATTATTTAAATATTCATCAGGAACAGGTATCGAATTCAAATGTCAAACAAATCCCTTATAAAAAATTTCTCTTTAAAGAACTTCCAGAGTGGTATGAAAATCAACTATTATTTTAGGATATTTTAGATTATTTTAGGATTATAATTACATAAGTTTATGCAATCTGACAGAGAGAACATACGGTTTTTCCTATAAAAAATTTATTATCTTTTCTAATTTTTATCTATCATATTGGTTTTGCAATGTTATATTTAGCATTTCTGAGGTATTTTGAGGTATGTTTTCTTAGTTTTCAATGAAACAATTTTATAAAAAGCTAATTACAAAAATAATTAAATAATTGAAATAAATAATTGAAACAAAATGATATTATTAATCATATTACTATTAAAAAATTACTTATTTTAACACTTTTAAGATATATTTTGACTTTTCTAAGGATAAAAATGCTACCATCATATTCAGCGATTCAAAAAAACATAAGATTAAATATATAATTTATGCTACACGTTTTATAAATGAGTCTTTTTGTATCAATCATTCTATCTGTCTGTGATTTTTTTATGCAATCTATTTTTTCGACAAAGAAGCCGGTGAAATATATGTATAATTTATTTTACGTAATCCACATTTTTCTCTGCATATATTCCATAAATATCGTTGACACGCATTCATTCTGCTCTGCAAAAAATAAAATATTAAACAAACAGGCAACACATCAGTCGATGCATGACACTATAATGAGACCTTAGATAGAATACAGCCGGATAATCGGTCAGCATGAAATAAATCTCTCCTCGCTTAATTACCTTTTATGTCTGAGTTTTTGTGCAATAAAGTGCAATAAAGAGTGTCGCCTAACAATTATAAAGAAATTAAAAAATAATATATCGATATAAAAAATTGATAAATAATGATTTTTTTACAAATTTTTTTTGCGATACATTGCAAATATTTATATGCTATAATTAATCTGTACATCTCTCTGTTCGACTTTGCTTTGTTGAATTCTCTTTGTTGAATCATATCCGATCGATGAATCTTGTTTCCACATAAAGTATCTCAGAGAGAGATGCCGACGATTTATTCAGACTCATGCGACTATGTTTATTTAAAATCATGCAGCATCTCGCAATGGATGATTTTTAACGCGACGATGAGCCTCGTTCATTAACATAAACAGTCAACTGAGAACGGTTACATGTGCGATTGATAGATATCGTATATTGGATACAGATAGAGTCATACTGAGAACTGTTTGTTATTTAATCGTCATTTTTAACGACACATTGGAATTTAAGCTTACTACACATTGATGTACTATACATTAGGAGGTTTATAAAGTACGAAATTATGTGATATTAATATTAAAATATATTCATTTTTCTATTTCAAATGTCGTATAAAAATTTGCAAAAATATATTAATCAATAATTTCTCTGTCTCTCTCTCTCTCTCTCTCTCTCTCTCTCTCTCTCTCTCTCTCTCTCTCTCTATATATATATATATATATATATATATATATATATATATATATATATATATACTTAAAGCGAATTTGATATCCAAAATTTACGATAATACAATGCTCGTTAGATTAAAACATCATAGTATTTTTAATTGCACTCGCTTTTATCTGCATAATCTATTCTCTTCATAAAAGACGTTTCAATTCTATTTCCTATCAGCAAAAGCTATCGAAGTTAATGCAAAATTAACATGTCTTTTTGAGTTAATATTACAGAGGAAATTTCTTCGCACACTTGATACTGTAATTGTATAATTGGTTAAATACAAGTAAATATTAGTGTGAATTCTCAATATATAATATTTAGCGTGATAAATGAGCTTATTCATTCGCAATTAGCGCGATCTGACTTCAAGAAGAAGAACGTTAATTAAATGACCAGAACGATAATCTCAAAGATCTCAATTAGAAAGTTTCTTGTAAGTATCGCTTCTTTACAAAGAAATACAAAAATAGGAATACAAAAGTATCCTTGAGCATAATATTCTCCCGGACGCTCTTACATGCAAATGTGAAATTCAAATAAGATAATTTTATAAATTTGACGAAATCACAAACAAGGCTACTAAGGTGACCTTCGTCAAAACACGTATCATTCAAACGGCGTTCAACATTTTCACTGCAGTCGAATCTATTATATAAATGATAAAATATTATCGCGCGGCTGAAAAACGCGGTCAAAATATTTGTACAAAATTATCAGCGATATTATTATCGCTAAAAATCAAGGCTAATCTAATTTAAAAATTTTTTAATTGCTTTTATTTGTATTAATTTTTAATTTTTGTATAAATTGTTAACTTTCGTTTTAATTTTTAATTTTTAATTTTTCTATTAATTTTTAATTTTTGTTTTTTGTGTTTTGTATTATCTTTTTTTTTATTAATCTTTTCAGGATATATGTATGTATAAGTTTTTATTAGTTGGCGTAGTTTTTTTGATATAATTATTTTTGTAGGATATATTTTACACAATATTAAAATAATTCATTAAATATTTTTTACAATTGAAATAATGCTATTTTATAAATAAATATAATAGTTTTTCACATCTGGCGCGTGTACTTGGCGCCTTTTTTTTACCTTTTTTAAAAAAGGTAAGTTTTTATGGATATTTTATTATCGCTAAAAATCAAGGCTTATCTAATAGAATTTGCTTTCAACGGCGGTGGTTATTAGCGCAAAAAGTGTACATGTTCTCGAAGTTTTAAATGCTCTTAAAGAAGCGAGGCCCACATGCTCGTGCCTCGCACGAATCGTATTATTCAAGTCGTAACGCACATGTGTGTGCGTAATACGCATGGACGAACGAGAGGCTGATAGGTGGGCCTACATATGCTTACATTCGTTACCATGTACCGGGTGAAGCAAAGTGTGACCGTGAAAATTTTGCGGGTATCTTGTATTTTAAAGAGTCATACATCTCTCTATACCTGTGTTGCGTGCAAGCATTTTAGGACACAATAATATAGTACACCTTACATAACACAGAACACACACATAACAATTCAGGTGAAAATTATATTCACAGACAAAAGAATGTCAAAACTTTCAAATTTGGAACGATTAAAAATTAATTTATTTTTAAAAAATCAAATAATATTAAAAAGGCATTTATTCATCGAATTCATCACTAAATTACTTTTAATATTTTATATATGTATGCAAATTTATTTTAAATATCAGTATAAAAAAATTTTTTTGAATTCTACAATTTCGTTGAGAGAAAGGAAATTTCGCTTTGAAGCCGACATTCGTTCTTAACCGTGAGAAGAAAAAAGAAACGTCAACGCGTGATTTCTGGTATCGAAAAGAAGCGACACGACGTTGGCTGCATAATGCATGTAGATACGCATCGACCGTGCTTCCCTTTAACGCGACATGACGAATCAATGAATGAGGCTCCTCTCGCGCGCGGAGTTCTGCTGACGGTGCAGGTGCTTTAAGCGAGAATGTTTTAAGCACCCCTTACATTTGTTCGTCCGCATTTACGCGCCGACACATATAACGCGAGCGCGCGCGAGAGAGTTTTACGTTGCACGCCCACGCGTCGTACGCCTTCGCGCGCGAGAGAGGCCTCGTGTTGCATCAGGCCCCGGTGTATCGCAGGCCTAATAAAGGAGCACTCACACGGCGAGATATATTACGGCGTAGAAAATAAAAGTGGGATGCAGCTGAATTAATCTAAATAATCTTTGACAATCAGTCGGGACGCGAACAGAGTTCTGTATTCCGTATTTTCTGCGATCATCGCATTCCACATTCTTTTCTTCCACAATTTATTCCGCCTTTAATTCACATTAGTGAACGCGTTTCTCTCGGAAGAGAATAATCTTACGCGATCGAATATAAGATATAAGAAATATTTCTCGCGCAAGATTTTTCTGTGCATAATATTATATACATGTAATTTATCTTACTTTATTAGTGTTATATCTTAATCAATTTTTTATTAAAATATACGCATAAAAATCGAAATCGGCGGCACGTTTGGGGACGTAGCTTTATTAACATCGATCTAATAGCTGCGATTATAGTTGTGTTAGCGCGCGCTACAAAATCACATAAGCGCCTTTACCTTTTATGCCTGGAATCAAATAGGCGTTTCTAATTTACCTCCAACACTTGTGTATTAACCCCATTAACGTATGTGTTTTTTTAAATAATATTATATTACATGTTTATATATAGTATAACAATACGGTAATTCATATCATTTTTAAAAATTTTTCATTACAGTGTGTAAATCTTAAATATTTTTATTCTTCTTTTTATTTTTTATTCTGTATATTTGAAATTATTATTATTTAAAGATTTTCAACAGAGTGTCTTGTCATGATACATGTTGTCGGAAAGAATAATTTATACTAATTTCTTTATATTGTCTAATCTGGATACTCGCATTTTTACGAAACTTGAGGGAGATTCCGATAGATGGAAGATTTATGTTATACTTGCAACAAAAATATATTTAGAAGTGCTTTTCTGTGCAGAATTAACGAGAATGGTTGAACAATCGCCAAAATTGTTGTCGGACTGGGATTTCCGTTATTGGTATATTTCTCAATAACGGTAATCTAATAACTAGCGATGGGATTAAGTATCTTACAAGTAGGTTCGAATTTGTTTGCATCGTTTCAAACTCTCTATGATTACTTTGAAGAAAAAACAGTACTTTCAAGTAAATTCAAACCTGGATCAAGTATGTCCGAATCTTTTATCAGTACTTATGAGAAATTTTACGTTGTATATATATATATATAAATAGATTTTTTTATCTTAGAGTTTGAGTGCTATTTGTAAAATATTCGATTCTTTACGATAAAAAGTACTTATAAGTACTATTTCGAACCTTGCAGATACTCAATCTAAAATTCGAATATAACTGTTCTAGATTCGATTATTTCGCAAGTACAATGTATGAAATATTATTCCTTATGAGTATTATTCGAATCCTAGAAAATGAAATTTAATTATCGGATTCGACTCGGATTTTTAAGTATATTGAACTTGATTCCATCCCTACTAATAACGCGCGAACGTCGATAATTAGCGTCATTGCGCACAGTTTATTGTGTAAATTGTTTCTCCGATACGGCAAGCAGCGATAATGTTGTATAATCTACGCTAATTATGCATCTGTTAGAAATTGGCTATTGTAAAACAGCGATAAAACGATTTTTACGAGCGGTTTCGCGCTTTCGAGTACTTGAAAATTCTCAGGTGTTATCATTGGTTATGTGGCTTTGCCGCTTGTTAATTGTTAATTTTTAACGTTCTAATTGTTACTTCAGAAATTATCGAAGCTATAAAATATTATATTTTAAATTATTGATTTAAAGATGTATATATTTATTATTATCCCTCTAATTTAAAAATTTTTTGTATATTTTTATCAAATTATAGGTACAGCCAAAATTTATAGGCACGAAAAACCATTTCGTATTTAAGAATTTTTAACTTGTGTATTTAACAACTTTTATTTCTATTTAAAGCGTTTTAAAAACATTTCTTGGATTTCTTGATTCCTCATGACAAAACAATAAAATTCAAATAACTTAAATGTTACTATACAATTAATATTTTATACAATATATCAAAAAGCGATTTTATTTTGTAAAAGATTTGTGGCCTTTGCTACCTTCACAGTATTCACTTCATTTGCAATATAATAAAAGGCGATAATCACAAATCAAACACGGCGAGCAAAGATAGGTGTGATTGTCCTTCGAACGACTCTCACTATCTTTAGATCCATTGATAATTTATATATCTAGCCGCGCTTACAAAGATCAAAGTTGACTTTGCCGACCTTCTTGTTCTTCTCTGTAAGAAAGGCCGGACTTTTGAATGTGAAACTTCTTTAGTTAAATATAGTTGCTGATCTACAATTATAGAATCTATTTTCTAACGGAAAGAAAATTATACAGCGAAATAATAATAAATACGAAATATAAGGATCATTAAACTTTAGTAAAGTATTTGCTCTAATATTTTAAATTATTTTTGTTTAGTTATTATAATTATGTGAAGATATTTTAACAATTTTATGAAATATTAAATACTTAATATTAAAAATTGAAAAAATAATGATTTCTCTCAACATTTTTGCCGAATCAATATATAGACGAAAAGAATATATATCGATATATCGACATATACACAAACATACATTTAAGAGAAATGATATATTCTTAAATATATATATACATGTTTTCAAATTTAGCAAATATTATCCACACTTATTTTTCATAAATATGGAATTCCAATAATTTTTCATAAATATGGAATTCCAATAAATATATGGAATGGTCTTATGTTAGGATCGAATCTGTTACCTAATCGATTGGAAAAGCACTCACGAATAAAGAGAGATATGTGCCTCGTAGGTGTTTCGAATGTTTCGATCTAATTCCGCCGGCGATAGCTGATCTACACACGACTTTAATCTCTATTTATATGTCCCATTGTCGAAGGCGGATGCGAAATAGAGATCAATTTTACGCTCAACTAAATCACGTGCCACGCTATACTTATCGGGCATGTTATATCAGGAAATCTTTAAAACGAATGTGTGTCTCTCGTTCATTGTTATTTGACGATAAATGCAACGCGAAAGCAATGTTCTTATATCTGCGACTTTAAATCTTGATCAACGATAGTCAAGTTTTTATGGCGCGCGCGCGCGCCAAGATTTAAAATCGCAGATATAAAAGCATTGCTTTCGCATTAGCGATGGAGCAACTTTTATCCTATTAATCACTAATTAATCAATGAAATAAGTATCGCAAACCGTCGCGTCAAATGTTGAAAAGTTCTGTGCTATATACAATATTAATTAACTTACTGTCTTCGTGTCGTGTTATTTTTTTATATACATACTCATATAAGGTTATTAGAACTTTTTAAAATTTATTGCATTAATCTTTAAATATAAAGTTTGTTTACGCTTATATGCTTTCAAAATATTCGTGTCTGGTTCCGCGCGGATTCTCATACGATCTCGTTGTCGTCGCAGAATTGTTACTTCCTGTTGTTACACCGCGAAAGAGCCACGAAAAAGAAACCGCATCTTCGCGGAGGAGATGACAAAAATACGTTATGACTTTGGTCGTCATCCGGTGCGGCGATATTTTTGGTGTGCACACATTCATTGAGAAAAGTCTTAATGGGCGAGTGTAAGGTCAAACTGTGTGTGGGCTCGTGTATGTGTGTACGTATGTATGTATGTTCACGGCATACAAATCCACCGTATGATCTTTCGCGTGTGTACTTTGCCTCTTTAGCGACGGACGTGATGCAAATAAAATCTCGATCTTTATCGAGAATCATTTTCATTCATTAAAAAGCAGAATGTGAATGGCTGCTCATTGATGTGTCCGAGCTTCTCGGACCGTGAAAAGATCGATTCTGAATACACACAATCTCTCTTTCCGTATTATTATAAATAAATTTTAAAGCACACGTATATGAGAAAGAGAAAGAGAAAGAAAATATATGATATGTATATGAATATTGTTTAATCAAATTTATTTCGCGTGCACGAAAATATTTTTTTTATTTTCTGTGATCTTTGAAATAATTTTTTAAATAATTAAAATAATTTTAAAATAACTTTTCATTTAATGCAAAGGTCGATACGCATTTTTATATATATTTTTTACTATGCAAAAATCATGATGAATATATGAATTACTTTGAGAGCCAATGTGGCACGAAAATTTGTAAAAATTCGTGCGGCTGTCATTGGCCGTTTCCGCGCGTTGAAAGTGACGAATGGCTGAAAACATAGAGAGAATACCATTTCTCAGAAGGGCCGACAAGCGTACGTTTAAGAGGGGCGTTTGAGAAACACGCATGATATATTGAAAGCTTTATGTGCGTGCTCTATCGGGCACCTAAAACCACGTTAGGTGGAATAGACGGACATAAAGCGTGACGCGCGAAAGCTTTGCAACTTGTCGTTTTATGGTACAATCTCATTCGCGGTCGGCCGAATGAGTTTTCGAGCACTCGTAGATGCGAATAAGTTACAAGCTGCGGAAGGACGATCCCTGAATAAAATTCTCGCGAAAAGAGATTCTCTCGAAGAAATCTGCTTTTCTGATTTTGTATGTCCAGGAGATGCCCCTCTTTTCCGCCGCAATCCGGTCCATGAGCCTGCTTCCAAGAGACGGTGTACGTGATTTTTTTTATCTTCCATTTTATCCGCGCTCTTTTTTTAGTTTCTTCCTATTTATACACGGGGGGGAGGAGTGCGGAACCTCGTCATTATCTCCAAGTACCGTGGTTAATATTACGCTTTGAGAAAAAGTGATCGGCAGCCGGAGAGTTGACGGGAAAACAGGAAATTGTTATTAATATGTCTCGCTAACCCTTTACGGCGTTACTAATGATTGTTATGCGTTCAGCTGTATCATGTTACATTCTCGTAATGCGCAGGCGACGGACGCTAATCCATTATTCAACGCACATCAAAGATTCCTAAAATTGTACTCTTTGAAAGATTCGTAAGAGATCTCGGAATCGTGAATTAAATATATTTTATATTTGAGGTTTTATATATATTTTACATTTCTGTTTGTTATATATACAAATATATGCAAATATTAAATCCACATTAGGAAAAAAGGAACTAAAAATTAATTGGAAGATAATTGATGATTATCTCTTTTGTGTTATAATAAAATATATTCAATTATTTGAAGTAAAATAATAACGTACGTAATTATATCTAAATAATTTATTTTATTTCAATTAATATTCAATTAATTATTCAATCAATATTTTGATTAAAATATAATTACTTTTGTGAATCATGCAATTTAATAATGAGTATTTTGAGAAATTTTGCACATGAAAGTGCTTTGTTTCGACCTTCCTAAGAGAATCAATTATAAGGTCTATGAGAAGTTCAAGATTGTCTATGAAGATGAGAAGAGAGACGAGCATGTTGAAAATTAGACAGATGCAAACGATCGAATCCGTCAGTAGCTGAGACAATAATTTACAACCTGGCCGCGAATGTATCATAATACAGAGGACGAAAAGGGAAATATATTGAATTGCAATATTCGAGAGCCTCTCGTGTGTCCCGTTCTTGCACGATTTCCTTATTGTTTACGAGTCATTGTGTCCATAATCGCGGGTCAGAGGTCACAGAGACACGCAACAAGAAACAATGCGACATGCCGAGCGTTTCTTTCTGTGTGCGCGCAAGTCTTATCTGATCGGAGAGAAAAATGTGTTTCGTCACCGTACAAACAACTTTTTCCCTTTGTCGGCGAGGTACAAGCAAAATTTTCCCAGCAGCAGAATTGTTTCGTTTTATTGCACACTCATACATGTATTTATATGCACGCTGCTAATGGAATACCGCGTTTCACTTCGCGAATGATTGTTCATTTCGATCGCTTTTGACAGATACAGCGTGAATGAAAACGAGCGTGTATAATGGTGCCGCGCCGAGGCTTTCGAGCGTTTCTTTTCAGTCCGCGTAGGTGACAAGAGCCGAGACGAGGATTTTTATGGCGTCGCTTCACTATACATAGAAGCTTTCGCTGAAAAGTAACGACGAAGATGCCGCTTACGGCGGTACGACGAGGTCTCTGCCTGGATAAATCTCGTTCTTACTATCTATCTATACTTACGTAATAATTTCTTTAAAAACACTAAAAACACCGTAATTTTTTTTAGACGAATTTTTCGAAAATTTTCAATATTCAGTATCATGTTTTCTACACACATTTATCTCATAAAATATATAAGAAACGGATGTGTGATATATTATAATTGTGATATATTATATTATGTGATATATTATTATAGGCCTTTCCCAGAGCAGAGAAAAAATACCGGGACTCGATCCTAGGGACTCTCTTCTAGTGATGGGATTAAGTATCTTACAAGTAGGTTCGAATTTGTTTGCATAGTTTCGAACTCTCTATGATTACATCGGAAAAAACAGTACTTTCAAGTACATTCGAACCTTGATCAAGTATGTTCGAATCTTTAAGGAGTACTTATGAGAAAATGTGGTGGTAGGTGAATAGTGTGCTTAGCAAGTATTATAAATAAATTTTTTTTATCTTAGAGTTTGAGTACTACTTGTAAAAGATTCGATTCTTTATAAGTACTATTTCGAACCTTGCAGATACTCAATCTAAAATTCGAATATAACTATTCTAGATTTGATTACTTCGCAAGTACAGTATATGAAATATTATTTCTTATGAGTACTATTCGAATCCTAGAAAATGAAACTTGATTATTGGATTCGACTCGGATTTTTAAGTACATATTGAACTTGATCCTATCTCTACTCTATTCTCTCAGTAGGCAGCTATTCTGCCATTTAGCCACTCATTGCTCCATATTACCATATACTCTCTGCTCGCTTAACATATTCTCTACAGTAATAAAGAATTTAATATCGTAGTTACAACATGCATTCATAAAAGATTAATGAGAGAATATATGGCTATATAAACTAATTATTATAATTGAAATTCTCTCAATTTTGCTCAAGATACATGTCCTATATAATATCCGCTTCTTATATAACATTACCGGTGAAATTGAAAGCTTCTTTATCTAGCGCATATATATTTTCTCGCTGCTACATAATGCCGATTATACATAACCGAGACTGTGTGTAAAAGCGCCGAGTATCTTATTACCACATTCATGTGTATATTATACGGCGATGACGATAATCTTCTGGACATTAATAGATAATCGAGAGGATGGAAAAGTGGTCATACAAGGGCAATTAGCCTTGCAAGGACGCGCGCAATCATTATTCACTGCCGTGTTTCGTCACTATCCACTTCAACTACTTCATTATTCGCGTTATGCATCATGTTCTGGAAAATCTAATAAAACGTAATAAAGTTGACATGAAACTATCTATTAATGTAATTATAATGGGAGAATTTTTTTCCTAGAAATTGTTTAAAATCTATTTATTTTTTGCTTAAAAAAAAGTATCGGTTTTTTCGAAGAAAACGTGAAATCTTTAAACGAGCACCCTATATACGAATCGACGAATAAATCAATGTCCACGAAGGCGTCGCGCGTTATCGCCAATTTTTATAATACGCGCGTATGGGAGTGCTTATAATTCGTTATCTCAGGCGGTCGCGAGCTTATCAACGTAACAGAAATACAGTATCGATTCAGTTTAGCACTGTCGGACAAACGTGTATACCGCGTTCGTGTTTTTCGCACATTTAATTTTATTATTTTTCTTTCTTTTGGCGCAAAATTTCACGCGACTTACCGACTTTTGCATCATACGTTCGTCGTTTTTCTGAAATTAGGCCACGAGCGCATGGAGTCCCCGACTTTACTTTCCATTCAACGATGAGATCGCCGACGGGTCTCTCTATATAACGTACGTGAGTCGCCTTTAAGTGATCCCTTCGAGACGGTTTTCTGTCGTGAGGAAAAACGTGCTCTCTCGATTCGACCTCGACTCGAGAAATCACCTCTCGCTCGCTGGAAAACTTATTAACTCTCTCCTCTTTGAACCAGTTTACTGCGAAAATATTTGATAGATAAACGATCTACGCGCACGTGACTCTCGATAAAGATTTCCGTGAAATTACACTTATCAATGAGCAATCATATTTGTTTATGATATGATAGTTATGATATGTATTTCATAGCTTGAGATAATATGCGTTTGATTCAAAAACATAAAGACGAGTAGAGTTAAAAATTATTCTAGATAGGAAATTCGATATCGAATATATAATTTGAATAAAATGTGAATTGTGCTTATTTTCATGTCATGTTTGATAATTGCGTAAAATGTTTCACTTATCTGGGATAATATTATCATTTGATGTTAAAGAAAAGTGTCGAGCGAAAATCGTGTTCGGAAATTGTTTAGTTATAAAATGCGTAAGAACTAACCCAAATATATAATCCAAGCACGTTTACTTTATCGGTCAATAATACATATATACATCATCTTGTATTTTTTGTATATTACTCGGAAGATATATAAGAAAGAAACTTCCAATTATAGAATGTCAAGATATTAAATACGAAGATGATGAATGCGAAACGCACGTTACGTAGCCAATTGTGAAATGAGTGAGAAAAAAAACATTCACTTTTAATTATTTTCAAGTGTCCATAAAGCGCCGCAGAATTTCAAGGATAACGTACCAGCGTTCAAGAAGTTGCACGGGAGAGCCGTGTTTAGAAAAAAATTACAGCTCCGGTGGCGTTTCGCCGGAAATGTTCGTAAAAATACCCGCGAGTTTTTTGACTCGCCACACACAAACACACACACACACCTTCCGAACAATTAAAAGCCCGCGGGACAAGACAACCGACAAGAAACCGCGGGAGGACGCGTTGCTGCCGTCAGACCAGAAATCCGGGATACGGAATTAGCTCGTGGATACGCTGTGGAAATCATATTTAAGTTTAAAGAGCGTTCACTTTTCCGCGATTTAAAGTGCGAGAGACGCGCGTTCACCTGAAAGTTTGCACTCTTATTCACATACAACAATTCTTTCAACAATTTCTTTTACGGGTAATATATCGTTACAATATGTAATCGCAAATTTTCGAGTTATGTGTGAATAAAAGTGTTAATTAATATATATATATATATATATATATATATATATAGAGAGAGAGAGAGAGAGAGAGAGAAATGTATCTGTGATACCGAATTTAATTCTATTTCATACGTAAAAATAAGATCGTTCGCAACAGCTTTGAATAATTCAGTAAGAAAGACTGTTGAACATACATAGTCGCGCAATTAAACAAGTTAATTGTGCGGAGACTACTGCATACAAGTTATAAAAAGTATCGAAAAAGGTGGTAGGAGATGGAAGATTTTCGTGACTAATTAATTTCTTTATATATCACTATTGCAAATCGTGTGTTGGCGAAAGAATGATTTCGCGTTGCGCGGCATCGTAAATTAAATACTAATTGCTACATCTCGCAACTAATTGTATTAACGAAGATTTTGTTGCGAGAAAATTTGTGCACAATTTAAGGAACGCAGACGAGACGGCTAATTAAATCAGGACAACACACGATTCTCATGATGCGCGGATGGTTAATAAAATTATGCAATTATTTCGAGAAATCAGGTTGGTTGCGCAATAATTATAATTAGGATGTGCAACCAATTGTCTCGACTTTCCCTCGAAAAATTTATCGCCTTCTTCTTCCTCTTTGTGCATTTTTGCAGACGTGCATGCGTCAATCTCTTTACATGCATGCTGCACCCTGTGACATTTACACGGCTAACTTATGGTTTTATTTGTACTTTCAGGATTATGGAAATACGGATCTACGAGCGCGTCTGCTAATCATAATCAGACGAAATTATGGCGTTGACTGTCGTTCCCTCGACCCGCGTTTTTAATGGAAACGGTGAGTTACTTTTAATAAAAGTGTATGTATCTATAATCTATACAATAGAAAATCGTTGATTACGATCGAATCCGGGAATCGTATAAGCGCGAGAATGCAAACAATTTATCGGCTCGATATAATTTTCTAGTGCAAGCGACACGATATTGAAGTAAAATAAAAAATAGGAAGATTAAAAATCAAAATCTTGTTTAAAATCAAATTTTTTACTGCACACATTTTTATTTTTTATCATAAGTATACTCTGTTAAATAAATATAATAAGATTTAAATATAATAAATTAAATAATAAAATAATTATTTAATAAGATTAAATACAATAAATTAATAATAAAATAATTATTTTATTATTAATAAGATTAAATACAATAAATTAATAATAAAATAATTATTTTATTATTAATAAGATTAAATATAATAAATTTATAATAAAATAATTATTTGTTCTTTATGCTATATTTTACTGTTGTTAACTTATTTTTCCCGGTTTGTAACTGTATGTGCGCAGATAGAGACCTGACACACGTAGAACATAATTCAGACATCGACTGCGATGCGTTGAGGCGAAGTTCATTAAGTCATTCCCACATATATCGTGATACAAGCGGGTAATTGAATTCGTAAATGGAATCTCCGTACTTATCAGGTTAACGAACTTTGCGAGATTATTATTACCGTGTCTCTCTGGATAGTCGCCAATGGTTACAACATATTTCGGTTTACATTGCATCGCGGCCGTCAACCTCGAACAAACGTTCGACTAGAACGAACAATGCCCGATTGATTTGCTTCTAACAATAGATCTCACACGCTGAAAATTTCTTTCTTGAATCACGATCAAAACACGCTGACAGAATCATATAATTAATTAATTCAACCGTCATTTGCAATCCAGAATTCTGAATAATATTAATGGTCGATCTCTAATTTGATATAAATATCTTCTGGATATGAAAACTTGATTATCAAAAAGAATAACGCGATCAACGATACAATATTCAGTATGCGTAATAAATTGATCATAAAAAAATAATTAGTATAAAAATGAAATAAATTTGTAATTAAGTATTAATTAAGAAATAATAATGTAAACAATTAATTTTAATTAATTTCAAAGAAATATAATATTTTTTAATAAACAGAACTCACAAAGAAATTATATCCGCGTTATCTTGGAATACAACCTTGATCAGTTTCCTCACAACACAATATAAAATACTTTCTCATCTTATCTCTCAGATAAATATTTATAACGCATTGTGAAGTTTTCTGAGGTGTTATATTTGTCTTTGCAGTGGGAACGCAGGCGTACGTTTCCGGTTCGACGGGCTCGAAGTGTCTTTGCTGCCCTTATGGATATCACATTGATCTGGATTTTGTACGCTATTGCGAGGCCGTCGCGGCCGGAAGCACCGGTGATAGACTCAGCACGGAGAGACGCAGAAAACGAGAACGCCGTAGACAATGTCAGTCAATGGAGGTTCTTCTAGGCCTGGTAATTAAGCAGCCTCTAATTACGTTGATTACGAAAAACTTTATTGACTCCATCTTAACGAACAACCGATTATATATTACTGGCATATGATCTTCCGAACGCTTTCTGTATCATTGCGTTTTTTATCCAAAGAAATATAAAGTATTTTTTTGTACAAAGTAATATGTAAGGAGTACTTTAAAAAATATTTTAGAGAGATAGCAAGATTTATTTAAAATAAGTCTAGGATTTACTTAAGTATGAATATGATAAATATGATTAAGTATGAATATGATAAATATCTGGCATATTATAGTGCTGACAAAAATAGAAATTGTAAGAGACACAAATTGTATACTTAAATATAAGTATAGATTTATTATATTTAGATTTTTTAAATTTTATAACTCTGTAGTGAAAAATACCGTGATCTTAACATTGTATCGACTTATTTCACGTAGCTCGCGCCTGATTTTTGCACTTGTAGTTACCGTTAGAATTTACTGACTTTAACGATGAACATGCTCGTCACAAGGCGAGTCGAAACCGTGAAGATCCGAGATAAATCACTCGACGAAGCGCGGCAAAACGCATCGACATAATTCACATTCAGACGTGGCAACAAGTACACTCTCTCCTCTACGTTAGATTGTTTCCCTTATTTTTGATTTTAGGTGAGTCCAGCACTGGCGGGTATAGAAGCCGAATTATTGAAAATACCGCAAGAATGCACGACTGTGAACGGCGTTGCTACTCTATTAAGATCGAATCACATGTCGTCGCTAAGGCAGCGGAAAGATTCGCGTCCCTCGCCAGTTTTGGACCTCAGCGACGTCGTGGACGACTTCGAGGCGACTCTCAAACGATCCTCTAGGCCATCGAAGGTGTCTGAACATCGATTTCCCGTGGAGATTGGTAAGGCATCCCTTAAATCTCTCGATTATATATATACAGCTTTCGATTAAAGCGAAAAACATCGCGTTCTGATATCATATTATTTAAATTATACAGGGTGTCCGATAATAATCGTCCCACCTCTCGTGTGCAGATAGAGCGGATTAAATCGAGTGGGAAATTCCTCTACCGTTTTGCGATTTTCGTAATAATTAATGAGAAATTAATTAAAAAAGATCGTGCGCGTACAAGCGTGTTTTTTAATTAATTTCTCATTCAATTATCGAGAAGATCCTAAAACGATAGAGGACTTTCCTACTCGGTTTAACCCGCTCTATTTACACACGAGAGATAAGAGCGATTGTATAAAAATAATAATAATATAAACATTTTCTAATTACATTTTTAATTACGCGATTCTCTACATATCAAAATATCGCATCAGGAATTTGACGTTTGCAACGTTTTTCGTTAGAAACTTTGGAACTGATCAGTGATACTATTATTTGAAGATTTTATGATCTATTGAGTATTACTGTTCGATCTTTTTTAAGATCACCGACTTTTTGTTAAGAAACAAAGAATTTATCCGCGATCTCTGAATTAACGGTTAAAAGTCGAGCTTCAGCGAGTCTCTCGCGAAAAATCGCGAGTATTATTTTAAAAGAAACGAAAAAACCCGCTTTCGCGAAAAACACTGAATCGTGCGACGAATTAACGGTCACAGTAAAAGAATCGGGGTAAAATAAAAGAGATCCGATAATTTCACGCACATTGGATTTCCTCGCGCTGAATCCGCTCACGGCCATCTTGGGATTCTTCATGGCCCAATGACCTGCTATGTAGTAAGCAAGTAACGCAAGAAGGGTAACGGCCTTTTCCGTCTTCAAAGCACAGCCGCTTTGAAGTCACCGCGATACTGGAACATATTAATTATTTCATTATGCGATCGCCTTGTTATGGACACACTTGTATTAACCTCGCGCGCGCGCGCGAAGTTCTCGCCTGCGAACTAATCACAGCGAAAATCGAATCGTTCGAAATTATAGGGAAATGAATCTCGTATATAAGTCGACTCTCTATCAGAAATTAATTATACCGAGAGCCTTCCACAGGTGATAATTGAACAATATCTTGTCGATCGAAAGTGCGCATCTCGTGGCTATAATTAGTTGAAAAGAAGCAAGGTTAACGAACGAACGGTTCGTTGCACACTTATGATTTATCATTCTCACTTTATTATTTAATATTTTTTCCTCGAATTGTAATATTATTTTATGGAAATTAAGAAGATACAGTCTCTCGCTCTCGACAGGGGATGCGAACTGGAATACGCAATTCTCTTGTTTTTATTTTATTTAGAAAGAACGCATTCACAATTAATAAGCAATTTTTATTATCAGTATGCGATAAGGAACACTCATCGAATGTTATAAATTCATGATTTTATAAATTCTTAACTTTTTAAAGCATTGTTTGCCTTTAATTAAGAAGAAATTGCGCTGTCGAGCATTTTATTTAGCAGACCCTTATAATTTTATCGAAGATGCCTGTTTAAACTCCTTCTATAGTTATTTTTCTTAAACACCTTAAAAAGGCAGCTTATTTTTTACCTCAGAAAACAAATTCTGTAACGGTTTGTGCGATGGTTCCTAAATTTTGCATTTATGTAACATTTTAATGTAAGAAAAATAATGTAAGAGTCTGAAACAGATTTCATGCTATGAAATTAAACTACATAATTAACATCAGTAATGTTCATTTTATATTAACATTCAAAACCATTTAAAACACAAATATTTTGAACATTAAAGTAGCATAAATGTGTCATTAGAAATGCAACGAGAAAGAGATATTTCATTTTTTTGAAGATGAATGCAATGATATCGACAGTTGAGTCAAACGCGTTCGCGAGTGACTAATGTAAGAAATGAGATGGCCATTACAATCTTTTATTTCGCCATCGGCCACACTCTCACTCGCTAATCTTAAGAGCGACAATCACTTCGCACGCATTTCACTCTTTCACCGATTAACAAAACTGTTACCCGGGTCAATTGTGTTTCACAAGGCGACAATCGCGTCCATTTCTCACGGTTTCGAGAGAGTTCTTTATCGCGAAAGAAAGAGCTCTCCTCACGTGTCAGCGAGACGAGCTCATTCTTACTCTCGTTTCTCGACTTATCGTGCGACCGACACTATTAACAACGGAAATGTGTCGTAAAGCGGAAATGACTTGTATCTTCCTTTGCCAATCAACTCTTAATTAGCATTACATGTTATAACAATGTTCTCGCGGAAAAGTGTAAAATTTAAACAAAGAGACTAAATATAAATTGCACCGCTTAATTTTATTTTAGTATTTTTAAACTCTCAGGGGTTGATTTATTAATCCTTTAAATTCTAATATAATATGTGACCCAAAAATTAAAACTTATCAAAGATCAAAGTTAATTTAAAATTTTTTTTTGTAAACATTATTGTGGGTGTTTAAAAATGAATTATAAATGATAATCTTATACGTTATAATGTTACATGTTTAAAAACTTATAAATGATAATCTTACGTTAATGTTACGTTGATGCACGTTTCACTTTTCTGAAAGTGAATTGTTATTAGGATTTTTTAATGATGTAATTTCAATGATATCAAAACAGTTTCACTTTTATTGACGTTTTCCTTATTATTGTATCATCTCTTTCTCTATGATATCTATTACGGATTAAAATATCTATACATATATGTATACAAAAGAAAAAATTCTATAGCTAAAAAAATTATATATATATATATACTAAATATATATATACATATATAATAAAAATATATATATATATATTTATTTATTTATAATAATATACAAACAAAAAAGATCAGGCAAGTATAAACCAAAATTACTATAGTGATAAGTATTTCAGAACACAAGAAAATTTTTATAATGATTAAAAAAGATTATATGAAAAACAATAAATAACGAATTACAAATCTATGAAAGGCAAGAGGGAGAGATTTCCACAAGATATATAATTAACTTTAGGAGATTAATATGCGCAAAACAATGCGCATTTTCTAAACCATGAATTAACAAAGTATAACAACAGACAATATTATGCTAATTCATTTTTTGCAAATCAGAGCTATTTTCTCAACATTGCTCATCAACTAAATCGCTCTACGTGAAAATGAGGCAATGTACTTACACATACTTTTAACTGCACGTCGCGTCGTCGCGGTTTCTTATGGCTTTTACGTGCTATTAAATCGCGGTTCAAAGATAACCAGCCATCGTTTCTCCTCGCCGACACGCAAAGAGGAATGGTACGTATGTAGAGACTCGCGCTGTGGAACGCGACGGGGAAGTCGCCAGTGCATGGCTGGAACCACCTGCTTCCGGTCGTTGTCCCTGCAACCGACGGCGGCGGCGGTTGTAACGCGTGGAAACCCGGTGCAACCGCGCTACCCCGCGATTGCATTGCCGTTACATCGTTGTCGTTGTGCGACACCCTCGAGTTGCGACTTCGTCATCGCTGATATACGTAACACTGCATTAATCGATGATGCAAATGCATTTGTGTAAAAAATATTTGTTTCTTTTTGGATCCTTACGATAATAATATTTACAAAAGCAAACAATAATAAAAAAGGAAAATATTTTATTTAAAAACATTTTTCTTTGTTTATTATTATTTATATATTAAAAAAATGTTATATTATTTATATAATATAATAATATATAATATATAATATATAATATAATAACAAATTTTACTATAATTTATATATTAACAAATATGTTTTTATTTAAAAACATTTTAGTCTAGAATATAAAATTTTAAAGAAACCGTGTACTATATGTACAGAAGAATAGATGTTTTTATATATAAAATTGTCATTTTATATTTTCATATATGTACATGTATATACAGGGTATCCCATTTAAATTGCACATCACGAACATCTCAAAAATATGACATTGTAGAAAAAAAGGTGTCAAAAAAAATTTATATGGTTTTAAGGAAGAAAAAATTTGATAATCTTGAATTTTTTAACTAAGGTCATTTTTCAAGGTTATTTGAAGGTCAATCTAGTTTTTTTTTTAAATAGAACTACCCTAATTTTTTTATATAAATCGATTTCTCGCAATATTCGGCATAAAAAGTTATAAAAATAGAATGGCCAAAAATTGAATAGTTTACGAGGTATTTTATACTTTAATTTGACATAATTTTACATAAACTATGAAATATCTCGTAAAATATTCATTTTTCGATTATCTTACCTCAATACTTTTGCACAAAATAATGAGAGGAATCAATTGATTTAAAGAAAACATATAGTTGTTTTTAAGAAAAAACATGCAATTTGCAACTAGCACCCTTAACATTCTCCTTAAATACTAAAAGTTTCAGTACAATATAACTCACGTTTAAAAGCAAGATAGGCTTTCCATATCGTATTAATGCAACACAATTTCCATAGTGTGCGAACTTCCAGAGTAAATTCCGCCATCGTGTTTGATTAAGAAAGTTTGTTAAACAGCACATGTGTATTTGTAAATTTGTGTTTGTATATTATGGTAATAATACCCTTGTAGATGTTAGCCAATGTCATAAATAGAGATGAGATACCGAAATTTTATTTCGCTACTCTTAAAATAACCGCGGTCAGGCCGATCGAATTTCATTGCAATTAAACTCTGTAATTCTGCACATATTGTGCGAGTCTAGGCCGATTAATGGCATAGCGTGACTTCACCATCACTGTTCTTAGCCATTTCGGTGCAACCTTGCCCTGTAAGGTGGTCACATATGGTTGCCCGCACCTGTCGAGCTAAACACGCGCGCAACTATTTCCACGCACATCGGGAACGAACGAAAATAAGATCGCAAAACCGTTGGAGCAGCGACATAAATCCGACAACTGCGTAATCGTGAAAAAGACGTCATGCGGTATAAATAATTACAAGTACAGACTTTTTTTCGTACGTCATAACACAAATTGTGAATAATTATCATTTATCATGTTTAGGATTGGGCTAAGATACGTAAGTGTGCGTATTTATATATGTCATGATAATTGCGATAAATAGCCTAATTAATTATCGGTGAATAGCGATTTATACTCGATTATTTGGCGACTTTCCGTTATATAACTACTATTTAATCAAAGTAGTTGCACATGTATGTACGTGACATACTTAATTAAAATTACATACGTCATCCGATCGATATTTAATGAATATTAGTCATTGTTGCATGATTGCGACAAGAGATAGCATTAATTTTGCTAACATATACATAATCAAATTTAAAAATATAAAAGAGTTCACCTAATATATCTGTACCTTTATAATATTAGCATTATCTTTATTAAAGAAACAGTACAGCGAACCAATTAATTTTCAACGCTTGAATATCTATTGTTGCATAATCGCAAGCAAGCAATATTAATTAATAATGCATACAAGCATATGCAAAAGATATACAGATACAGGATAAGAATCTTTCCGGTAGATACGTCATTAATTTTCTGTGCATCATTAACTATTACTGTACTTGTTTCCTCTCTGCCGAAACTTTCTTTCAAGCGCAACAAACATAATTAATTCTCGTTCTTGAGAAATACGAAAGCGCAACATTTTTCAGTCAGATTAATTTAACCGTAAATAAAAAACCTCCGAAATTATACAGCAACACAAATATCTATACAGTGTGACCAACAATAAAATTACTGGAGAAAAAATTTGCGGACATATTTATCTATTAATTAAAGTCGATTTCACCGAAAATTGAATCATCTTTTTTTCTTCTACATTTAAAATTTTAAAAAATTTTTAAAACTTGATTTAATTTAGAAATTTAATTTCCCTCATTGATTGAATCACTTGATTGCAGCATGAAATTGATTTAACACTAGTTAATTGATTGCTATTTCGCTCGAGATTGACTCCTTGAAGAATCGTTTGATAAAGAGATAACTAGCAGGATGAAACATCTTTATTCTCGCGGGCGAACAAGGCCCGGATGCCGCGCAAGATACCAGAGTGTTTCTTTTTCCGCGATTAGCAAATCGGCGGAGCGTTGAACGCGAAGAAAAGGCCGACGCGAAAAGGAAGAGAGACTCTCTTCCCCTCCTCCACATTCACCTTTTAACGAGAACGGCTGAGCGTTCGTTGTGCCTCGACGGGGAATCACCAGCAGTCAAACGCAAACTGTCGTCGCGCGGCGAAGAGCGGAAACCGGGCTACCGAGAACCGAATAAACGAATGACGTTGTCTATCTACGAGGCATAATGTGATCAGTCTAGTCGCTCTCGAGAGTCGATTCGACGAAATATAAAGATGGGGAATACACAAGAATTGTACTAACCTCGCGGTTATTACGTACCTTCGGTGTAATGTTGTATATCTTTTCTTGGCGGTGATGAACCATTTCGACGCTTCAATCGGCCTTGACATCGCGGAAAATCGGGCGAAATTGCGAGACATCAATGATCGCGAGGGTCAAAGTGTGGCAAAAGATCGATGGCGGTGTATCGTGTTTTGTTTCGGTGTTTCGTTTTCCAAATCATAGATTCGCGACACTATTCGCGGATGAAATCAGCCGGTATCAGCCGATAATTTGAATTCGACGCGCGCGAAACATTAGCTTGCAATTCTACGCGAAGATTGTTTTCTATTTTTGAAGGAATCGAATATATATAATTGAACGTAATATAGATCTACAGAGCAATTTAAAATTAGTAAACGAAGAAATATGATAATTTACATCGGCTACATCAAGAAATAAATTTTATTTCTCAAAAAAATCGACCAATTGTGATTGTAATATATCTGCACATATACATTGTAAAGGCATGAAAGAATAAAAAAAATAGATTGATCGCTAATTTTAATTTATTTACTTGCGAAGTGTTATTTACCGGTGGTTCGACATAAAAAAGTGAATCTGATGTAAAATCGAACGCGTAAGTCTGCGACAATGTGAAGTTAGTAAGTGACTAAGGTGCAATAATAATCGACAATTCGACTGTAACGAATTAATGAACGCTTTGATATAAAAATTGATAAAAATGGGGGTAAAAAATTTCATTATGAAGAGGATTCCCTTTTGCAAGATGAAGGCGAAACGGAAATATCGTGAGTTTATTTTGAAAGTAGATAAAAATATTTTTCGCTCTTGCGAAATTTTTCGTTTTTACATTCATTGACAAAAAAATTTAAACACACAGAAAAAACACCTCCAATAGTTGCAGGTAGACGTGCAAACAATTTCAGTTTGAATGATTATGCATGCAAAAAATAGCCACCAAAGTGTACGATTATCATTACTGTCATACTATTGATAATTTCATTGTTATTTGTTATGTTTTTCTGGGTGTTTAAATTTTTTTTAATGAGTGTATTTTACGACATTTATTCGTCAATCTTCAATGTCAATATTTTCCGCTCTATGTTTTCCGAATGAGATGAAAGAACAGTGTGTTCTCGATGGTTGCGTCATGATTTTTTCGGCATACATTTTTTTGTGCAACTCGCGATCGATGCACAGGGTTGATGCGATTCGCTATTGTTTATCGTTTCGATTAGACGTCACTAGCGATGACATAAGTAATTAACAGATACTTTATCTAAATCCAAACAAGTTGAGAATTTATTATCAAACAAGTGATATCCCCGCGGCCGCTTCGAACGACCTCGGAGATCGATCTATCTCTTTCTTTCTTTTTTCTTTATATGCTCACATCCGTTCGCGTTGTTACGTTACATGTACGCGAGGAACGCACGATGCCTTTTTCCGTATTCGACAAGTGCATCTGTCTGAGACGTGAACGGGCAAAAAATGGAAGTGCCAGGGACGTCGCGAAATCGGAGTGTTAGTGTTCTGGAAATGAAAAGTTTTATTTGTTGTGCCATCGCGTTATCGCATCACGACAGAACTCGATTTGTCAAAATATTCCATGACTGAGATAGAACAAATTGCATCGTTTCTATATCTTCCATTATTCACGTTTGTTCTTTGTTTATATTTGTGACTTCAATTCGGTCAAAATAAAATACTTTTGAATAAAAATAAAGACAAAATTTGGCCATAGATTATTTCTTTCGAGAACTTAATTTTTGTGGTTTTCAAATGAACGTTGGTTTATTATAATAGAAATTGACAGACACAAATATGTAACCCTCAGCACGCGTAATACAGAGATGGATGGTCGCTTTATTAATTTCTCTCGCTCATAATTCTCTTCCTCATAATCAATTTATCGCAGTCTCGTGATTGACACATGGCAGCACGTTTGTTTCTGCCGCGAAACTTTCACAGTACCGGAGATTGACTTTTTATTTCGCCTAATCCACATGTTCAGCGTGCGTGGCGTGTGGTTCGAGTGTTTTAACATTAATGACAATGCATATATGAGGTCCAGTAACCTCGTGACCTTAATTCTAATGATAAATTTCTTTAATCAATTTAAAGTTTATCTTTTCCTCAAAGAAAAAGTGTCGGGCGAATCGTCACATTTATCGCAAACTTTTCCATTTTTTAATATTAGATATTTTTGCAATACTAACAACAAGTTCAAAATGAAATTTGTTCTAAAATTAAAATTCTGAAAGTAAAAATTAATGAAAGAATATCATTTTGTTATCATTTGTTTCTTTGAAGCTTAATCTCTCTCTCTCTCTCTCTCTCTCTGTTTTTCTTTTTTTTATCATTTATAGATTCAAAACTGTATTGTCATCTTGCTGACAAAAATTTGTTACGAGATATGTTATTAAAATTAATATCACAATACGATTTGCGTGCTAAAAATTTTGCGTTACAACGATCGAAATGAATCGACATACCACGACATTATCGAAGGAATTCGTCGTGATATTTGTCGCATTTCTTTATTGTTCTCTCAAGATAACACTTTGCTGTGTAACGCGGTTGCGCAAGCACTGATGAAAAAGCATCTCGAACATAGGTGAATGCAGCTTGTTATTGAGTATTGCATAAGAATGCGTATTTAATAACATGAAAAAAAAGTTTAATTATTCTTTCGTGCCTATTGTATCGTAAAGAATGATACAATAAAGAAGATTACTCGCGGAACTTGTGCCTAAGACTAAAATAAAGACGATAAAGCATATTATTATTAGCTAATTTTAAATATTTCTCGAGGTAAAGGATACACACAAATCTTTTATTTCTGATAAGAAATAAATTTCATCAATCGCGCGTGATTTTTATTTTCCAAGAGTATACATTTCCACTGCTTGTGGATCGGAATTGTTTTAAATTAATATCGAGTGCTGCTGCGTTTCTCCAGCGACATTTTTATGCAAAATATTCGACGACTAATTAGTACGGCGATTAATTCAAGACACAAATTTTTTTTTCGCTAGATGGTATAAATGAGACAGCATCGGTGCAAAATGCGGCCCAATTGGCAGATTCCGACAATGCCAGCGTCGGAAGCGGCAACTCGAACCTCAGTACTGGTGCGCTTCAGGTATGAAGTTTATTATAAGAAAAAAATCTCTGCATATATAATACACAAAAAAGTAAAATTCGAGCAATTAAAATTTGTACAAACACAAAGTTGCGCATAATAATTTTATTTTTTCATCGTTTTATTGAAAACGCTTGTATATGAATTGTTTCTATTTCTATTTTTTTTTCAATTAATTCCAATTAGATTTTTAATTATAATGTTAATAATAAAAACAATAATAATAATAAAAATAATAGAGTCTTTATTTAGTTCAGATTTTAATTTTGTTATAAGTAGATAAATAAATAAGATATCAATAATTAAGATATTAAAGATAAATAATTATAATTAAAGTGCGCAATTTTTTGTAAAAGTAGAAAATATAGAAATAATAGTAATGATAAACTATTTTTTTATGCATTGCACAGAATATCAGAGAACAAATGGCGGCATCGCTGGAAAGGATGAAGGAGCTGGAGGAACAGGTCAAGGCGATTCCCATGCTGCAGGTGAGTTCTCACTAATTTCATATTCTCTTCCCTCCTATACTTTCGTAACGTTCATCGCCCGACACGTAATTTGCACCCAACCGAGCTCATCCATTCTAGCGAAACAGCTTGAGAGAGTACAAGATATATTATCGCTGCTTTATCGTGATCTTGTTGTTTCCATTATGAAGATATGTATCGTTGCACGTTTTATGCGGTACAAAACAATGAAATTGTTTTCATACATTTCCGAAGAAATGCAATGATTCATAAGCTTATATTTATAATTGCACATCGCAATTATTCTAATTAAATTAGATCGACGTAAAAGATTATCCAAAAAAGATTAGTATTCTTTCAATTAATATTTTATATTCTTGTACACTTAGTATACACAAAACATATTTTGTTTCTTATTTTATTTGCTGGCAAAAAAACTGAGAATATGCCCAAAAATAATATATCAAAGATATTCTACTTCTACAATTTATCGATAAGTAATGTAACATTTCTATCATTCCGCGCAATACTAAAAGTCACTTTCTCACGCTCGCTGTTTCATCAGTTTCGATAAAAGCTTACACGTTATTGCCGAGCTCATCTGACTCTATGCACGCGCGCGCAATCTCTTTTCTCTCGCAGGTGCAAGTCTCGGTATTGAAAGAAGAGAAGCGTAATCTCCTGCGACAAGTGGATGAGCTGAGTAAAACAAATTCTCGCAACGACACCCTGCATAGGCATCGTAGCCAATCGTTCTCGGAACAGCGTGCCACCGCTCTGCGAAACCTGAAGAACACAGGAATCATATCCACCAGAGACATGGGAACTATGTGCGGCGTGATGACGAGAGACATCGGGGTGTCGCATCAACAGGTATACGAATACACATTCGCTAATCACCCTGCAAATTGTCAATCTATATATATATATTGTATATCTAGGAAAAAAAATAAATTCAGATCTAGACATTTCACATATTCCTTGGAAAATATTATTCACGTTGATTAATTTTAATAAATCGATAATTATGCAAATAAAATAAAATAATTAAAATAAAATGTAAAATAAAAAATAAATTAAAAAAATTTATCAAATTAAAATTCGAATTTCTTAACGTTGTTGAGATTGTGAATTTTTCTTGAATATTTTTTAGTCTTTTATGTTATTTCTTCTATGTTATTTCCTGAGTTTTTCTTATTGTTAGTTCAGAATCTCGGCGAATCGCACGATCATCGATTTACGTCTCGAAGTAAGTTGCGGTCACTTCTCTCTAATTAGAAGTGAAAATCGAGATTTAAAGGGCGATACGCAGTTTTGCCGTGCATTCCCGTTTCGCCTCGCGTGTTGTTTTTTCACGTCATCGCCGACGTGACTTTCGCGCGCGCGTGTACATATCTTGCATAAATATTCATAAAGAGATGCTTCGAGATTGAAGAATATAAAATTAATAACTACGATATGTTTCCTTTGCTCAGTACCATGTTGCATTTCTTTCTGAAACTTCCCAGATATATCATCGGCAATATGATCTGCTCGGTAATCTGCAACGACTTTTATAATATTTTAGGCGATTAATATATACATTGAGAATAATGTCATATTATTTTGTGTGTGTAATGTATAATAATTGCACTAATATATTAGTTAATATTAACTCTTGGAAAAATTTTTTTATTGAGTTAGGTTAATGTGTATGTTAATTTTAGTAGGTTAATTATTTTTAAATTTTCCTCTTTTAATTATTCATTTAATCATTCCTATGTTAAATAAAATTATATTAATATTCCTAATTTCTTATATTGATGGTTCTATAAATAATTATTTTATTTTATACACAAGTAAAATTACGATAAAAGCAATTGGTCATTTCCAACTAAATCTCTTTTGTGAATTAATAGAAACCTCTAATCATACTTGACAAAAATCATTAATGTTATTAATGACTCAGCAGCTCACTTAGATGGAGAAGACAATACACTCAGGTTCAAAGCTTATGATTCGCTTTCCAAATCTTTAGTCAATAATAGAGAATCACAAAGTTCTGGTATCAAGTTAACTAATCGCGCACTTCTTACTACCTTATTGCAAGCAGGTTAGAACGAGAGATGTCGGAATGATAACGAGCACGCCAATCAAACCGTCTTTGCAGAAGAGCAGACTACGAATCGAGGAGATCATGCCTGAGATTCAAGACGAAAGTACCGTGCTGAAGGACGAAACGCCGTCGAGTCTTACGGATTTTTGCGATTCCCAGCATCGTAATTGGAAGTCCAATCTGGCTCGTAGTCAATTGATGTTGGAAGAGATTCTGCCGGAAGTGCGGAAGAGGCATCTAATGAGGGCTCCCCTTCACGTGGAATCGACACCATTTAACGAGAACGATTCAATCAACCGCAAAACCGCGAAGAAGATGCGTGACTTTGGCATCAACACAGAGAACAGATCCAGGGTTCTCCAATGCAGTCATTTCTTGATCGAGGACATTCCGCCGGAAGCGAAGAAAGAAATGAGGAAACGTTCTTGCGGTACAACGACGAACTTGAGTATGAAGGATATCTTGACGAGTGAGGATACCACACTGCTCGTGGAGGACGCTCTGAGAAGTTACAGGAGTAACTTAGTGAAGAACACTTTTTCCAAGAGCGTTCAATGCATCCCGGAAACATTTAAAGTCGAGAAGCGAGATCGTGCGGTCCAAGTGGCCGAATTGTTTATGATGCGTTCGCATGTGAGCGTAACCGCCAAGCCGTCGACGACGGAGGTCGGGGTCGAGGTCAAGCTCGATCCCTCCACCAAGAGCGTGTGCATCGGACCGGATTCGGCCCAGCCACCGGTGTCGCTAAGCTCAATGAACTCGAGGAGTCGCTCGTTCAACTATGGCGACACGAGGATGGCGATCAGGACGAGAGCCAGCAAATCGGTGGCGGTAACGGTAGACGACTTGGTGAGGACTGTCACTCGAAGCACTGATACTTTCGGCCTCACGCCGAAATGCCGAGATTTCGGCACCTCGACGACGAGGAAGAAGTTCGTTGACGTGTCGGTTGGTGACTCCGTCAGGCCACATATTTCGATCTCCTGCGCAGCTAACTATTGCGACAATTGCAAGGAGACGATCAAGAGTCTAGCGAAGCAGATCACGAACAACGCAGAGAACAGCTTGAATCATCAGAATAGCAATGTAGTATCCAGGATTCCGAGACCGTCTCATATTCCTTTGAACACCTCCGGTGATCATAGAAGACAGTTCAAGCGTCAAGATACGTACACGAAGATACCGGTTGCTGACGTGATAAGATATGACGTCGACAACAAGGAACAATACGACAGTAGCAATCGGTTAGTAACTTATTTGTTAGGTTTATTTCTTTTTTCTTTTACACTTTTATAAAAAAATAAAGATTTAAAATTTTTCAATTTGAGAGAAAAAAATAAAAGTCCTTAAATACGTACATCTAAATTATCTTATAAAAAATATTGAGAATTAAACCAAATGAGTAAATTAATTTACTTTATCTTAGTCCACATAAGGCTTTCTTTATGGGGAACATTAATTATCTATTTGCAGAAAATCATACTTTAAGATTATCTATACAAACTTACATATACATATAATTAATCTTTAATTACGTACACAAATCATTTTTTAAGCTTCTTTTTAGAAACCTAAAAGTTGTGAACAACTAAATAAGATATCACGTTAAGATCCGATAGTGGATCCGATTCACCCTTGTTCAGTTGTGCAATCACTAGCACATACGCTTCCCCGATTCACCCTTCTCGTTCGACTACGGTCCACGCCATCTGTTATTTCCGCGGTCGAAGGTTGCTGTAGGGGATATTTCTCGGTAAAAGGGGCGGTAAGAGGGTTGCGAATGGTAGAACCGCGTATGGCGATGACGTACTTCGTGCCGGTCGAGCGCATCGGGCATTTTGTTGTTCTTTTTCGAGTCCAACGCTCGCGCGTGCCGTGTGCGTCATCGAGTGTTCTCTCACGGCGTAAATATCTCATCGGTGCGCGTTTCGCGTCGCGTTGACGATCTTGCTATGGTGAACAAGTGAGCGCGTCCTCGATCTCGACAGATCGATGCTGCAGCAGCAGCAGCAGCCACCGTCGCCGCCGCCGCCGCCGCCACAGTGCAATGCTCCTCGTTTACTCGACGATCTCGAAGCCGTTGATATTCTATCTTATCCAGCCGCGAAAGGGTAACACACATTTCCCCGCTATAATCTAATCTTATTTATAGCGCTTAATGTTTTTACCGTGAATCCCCATGGCACCGTGGTTAAGTTTTTGATACCTCAATGTTACATTGCCATTCACACATAACTATAATTACCATATATATAATTTACATATATAGCTTTATAGCTGTCATAACTTTTAAGGTTTTTAATTGGATTTTCAACATTTTTGCTTCCTATAGAGGAAGCTTTGTTTTTTGATTGCATCAATTATTGGATTACAGCAATAATTAAAATGTAGCAATTTTTTACATAAAAAAGGATTATCAAAGAAAATAAAAAAATATTTGTATGTGCTCAAGTAAACGATAATTCGTATATATATATATATATATATATATATATATATATATATATACGTCATGTTTTTTAAAAATAGACATAAAAGAAAATTTTCTTTTTAATTTTCCCAGCATTCAGCAATTACAAATTGAGAAAAACAAGCATGAAAAAGTCGCATCAAAAGAGATGTGTAGTATGGAGAAGGAGGCGGATAATGACGAAAAGTCCGAATTACCAGAATCGACTTTATTTCAACCAATCCAGGATAAGCCTAGGAAGAAAGTCGAGCCTACGAAAGAGATGCAAGCTGCCATGAAAGTGCTCAATGACAGTATCAAGAAATCGCCCAGTAGGAACATTTCTCATCAGCTTAAAAACGCTACTAATATCATACAACAAGAATGGTTCAAGATATCCAGTACATCTAGTGCGAATCCATTAGACGTCGAGGATTATTTGGACCGATTCGAAGAGTGCTCCAGTACTCTGCTGGAATACATCGTCAACATGACAGACACCAGCGGTAACACGGCGATGCATTATGCAGTTTCTCACGGCAATTTTGACGTAGTATCTATACTGTTAGACTCGAAGGTCTGCGACATCAACAAGGCAAACGTGGCTGGTTATACAGCTGTGATGTTGGCTGCTTTGGCAGAAGTCAGGAATTCCACACATGCCTCTGTGGCGAATAGATTGTTCCAACTTGCCGATGTCAACATTCGTGCAAAATTGGTAAAACTCTGTTACTACTACTAAGGAAAATTTTACTGTAAATATAGGAAAATTTTTTTATCTCTAAATATATATTTTTCTATTATTATATTAATGTTTAAATATTTTTACATATGTTTTCTCAAATATTCTCAAATATTCTTACAAATAATTTTCTTATTTTTAACAAGCATGGACAAACTGCGTTGATGCTAGCGGTATCGCACGGACGTAAAGATATGACGCAGTTGCTGTTAGATGCTGGAGCGGCGGTTAATATCCAGGATGAAGATGGTAGCACCGCCCTAATGTGCGCAGCGGAACATGGCCACACCGATATCGTAAGATTACTCCTTGCACATCCGGACTGCGATCCGTCTATCATCGACGTTGACGGCAGCTCGGCCTTGAAGATCGCTCTCGAAGCGGGTAACCGGGATATCGGAGTGCTACTTTATGCTCACGAGCATGTTAATCGAGGCACCAGCCCGTACTCGACCTTGAGGCGAAGCAGAAGAGGTTCCAAGCCGACGACGCCCACTGGACCATCTCCGTCAGCTCCTGCTAGCCCGGCACCGTCGCGGCGCCTTCATTCGTCCAACGTTTCTTTAAACACATCGAAGTATTCTGCTAAATAATTCGATAGTAATTATCTTTTACTCCATCCTGAGTTTTCTCTTCACGCACGTTTTTTGACACAGAATAGTGATAGCAATTAGAATAGGCGAACTGCAGTATAAACAGAACTTTGCATTTAAATATAACTTTGTCCATATATAATTTTTTTATATTCCTATAAATTATAACACACACACACACACATATATATATATTTTTTTTTTTAAATATGACAATACATTGAAATTTTTTTTTTTTTTGCCTAATCGATTCGTCTCGACGGAATTGTATCGTATAATTTATCAAGTCAAAGTCACATGCTCAACAATGTATATATATATATCTATTCAGGGTAACGTTAGAGAAAATCTTGTACTTTAGTTTGTAGCAGTAATCTTTAGTATAACAATTTCTATTGTAGATACTGTTGGACAAATGTTTGATGAAGCTTTCCTTTGTAAATTTTATATAATATTTGATTGTGTAGCGCACTCTCGGGGAACACAATTCTTTTCTTAGGCAGGGTATGAAAGTACAAACTGTTCAATACCCATGATGATACAGATTGCAACAAAAAGAAATCAAGTAATTCTTTTTTTTTTACTCTGTGGCATTAAACATTCCAAAACGAACGATCGCGATAATCCGAATTTTTTAGCAGAAATTTATGGTAATATAACATCATGAAGCATATAATATACACAGTTTTCAAGCCTAATCTCGAATTACTCCTTGGGATCAAGTCGTCGATAAAATAATTTTATACCAATGTGCATAGAAGAATATTACATGGTGATACATGTAATCTGTTATATGTAATTATACATGGATATATGTTATAGCAACATGAGGTCCTTTATGATTCGATGATTTACGGTGTTTTCATTCGCGAGCGACATCAAATATACTTATCACTGTTCTATGTTGAAGTAGAAAAAATGTTAGATAGTGAAAATTGTATACATAAAGATATAGTATGTGTAGCCGTGAAGCACGAATGTTGAAGAATTGATAAAGAAAATTATGTTTTTGAACTTGTCGGTTTTCATATCGAGAACTTTATATGTGTAATAATATCTAGATTAATGAGTTTATTTAATGGAATCCCGAACAAATCGTCAATACGAATATTAACGATTGCGTCGTGTTCATGTGAGAAAGGGACAAATACATTGAGCGGTTTTCTTCTAAGGTTGTGAATAGATGTAATTATTTAAGTTCTTGAGAAATCAAAGATTTAGGTTAACGTTACTGTGTTTTTCTCTATCTCCTAAAATAATTCTATAACGATTGTTAGCGTGATATGATTATCCATATATCGCAATGTAAGGCAATGTACGAAACATACCATAAGAATCTAAAAGTAGTGAAGAGTACTCCTTATTGTTTGTTGTGCCTTTATATTTAATACATAACACTATTGGTAATAAAGTGGAACACGATTCTAAATACGCCCATTGTTCATAATATGTTTAATATTTTGTATTAAGAATATTTCTCTAGGGTAAATGTTTATATAGTTTGACCCATTCATCTTAAATCTTGATAAAAATACACTAATTCAATGTATTTTTGCATAAAAAGAAAGATTTAAACAATAAAAATTGACGCTTGAAAAAGGAATAATTATGCACTTTGGCCGAGTGGTGGCGCCCTCAGCATTATTTATATGCACAAACTTCCACATATTATACTATCATTGGAGGTTGTCCCGATTGGACATAACCACTCACAGCGACCGATGCATAGGGTTTTTTAACTAGTGCTAAAAAAACCCTATGCATTGGTCGCTGTGAGTGGTTGTGTCCAATTGGGACTGTGGGCAATCGGGACGCACCCAAAAGGATACAAAGGCTGGTATTCATAGTCCGATCTTATATCTTACGCTATTCCATGTCATGTATGGAGATGCGAGAGTATATGTATGTACGTGTATCTAACCTGAGCAGAATTCGATATGCCGTTTCTCTATAAAACGTGATAGTGAACGTATGTACATTTTAAAGTAAAAATAAAACAGGAAAATAGTTTATATAAACATATAGTGCATATATAAAAATAAGAAAAATGTCAATGACTTGCATACTTAGCTGCTCAATTTATATTCTGCCCAATAGATATGGTTGCATTACTTTTAGTACCGTTGTTAGCGATGTAGTATAAAATATAGAAGGCTGTATTTTTATATATAATGGTCTATATGTAATTGCCGTCAATTTCTTCTAAATATAGGCCATTAGCCCCATCTAAATGACATTTAAATCGTGCTGGAAGAGAACGAAAAAAGAAGATAAAAGATTATATATTTTTATATAATTAGGATTATTACATTGATGATCAAGGTTGCTAACGATATGCGACGTTCTCATTCGGGTAAGTCTTGATTACACCTTTTAATGCAAATATATTGTAATAAATTCTCATTTTACACAATTATTATTTTTCCAGGAGGTTATAGCTATGAGCCATTACCAAGTACATCTACTCACAATGCCATGGAGGATGAGAATGAAAAGATGACAGAAGAGCTTAAAGACAAAATTCACGCTTTAAAATCTTTGTCTATTGACATTGGTACAGAAGTAAAATATCAAGACAAAGTGTTAAGAAGTATGGTTAGTTGATCGGTTTTTCCAAGACATATACACAATTTCTTTTTAATTTAAACTTTAATACAAAACATAAAGTTTATTTTAGGATGATGATTTTGAAAGGACGAGTGGTTCCTTATCAGGTTCTGTGGCACGTGTTTTACGTCTAGCAAAAGCAGGCCATAATTACTACATCTTATATTTGTTCCTTTTTTCTATAGCAGTATTTTTCATATTGTGGATAGTGTTGAGATTTAAATAATTGTACATAAAATCTATAGCTAAGGTAAAATGTATATAAAATGTAATTAAGTCAAAATTGGAAATTTTAAATAATAAGTTATGCAGCTAGCTTAAATCTTTATAAATTATCATAGAAAAAAGTTTATTTATTTTATTGAGAGTGCATTGTCATATTTGTATAAGAAAATATATATTAATTATTCTATACATAAATAGAGATATGATATAAATTGGGAATAAATACTATTTTTTCACTTTATTATAATTCCTGTTTTTTTTTCTCTTTAAATTCTGCGCAATCCTCAGTCAGCAAATCTCGTCGATGATGTAGGATTATGTTTGACTTGGGGTTATGAGCCAAAAATATTTTTTTATCTTTTATGGTCAAGAGTAGAGTAGTGCATCAAGCATTTACTTTTTATGAATGTTTACATATATTGCGTACATATGCATAATATATATATGTATATATATATACGAATTATAGCTAAAAATTACAAGTATGTTTAATATTCTATGATAATAAATAATGTGCAATATTAATTAACAGAATAAACAAATATATAGTCAATACAGGTGCCTATTAGGCTTGGTTGGTTAATTTGTTTTCTCATTTATTGTGTTGTAAGAAAAATAACTCCCAATCAGAGTGACATGATAATTCATACATGCTTTTGCATATATCATTATAAAAAAACAAATAATACACAATTTATATTTAATTTTGTTTCCAAAAACCGATTAAATTTTTTTGCTTTAAGTATGTACACTGGTGGATAATAATTCGTTCCCTGAGGTGCGATAGGAACATAGAATATATATTATATATGTATATATATATATCATATTAATATTCATATTATTATATATTAATATGTTCGTGAATTTATAATTATATATATGAAATAAATAAAAAAAGGTACATAAAAAACATAATATTTTGAAAGGATCATTAAAAAATATATAATCGACCAAAACTAGCCAGAATTCTTGTTTATTTATTAAAAATACGACGTTTCGACCATATGGTTGTGGTCCTTTTCAAGTATACACTGGAATAATGCAATTGATAATTAGATTTTTTAACAGTTTGAATAAAACAGTAATATACATGAATTGAAACGTTGGGATGATATTGCTATGAATACAAAATTTAATTTAGCTCAGTTTTTATATGCAATAGAATTGATTTTGGATTCAACTTGCTTTGCTTTTGATGGACGTTTTTATGAACAAATCTTCGGCAGTCCGATGGGTTCTCCGCTATCACCTGTTTTAGCATGCAGACATGGTGATGGACGATCTGGAGACACAATGTTTAAGTTCTTTGAATTTTACTGTTCCCATTTATTATAGATTTGAGGACGATGTTTTTGCTATAGTGCCACGTACAAAAATAGACGAGATTTTAACGACTTTTAATAATTATCACCAACGCTTGAAATTCACTTATGAGCTTGAAGTTAATTCGTCTATTAGTTTTTTAAATGCAACTGCCATTCGGTTTGACAACAGACTTATTACTAACTGGTATAGGAAACCTACATGGTCTGGTAGGTATATAAACTACCATTCCAACCATCCGTTGAAATATAAAATTTTAATACTATTTATAATTTGGTTGACCATGCAATTTTATTATCTAATGACAGTTTCCAACAAAAAAAACATTGAGTTAGTACACGATTTTACTCAATAACTGCTTCCCTGAACATATCATAAAACGATACATACAAAAAAGAATTGATTTTTTAAATAAACGCGACCACAACAAGAACGTTGACGCAAATCTTATACATTTCGACAAGACATCTTTTATTTCATTACCATACGTTAAAGATGTGAGTCACGACTTGTTCCGTTTATTACGAGGCAGTGGCTTAACGTCGTCTATAAAATAACTAAAAAACTAAATACATTAATAAAACGTGGCAAGGACATTTTACATAACAACGATAAAACAAATGTTGTATATAAATTAAATTGCAAAAATTGTAATGTGTCATATATTGGGCAAACAAAAAGGCATTTACGTACTCGAGTGAAAGAGCATTCTAGTAATATAAAATTGCATGAAACGAATCATTCCGTTATAAGTAAACATAGATTAGAATCAGGACACGATTTTGACTGGATGAAACCTAACATATTACATAATGAGAAATACGTGCGAAAGAGAGAAATTGCTGAAATGTTTTATATTAAAAAATTCAACAATACAATCAACCTACAGAAAGACACTGATAGTTTAAACAACATCTACGACAAAATAATAAAGGTCGTGTAGTTTATTATTATTTTTTATTTAACATATTCAGTTTTTGACGAAGTCTCGCACTGACACAACATTTTATCTCTCTTTTTCAAATGTGGCAAGTCGTTAATGATCTTGTAATTGTGATATGTGAAGTTTACAAAATTAAGATTTACATCGTTATACTCTTTTATCTGAACCGTATGTACCCAAATTGTTCACAGTCAATTCATGTATATTACTGTTTTATTCAAACTGTTAAAAAATCTAATTATCAATTGCATTATTCCAGTGTATACTTGAAAAGGACCACAACCATATAATCGAAACGTCGTATTTTTAGTAAATAAACAAGAATTCTGGCTAGTTTTGGTCGATTATATATTTTTTAATGATCCTTTCAAAATATTATTGTAGTGGAGGGCTGTAGCTCAAAGGGAGTGCGTTCCCGGACCCATGTTTATAGGACAATTTTACCTTATTTTGACCTGTAGAATATGCCCCCCTTTTTTTACTATCAATTCTGGGACACCCTGTATATATATATGTGTATAAAATAGTAACGATCATAAAATGTAATAAAATATATATGTTGAAAATTTATAAACTATAAAATTAAGATAAGAAATACGTATTACAAGTATATAATTTTATGATAATAAAAAAAAGAAAAAAAATTTTTTTTTGAAAAAAAAAGGAAAAGAAAATGTATAAAATAAAAAACTTATAACCTTATAAAATATCCATTCCAGGGAGAGGTTGTCTTTTTCTGTAACAACAAAAATATAATATAAATATAAAATCTAAAATATAAGAAAATATAATAAGAAAAAGCGTACTACTCGGTATTCAAAAGCCATTATTCTTTGAACAATCTTTTCTCTCTTTCGTACCAGGTTTCCTCTCTCTTGTTAGTGGACCTATCAAATTAATTATCTGTTAATCTCTCATCCTTAAAATATATAATATAAATATAAATTATAATATAATATCATAAAGAAAAGCTTACCTCTCGGTATTCAAAAGCCATTGTTCTTTAAATAACCTTTCTTCTCTTTCATATCAGGTCTCCTCTCGCTTGGTGGACCTATCAAATTAATTATTTATTAATTTAATCCCTCATCCTTAAAATACATAATATGAATAAAAGAAATATAAAGATAAAATAAAATAAAAAAAGAGAAAAAATAAATAAATAAAAATTTACGAAAATATAAATATATGAGAGAATCTTACCTTCCCGTATACATTGACCATATCCTCCTCGGTTCTTTAGGCCGTGTAATGAAAGGCCTATCCAAATTAATTATTCATTAATTCTTATATAAATAAAATTATATAAATAAAATGATATGAAATATAAATTTTACCAGTCGTCCTCGACCCAACGGATACATTCCGCTACTTCAATATTCAAACCATCTGAAAAAAAAGAAGAGGAAAATCCATTATTAAATTATCTCGTATACCATTTCTCTCTCTTTCTCCCTTTCTCTTCCTCTTCGTATTATTATGCATGCAATAAAACTAAATAAAATTAATGAAACTTACCATCCTTCAAGCCGCAGCTCCTCTAGTCTTGCCGGCCACTTGTTCCACAATTTCTGATGGTCTCCGACCCATCGATCGACGTACGACCGATTACTCTCTATCCTGGCACCACCCTTGCTTTCTATCTGGAAAAGACTTCTCAGACAAAAAGGACCTTCGTCGCCAAGATCGCTGTCGAAACTACCCACAAACAATCTGAATTGAATCTTTTTTGCCTCCTAGATAACCTGACGGCTTCTATGCGCTCGATGTTTACGAACCTTTTTATCCTTATATCTTGGAAATTCTGAAAATACGTATAAGAAATTATTGTTAAAATTAAGAATAATTTAACAGCGACACTTACTTTCGATTTGAACTGTATTTTAACTGTTAAATCTCTGCAACCAACTTTCAACGGAACAACCGACATTTTCGACACTCTTCACGCGGCCGCGGCTTAACAAAGACTGAAGCGCATATGCTACCCTATTGCCCTATGCTACACTAGATAAGGATTTTCTAAACAATCTCGCGTTCCATCGGCCCATAGCTAGCTATATTCAGGTCTTATTAGAGAACAACCCGTAACTATAATACATGCTTCTTATTTAAAAACATAAAATCCTTGTTCCAATTCTAAATTCAGACTAATTTTTATATTGAAAATCAATCTTTTAAAATAGCAAATAAATTATTTTATGTATAAGAATCTATAAATATAACAATAATAAAAAATAGGCTGAATCATAGAAAAACAAATTATTATATTACATAAATCGAAAATAACGGGCTAAATAAGAGCCAAGGCGCTGTTAGGGGTGCGCAAATAATTCTTTTTTCTGGTGGTTGTTGTAAAAAAAACCTTTTATTCAAGACGTACGTTTCGGTCCTCCTATCGGACCATCATCAGCGGTGTCAATAATTAACTGTTAATGCACAAAGAAATAATATGAAAAAATATTACAAAATTATAGTTTTACAAAATAGTCTTTGACGGTTAAAATCTAGTGGATAATTAGTTTTTTATCGGCGTTTGTGTTGCGGATTATAAATTTGCCGGAAAATTGAATTACGTACATGCAATATTCGTGCGTTTGTTTCTCCGTGGTCATCACGGCCTCACCATCTATTATACGAAATAATTCCTCTCCCGGTTCCAGTCGTGAAGGAAAAATTACCGTGGTTCTTACGGGTTGTCGACATTTGGCTGTAACTATATGTAAGAATTAATTGCTCGAATTTTGATTGTTGGTTAAATCGATGTAACGGTGGAGAGGTGTCTTACTTCGTCGAGTGGTGACAGGACCGTGAGCCGTGGGAGACGATACACAACTGTCGGTTAACATATGTCAAAATTTTGACGACGCGTGACATTGTGCTACGTGTATAAACACTATGGATGTCGGGGTGGTTATTTTATCGATCGAATGACGTAATCTGGCGCGCGATATTTTTAAATTTTTGGCATTCTTTCTACTGTCGTGAGATAAGCCACATGCATACTTTCAGTGTCGGTTTGTAGATTGAGGCTGTTTTTTTGTCTCTTTATAAATATCATCTCCGACATCAAACGTTTTTTGTATGTATTTTCCTCATCCAGAATTTCCACCTCATCCCATGCGAACTCGTGACCATTTAGCCTGTGATCCGTGATGACAGAGTGCTGTGACGTTCTTTTATTAATGTGATTGCGATGCTCTGTGATGCGAGTTTTAAGTAGCCTGCCTGTTTGGCCTACGTACGATGCATCACAATCTTTGCATGATATTTTATATACTACGTTGTTGTGTAGTTCTTTTGGTAGGGTATCTTTTTGTACGCGAATGTACTTCCTTAATTTATTCAAGCTAGTATAGGACAGCTTTGCTTGTATATCACGAATCACAGGTCCAAACTGCTCCGAAATTGTCGGTATGTACGGGATGTTGAAGTAATTAAATTTGATCAAATTGTTTATGTCAAAGGAATTCGTAGTACCCGAGTTTTCGTTGTTCCTATTATGTACTAAAATTAATTTTTTTAGTCTTTCATTTAATGTCTCAAAAGTGAATTTTAACGGGTAGCCATTGTTGAGTGTCGTGTTAATTACGAACTCAAGGTTTTTTTGGTGGAAATCTGAATGCGAAAGACGGAATGCTCTATCTATAAGGCCGATGACAGTGCCTTTTTTGTGGCAGAGAGGGTGTCGAGACTCGAAATGTAAATATCTCCCTGAAAACGTTGGTTTGTGGTACCAATCAAAGTTAATCACGTTGTTTCTAATAATTAGAGTGACATCTAGAAAATTAATTTGGCTGTCCTCACCCTCCTCCATGGTAAATTGTAGTCGATTGTGTAATGAATTAAAAGTTTGTAATATAATGTTACACATGGAGGAAGGCGCGGCCAACAAAATGTCGTCCACGTATCTATAAAAAAATGGGAGGTTTACTGGGAGAATCTCGAACGCCCTCGTCTCCAGACCTTGTAGAGTGATGTCGGCGATGACTGGAGAGAGCGGGGAGCCCATAGGTGTGCCGAACGTCTGTTGATAGCAGACGTTGTCAAACGTGAAATAAGTAGAATCTAAGACAAACCGGACTGCCGATAGGAACTCGTCTCGTGGTATGGTACACTTTTCCTCGATGGAGTTCCATCTTTTTGTTACGCTCTCCAAGGCTAGATCAATCGGTACGTTGGTGAACAATGAGACCACGTCTAGTGATAACAGCTTGTGGTTATCCGGAAAGTGCTTATTTTTTAATTTTTCGACGAGTTGGAAGCTATTGTCGATTCTGCTGTTAGCTGTTGGTACGGAGTTGTTTATGACGTTGTGTAGAAAGGCGGCTATTTCGTACAGCGGGCTGTTTTTCGATGATACGATGATACGGAGAGGGCAGCCCGGCTTGTGAATTTTTGGCACCCCATAAGCTCTCGGTAATACACCGTCCGTACAGTTGAGTCTTTTATAATTACTATCTGTGATATAGTCGCGTTTCTTCCATCTCGCGAGCGTCTCGTGTAGATTTCTAATGAGTTTTTTGATGAATTAATTTTCTAGATGTCACTCTAATTATTAGAAACAACGTGATTAACTTTGATTGGTACCACAAACCAACGTTTTCAGGGAGATATTTACATTTCGAGTCTCGACACCCTCTCTGCCACAAAAAAGGCACTGTCATCGGCCTTATAGATAGAGCATTCCGTCTTTCGCATCCAGATTTCCACCAAAAAAACCTTGAGTTCGTAATTAACACGACACTCAACAATGGCTACCCGTTAAAATTCACTTTTGAGACATTAAATGAAAGACTAAAAAAATTAATTTTAGTACATAATAGGAACAACGAAAACTCGGGTACTACGAATTCCTTTGACATAAACAATTTGATCAAATTTAATTACTTCAACATCCCGTACATACCGACAATTTCGGAGCAGTTTGGATTCGTGATATACAAGCAAAGCTGTCCTATACTAGCTTGAATAAATTAAGGAAGTACATTCGCGTACAAAAAGATACCCTACCAAAAGAACTACACAACAACGTAGTATATAAAATATCATGCAAAGATTGTGATGCATCGTACGTAGGCCAAACAGGCAGGCTACTTAAAACTCGCATCACAGAGCATCGCAATCACATTAATAAAAGAACGTCACAGCACTCTGTCATCACGGATCACAGGCTAAATGGTCACGAGTTCGCATGGGATGAGGTGGAAATTCTGGATGAGGAAAATACATACAAAAAACGTTTGATGTCGGAGATGATATTTATAAAGAGACAAAAAAACAGCCTCAATCTACAAATCGACACTGAAAGTATGCATGTGGCTTATCTCACGACAGTAGAAAGAATGCCAAAAATTTAACAATATCGCGCGCCAGATTACGTCATTCGATCGATAAAATAACCACCCCGACATCCATAGTGTTTATACACGTAGCACAATGTCACGCGTCGTCAAAATTTTGACATATGTTAACCGACAGTTGTGTATCGTCTCCCACGGCTCACGGTCCTGTCACCACTCGACGAAGTAAGACACCTCTCCACCGTTACATCGATTTAACCAACAATCAAAATTCGAGCAATTAATTCTTACATATAGTTACAGCCAAATGTCGACAACCCGTAAGAACCACGGTAATTTTTCCTTCACGACTGGAACCGGGAGAGGAATTATTTCGTATAATAGATGGTGAGGCCGTGATGACCACGGAGAAACAAACGCACGAATATTGCATGTACGTAATTCAATTTTCCGGCAAATTTATAATCCGCAACACAAACGCCGATAAAAAACTAATTATCCACTAGATTTTAACCGTCAAAGACTATTTTGTAAAACTATAATTTTGTAATATTTTTTCATATTATTTCTTTGTGCATTAACAGTTAATTATTGACACCGCTGATGATGGTCCGATAGGAGGACCGAAACGTACGTCTTGAATAAAAGGTTTTTTTTACAACAACCACCAGAAAAAAGAATTATTTGCGCACCCCTAACAGCGCCTTAGCTCTTATTTAGCCCGTTATTTTCGATTTATCTTATAACAGAGCCTATAATTTATATTGTTATTATATTACAATCTATATAATAGAGTATACTCATATATATATATATATATATATATATATATATATATATATATATATATATATATTGTATAAATACAGAAATGTTAATATACTTCTCAACACTCATATTTGTAAGCCCGATCTGTGCTCTTATCGGATTCGATTGTGGCGGACAACACCTGAATATTACTTTTGTATCGCTGCTCGATGTTGGTGAATGCAATCTTAATTATCGAAAACCTAATACAAGTAGTAGATATAATAGGCGGGTTCTAATCCGGGTCCCCTGAGGGGGGGTGCGGGGCGGGGGGGATTTCGGCGGGTGCGGGGGAATGACGTCACGCGGGCGGGGGACGCTTATCGCGGTTTGGACGAGCGGGCCATGTTCCGTATAAACAAAACAGTATTGCATTACGATTGAATTTCTAAATAGAAGCGCAGTACCTTCACGGTACTAAATAACTCTATGATTATTTTTTCGGCGGTGTGGGAGGGGGGCGGGGGATAACCGTGAGCTGTAGGACTGTAATGGATCTTGTAGGTGAGGGGTCCGTGGGGAAGGGAACCACGGTGAGAAGGATACGTAAGGGATAAGAATTATATTGATGGATCTTGTAGGTGAGGGGTCCGTGAGGAGGGGAACCACGGTGAGAAGGATGCGTAAGGGATAAGGATTCTATTGATGGATCTTATAGGTAAGGGGACCGCGGGTTGGGGGCCCGCGACGAGTGCGGTTCGCTGAGAGAGGTAGCACGAGCGAGAGAAAGAGAGAGCGATAGGGTGAGGCGTCCGCGAGAGCGATAGCGCGAGCAAGAGAGATGGGAAAAAGAGGAGAGAGAGAGGATGAATACAATTAAACATTTTTTTACATATTATAATAATTATTTATTCAATGTGTTGTACAAATATCTGTGTGTGTGTGTGTGTGTGTGCATTAAAAAATAAAAATAGAAAAAATAGAAAAAAATAGAAAATATAAAAAAATGGAATAAAAAATATAAAAAATTCCGGGGGGTGAAACCTCTGTAACAGAAAAAGATATTAATATTGCATAGATTAATTAATAAACTAATTTAATAAAATTTAAAAGGATACTTACAGTTCCAATTTTCCGCCCCAAAGGGAGGGGCGGCCTCTGGGTAGGACTCCATCCCGAATAATTGCCGCAGACAAAAAATGTCTTCTGGATCCACAAAAAAATAACCCGCGTCCTACTCCTTCTCCAAGCCCCACAACCGGTCCAGATCCTCCAGGGCTTGCTGCCGCTCCATTTGCACCCACTCCCTGTGGCTGAGGCCAGGGCCACACGCGAATTTTGTCAAGCCTTCTCGCAGGAACTGAAAAAATACACTGTATTATATAATCTTTTTTATATATATTTTAAAAATTTTATTTTATTATATACTTACTGCATCTGTTATTGCGTGGTGCAGGAAATCAAAAAAATCAATTTTGGTTGCTATTATGCACTTTCTTAATTTTATTCACTTTGACTTCACTCCGTCACAGCTAGACACTTTATGACGGCACGATGTGTGAATATCCTCTCGGAGAAGATTTTAAAGTGGGGGATCCAGTTGACGCTACAAACGCTCTTTCTAATAAATTTTCTTCTCAAGTGCATCCCCTCGCTCTCTCTTTCTCTCGCTCGTGCTACCTCTCTCAGCGAGCCGCACTCGTCGCGCGATGTACAGTCCGAGGCAAGGAGAACGCGAGAGAGAACGAGAGAGCGATAGCACGAGGGGTTCGCAAGGATAGGAAAGAGGAATATGGAATAAATTTTTTTCTTTTAATATTTAATACAATTTTATTTAATAAGTATGCGTATTATACACTTTGTGTGGTATTTTAAAAATAGAAAAAATATAATATTTAAAAATATTAAAAAAATATTTAAGAGCCTGTAGTGACCGGGATGACACCTCCTTTTTCTGAAACAAACGAGCGTATAAGTAAAATTTAATAAAGAGGTTAATAATTTATTATATATATAAATTAAAAGGTACTTACAATATGATCTAAAATTCCCCCAACTCATCGAAATCAAAATCCGGCCATATAATAGACGGATCATATGGCAATTCAAGTGATGGTGATCGAGGCAGCGGCAGTGGCGGTGGAGGCGGTGGCGGTGACGATTCAGATGAATTAGACGGCGTTTCAGACGACCCCATATCGTTAAAATCGTCGAAGTTTTGTTTATTTAGATATGAGGATAGTTAATTAGTATGACGTTTTTTTAAACCGATTTCACGTCCATGTATCGCTTGCACGATCGAATTCACAAGAGTGTTTCTCGATAGCGCTGGAACACTGACATCCACGCGTACGAAACGTCTGCGTAGCGAGTATCTCAAACCTTCTATTCGCGCGATTCGAGCGCGAAACAATACATCAAAATAATCACACAAATCACCTTTACGTTCAAATTAATTTTGCAGTTCCATCAACTCGATGCAATGATCACATCGCTCCTCCCACTCAGCGTATAGTTTTTTCAAATCCACCCAAAGGAAATTGTTCCACAGATATCGTTCTAAATCGTCGATTTCCTCCTTATTGTCCACCATTTTTTCTTATCACAACACTTACAGAATTTTAAAATTCACGTTTAATTTTTTATATAGGTACTGCTTCTTCAACCACAGATCTTTATAGACTGCAACGTATCAGCGCCGATGTTTGGCAGCTTTGTGCCCTGCTCCCCCGTCCATAAGCGACGATTCAAATATCTTCCTCATTGTTTATGTATAAAGAATTGTGACGTATCAGCGCCGATGTTTGACAGCTTTGTGCCCTGCTCCCCCGTCCATAAGCGACGATTCAAATATCTTCCTCATTGTTTATGTATAAAGAATTGTGACGTATCAGCGCCGATGCTGGCCGCTCGAATTTTTAAACAAATAGTGAATCGATGGAATTATTTCTTTTCACTGTTATAGGAAGAGACGTTTATGATTGTTTATAATTTTTCCTATGGAAATTTATGAGGGGATGGGATGGAGGGATCTCAACGCTTCGGTTATCGACGAACGTATCAGGACATAGGTTTTTTCAGGTGTAAACAGTGCCGATGTTCGGCAGCTTTATATCTTTGCTTCCCCGTCCATAAACGGCAACGCGATAAAGAAAATCTTTCTGAGATGTAATTAAACACTCGATACACATCATATAAACACAGAGAGAAGAAAGGATTAGACGAAATATATAAGGAGGATGGAAGCGCGTCAAACCATAGTATACGATTTGAGAGCGCGTACATCGGGTGAAAAAATGTATAGCGATTGTGTCAGATAGTGTTGCTTGGGTAAAAAATGGATAATAATTTCGAGGTAATATCGGATGAGTCGTCTGACGAAGATCACGCGTTGTCGAATGACAGTGATTATATTAGTGATCGCAGTGAGGACCTTACAGATTATGACGATAAGATAGTGCCTAATTCGCAAATCCTTGCGCTAAATGGACGTACAAAAGTTTGCGCCATATACTTTTATTATTCTACGGGTGGTGCTTTAGCTTTATATGCTTCGTGTATGATCTCTATTCAAGACGTCGGGCACATGTATGCTGTTCGGAAGCATGTGATTGAATTACACGATGTAGTGGACGGTCGATTCTGTGCAAATTGTAGGAATCCGGTGTATATAATATTTCCGTATAATATGTGTCCAATTTGTACACATTTGTGAAAAAACATTAAAAACATGGAAAACATCGAGCAGACTGAACGCGACCTGTTATCCCACCAAGTCGCCACCTTGGGCGAATATTTTGCATGGGTGCAGCGATGCGACGAGTTCATCGAATCATTGGAAGTGCAAAGTCGAATAAAACGTCCGCGACTCTCGATCGGAAATAGACAATCTTTGGTGGCTAGAATCGCGCGACTCGAGGGTGCAAAGACACGATTGCAGAGACGATTTATACCTAGTGGTGGTAATTACAGTGGTGACAATAACGCGGAAAGATACCGCGTTCGAAAGCCGTATATTGACCGGTGCGATGATTAACGCAGACTATATCGAACCGCGACAATTTCTCGAGGACGCCAAAGACATTGTGATCGAACATGTGCAAAAAGTGATGCAAGAACACATTAATGTGAAAGTGAACACTGTGTTTAATGATGAGTTTGTGTCGGGTGATAAACGCGCCAACAAAAGTATTAACACGAAAAACTATGCACTCTTCCGCGCATCCGATTTACACGAGTGGTACGAGCGCCGCGTCATCGAGCCCACTCTAACATCGCTCGAAAAATTCTAGGAACGCGATAGCGGGTGGGCTTTGTCGCGAATAATCGATTTAACTATTAATATAAACAAATATAATCCGATGCACGCGGGATGCTATATTAAATTGCCGCGAGAAATAATGATTAAAAAAGCGGTGATAAACGTGCAATCTAAAGACAATGCGTGTTTCGCGTGGACGGTGGTCGCTGCTCTCTACCCCGCTGAAAGTCACGCGGAACGGGAATCATCGTACCCGCATTATACAATAGTGCTGAATCTTCAGAACATTGAGTTTCCAGTGACTGTTAATCAAATTAAAAAATTTGAACGTGTAAATAACATCTCAATCAACGTGTACAGTATCGAGAACGTCATTATCCCGATACATCTTTCGGAGCAAAAGAAAGACAGGCACGTCAACTTGCTGTACGTGCAAGATAACAACAGCGTTGGACATTTTGCCTGGATTAAGAATCTCTCCTGGCTTGTTAGCTCACAACTGAGCAAACACAAATGTAGAAAATATATTTGCGATCGGTATGTATATTTATTGCAATAAAATTATACATTAAATAAATAATCATAAAATAAAAAAGTATTTGAATAAAAAAGTATTTGAATAAAAGATAAAATTGTAATTTCCATTTTACAGATGCTTGCACTATTTCGGATACGAAGAAAAGTTGCAGTCACACGTGGTTGACTGTAGGGAGATGAACGACTGCGCTATCCGGTTACCGAGCGATAAGGACAAGTGGCTCGGCTTCGACAACTACAACAGGAAAGAGCGGCTTCCGTTCATCGTATACGCCGACTTGGAATGTGTGCTTGCAAAGACGGATAAGATGGAAGAAGAAAAAAATTTATACCAACATCACGAGGTATTTAGCGTCGGGTATTATGTACATTGCTCGTACGACGAATCGTTATCCGCGTATCATTCTCGTCGCAGTACCGATTGCGTTTCGTGGTTCGTCGAACAACTTCTAAATTTAGCACTGCGTGTAAAGACTATTTTAACAACAAATATCCCCATGGTAAATTTAACACCGGACGAGTGGGAAAAATTTTACAGCGCTATTGATTGCCACATTTGCGAGAAACCATTCGCGCAAAACGATACACGCGTACGCGATCATTGCCATCTGACCGGGCGGTACCGAGGTCCCGCGCATTCAAATTGTAATCTAAATTATAAAGAGTCATTTTTTATTCCGATAGTTTTTCACAATTTATCCGGTTACGATTCACATTTTATCATCGAGGAAATAGCTACAGCGTTCGAAGGGAATATCGATTTGCTTCCGATAACAAAAGAAAAATATATATCTTTTACAAAAAATGTTAAACTTGCAGACGATAAGAATCATATTAAATTACGTTTTACGCAAGTTTAACATTTTCTGTCCGACGCGCGATAAACCGCCAGGCAAGCGGGAGGCCAAGCTTCTCGCGACTCTGTACGATAAGAAGCGTTATGTCACACTACCGCAACCTGCAGCAATGTACGCGACACGGTCTTCGCGTTACAAAAATACATCGCGTATTACAATTTGCAAAATCTTCATGGCTCCGTAATTATATCGAACTCAATACACATTTTCGAACACTGGCTGATGGTTTTGAGAAAAATTTATACAAATAAATGAACAACGCGGTATTCGGCAAAACGATGGAAAATGTGCGCAATCGCGTAGATGTAAAATTATTGACAAATTGGGACGGACGATACGGCGCGGAGGCAATGATCGCGAAACCAAATTTCCACAGCAGAAGCGTTTTCTCCGAAAATCTTGTAGCTGTTGAATTGCGCAAACTCGAGGTAAAATTTTTCAAACCAATTTACGTCAGTATGTGCATACTCGACATTTCCAAAACGTGTTTGTACGAGTTTCATCACGAATACATGTCACCGCTGTATCGTGACAAATGTCGGGTAATGTACACCGACACAGACAGCCTCGTATACCATATCGAGTGCGACGATGTGTACAAGAATATGAAACGCGATATCGCTAGATTCGATACGAGCGATTATGCTGCGGACAATGCGTACGGTATACCGCTCATAAATAAAAAGGTGCCAGGCTTGATGAAGGATGAAAACAACGGCGCGATAATGACCGAATTCGTCGGGCTTAGAGCAAAAATGTACGCTTTGCGAGTGGATGGTAAAAACGAAACGAAAAAAGTAAAAGGTGTCAAAAGTAACGTTGTAGCGAGAACGATAACATTTGATGATTATACGCGGTGTCTAAATGAGGAGATTGAAATGACGCGACAGCAGTCTTGTATAAGATCAAAATTGCATAAAGTATACACCATTCGTGAGACGAAAATTGCTCTGAGTCCGTACGACGACAAGCGGTATATCGTACCTGATTCGATCGACACGTTACCATGGGGACATTACCGGATACCATTATAAAATGTAATATGATGTAATGTGTATGTGTGTGTATGTGTGTGTGTGTGTGTGTGTGTGTGTGTGTGTGTATGTGTGTTTAATAAAATATAATGTTATGTAACGTATTATACTATTGAAAGAAATATTAAGATTTTTTTTTATATATGTATTTCATATTTTCATATTTCATATTTCATATATATTGTAATGACTATTGGAAGAGATATATTAATAAAAATTTTGTATTTCACATATTTTTTATATGTTGTGCACACTGTATATTTTTTCCTATATTAAAATAAAAATACAGTCTGTATGAATTAAATCACGTTGTCCTTATGTATCCAAGAGTTGTGCGTATCAAATCCCAGCCATTTCACGTAAACCTCGTCACCCCTTTTGCGCAGTACTTTCTCCACGAGATACACGTCCGGATAATTCGCGCGACGCAACTCGTGCTCGTAGAACGCCCCAGCGACAGATTTTTTGCGATAGTCCTCGAATAGATAGCTTACAAGATTAGTACGCTGCACTTTAACAATCTTAAACACCTCGGTTGTCCAATTTGGCGTGTAACCTTTCTCGAAAAGTGTCTTGTACTTGCTAACGCGTACCGGGTCACCTACTTCGAACTTTGCCGGACCAGCGATATTTACGCGGTTGTACACAGTATCCAAGAGTCTTTCAGCGATCGCGGGCGTAACGTCGACGGGTCGCATGCCGATCGTTCGATGCTTGCGCGCGTTGTAATCCGATACGAGTCGCGGCAACGCGTCGATCCACTTGTAAGTTCCGTTCAGCGTAAACATCTTCCACATGTCGTTCTTCAGCGTGCGATTGAATCGCTCGACGACCGATGCCTTCAACACCGAATATGTGGAATAGTGATTGATATCATGTTTCCGCATAAGCCGTTGCACGTCAGCGTTGTAAAATTCCTTCCCCATATCGGTTTGTATGTTTCTCGGACATCTCTTGCCATCTCGAATTATCTCGGTGATAGCGTCAGCTGTCTCGCTTCCACCTTTACTCTTGAGTTGTACAGCCCACGCGTGCTTGCTCAACACATCGATAACGGTGAGTATGTAGTGGTAACCTCTGTTGAAACGGGAGTACGGACGCATCTCGACGATGTCAGCTTGCCACAGGTCATCGTATCCCCGCACTATGACGTGTCTTCGGAGAAAATTTTTTCTCGCCGGTGCGTGCAGTTCGTTCACCAACTGCCGTCTTTCCAAACTATGTTGTTTCTTCGCTTTGTCAGTTTTTTTCGATCGCCGTTTGTCGTCATTGTTCATTTTATCACTCATTTCCGTTCTTGAACCGTTCTTCATCCGTTCGTAGCCGTTCTTTACCCGTTCTTGATCATCCGCTACCGTTCGATAGCCGTTCGATAGCCGTTCGTAGCCGTTCTTGTGTTGTTCACTTCTGTTCTTGACCTATTCGAAAATCGTTCTTGACCAGTTCGCAGCCTTGTTCACAGTCTTTTCTGACTCGTTCGTAGCCGTTCCTGATTCGTTCGTAGCCGTTTCTGATCCGTTCGCAGCCGTTCCTGAGTTGTTGGTAGCCTCGCATGTAGCCGTCGATGACTTGTTCGTAGCCTTGTTCGCAGCCCTGCTTGAGTTGTTGGTAGCCTCGTTCGCAGCTATTGCTAGGCTGTTCACAGCCGTTTCTGGACCGTTCACTACCACTACCACTGCCACTCATTGTAGTTAGATAGCAGTTCGATAACCCTTCGCAGCTGTTCGATACTTGGTCGTAGCCGTTCGATAACCCTTCGTAGATGTTCGATAACCGAAGCATTAAGATCCCTCCATCCCATCCCTTTATAAATTTCCATAAGAAAAATTATAAACAATCATAAACGTCTCTTCCTATAACAGTGAAAAGTATACCTGTGGATGTCACAGTAAAGAAAACAAAAGACTGTTACATAGAATTACCAGTAACAGTACGTAACACCTCACTGTATCTTTCTCCCAAATCTCGCATAATCACTAAATTTGCGAATCAAAGGGAATGCAGTTACGAAATGCCTACAATGTATCGCATCGAAGATATCTGGGTCCAGTTTGCACCTGATCCACAAGTAAGGCAGCTAGCCCCGCAACAATTATAACCAATGACCCATTATCTTGGGAGTACTTGACGCCAGGACCTCTTGCCATCAGCAGAATATACTCCGAACAAGACATACAGAAGCTAAGGGACCACATTATGTTCCCCGCAGAAAAACCAGCCCTCCTCAATACAATTGCTAGAGGACTCTCTGGTCATCCCATCGACGCTGACGCCGTTTCCGTATACAACTTGCTAGATGAGGCTTCTCTCAATAAAATAGCTGAGAATGCTGCCTCCCGAGTATGGAATGGATTCGTTACATTTGATTCCGCAACCGCTGGACTATTCGGCATCCTAATAATCGTCCGTATTGTAAAAATCATTATCGATACGGCTATTCACGGATACGCCCTACACTCAGCCTATAGATGGAGCATGCATCTACTTGAAGCTATCTGGAGTTCTTTTACACATTTGCTGCTGCATCTTGCACGCGGACCTGTCAACAGGAACAACGATGACGAAGGCTACGATTTATCACCTCTAAATGCGAAGGAAGAATCGTCTGCACCGCCCACAAAATCACCAGCGACCGACGATATTCCAAAAACAAACGAAAATGCCAGATCCAACATTAAACCAGCAACCATAGAAATTATTCCCGATATAAATAGATATCAAATTTTAAGAGACCGATTAAGGGATATCGAACAAATTACTCCGAAAACATCGTAATTTATTTTTAAATAAGGGGGGAGGTGTGACGTCCCGCCATTTTTTCGAACTCATATTTACAATAATAATTAAGAAATGCTTCTGCTTATAAAATACAGAACAATTATACAGGGTGTCTCATTTAAAAAAACGCACCTCGATAATTCTTCAACGAAGTATTTTCAGCAAAAATGTTTTAGACAAAAGTTGTACGGTTTCGAGGGGCACATAAGATGGTGTTATTAGTTTGACCTTGAATAGTTGCTTGAAGATCACGTGAAGGTCACCTTCAACTTTTTAAATGGGACACCTTATATATTTTTGCATATTCTTGTAGCTTGCCTCGAGAGCTTTCCAAAACACTATAATTAAATATTTTTTCATTAAGTACTTTTTGAGTTATAAGGTTTGAAGTTTACAGTATTTTGACAAAATACAAAATATCGTGTAAAACATTCAGTTTTCGGTAATCTTACCTTAATACTTTTACGCATAGAATAATAAGACCAATCAATTGGTGTAAAAAAAACACATAGTTGCTATTAAGAAAAAGTATGTAATTTGCAACATGCAGCTGCATACTTTTTTTGAAAGCAATTATGTGTTTTCTTTACACCAATTGATTGGTCTTATTATTCTATGCATAAAAGTATTAAGGTAAGATTGCCGAAAACTGAATGTTTTACACAGGGTTGGGAAAGTTACTTTATAAAAGTATCTAGTTACAGTTACAGTTTTTTAATTGAAAATGTAACTAGTTACAGTTACAAGTTATCGATTCTGAAAAGTAACTCGTTACAGTTATAGTTACTTAAAAAGTAACGAGTCGTTACTTTGCAGTTACTTTCTTGCAATAAAAATAAAAATATCAAATCTCTCTCTCTACACTTAGTGATAAAAATTTATTGACATTTATTACAAATACAATGTTATAAACATTATAAACAGCGATTAGAAGCAGTTACAATGATTTAATATCTAAAATTTATTGAATAGAATATCAAATCCTTTTAAAAATTAATAAAAATTTTAATAAAAATTTAAAGTGTCGATAACGATGTTTATGCACAAGCGCAAGGCCGCCCAATGCAATCTGCCAAAAGTTTGAAATATATATAAAGTAACTATTAATGTAACTATTAAATTAGTTACTAGTTACCGAAAATATGTAACTGAGTTAAGTTACAGTTACAGATGGGGAAAAAGGAACGAAGTTAAGTTAGAGTTACCGAAAAAAATGTAACTGTAACTGTAACTTCGTTACAAGTAACGAGTTACTTCCCAACCCTGGTTTTACACGATATTTTGTATTTTATGTCAAAATACTGTAAACTTCAAACCTTATAACTCAAAAAGTACTTAATGAAAAAATGTTTAATTATAGTGTTTTGGAAAGCTCTCGAGGCAAGCTACAAGAATATGCAAAAGTATACAGGGTGACCCATTTTAACTTAGGCAGCCAAATAACTCGAAAAATAAGCACACTACGAAAAAATGTTTAGAATCAAAATTTCGTCATTTCGAGGGGGACGTACAATGACGTTAAAATGAGCCCCCCCACCCCTCCCCCTGGGCGGTGAGGGGGGGCAAGTTTGAAATCTTAAATAGGAACCCCTATTTTTTATTGCATATTCGGAATCTTTGGCTAAAAACACATACAATTTGTCTGAAACATTTTTCTCGATTCATGATAGATGGCGCTGTAATCGACGAAATTCAATTTCTTCGATTTCTCTTACTGAGAACCCATGCTTACGATTCTGCAATAAATTAACAATAAAAATACCACGTTTTCATTGTTAATACTCGAAATTAGTCTTAAAACAAACTTCTCATTATTTTTTATTACTCATTAATTACTTCTCAAGAAACTGCTTTTAGCGTAACCCAGGAACAACGTCGTGGACGTAGCAGTTTTCTGTTCCCTTCGGGGTGCTTGATTAACGTGAGTCCCCTCGCCTCTCACAATTCGGGGTGCTTGAACGTGTGGTAACCCAGCCAGTGAAGGCAAGGTCGTGTGGTGATCCAGCCAGTGAAGGCAAGGTCGTGTGGTGATCCAGCCAGTGAAGGCAAGGTCGTGTGGTGACCCAACCAGTTAAGGCAAGGTCAAGTAGTGACCCAGCCAGTGAAGGCAAGGTCGTGTGGTGACCCAACCAGTTAAGGCAAGGTCAAGTAGTGACCCAGCCAGTGAAGGCAAGGTCGTGTGGTGACCCAACCAGTTAAGGCAAGATTGCATTGTTATCAGCTCTCTCCGCATGGAGGAGATGCTCAAAGTGTGCACCATTATTTTCTAAGGATAACAGTAATCGACAGCGAAAGTTACGTTGTACATTTTCTAGCATTAAAGGAGTTATAGCTTCACAAGCTCTTCTTATTCTTTCCATCATATTCAATCTTGTCGTTGGAGCTTTACTATACACTGCATCTTTAACGTATCCCCATAAAAAGAAATCAAGGGGGTTCAAATCCGGTGATCTCGGAGGCCACAGAACTGGTCCACCCCGCCCTATCCACCGATTTGGGAACCTTTGATTCAAAAACATCCGTACAATACGAGCATAATGAGCAGGAGCACCATCTTGTTGATACCATAAATTTAGTCTAACTGCAAGGGGAACATTCTCTAGGTATGCTGGCAAATCATTTTCGAGGAATTCTAAATACATTGGACTATTAATTGGAAGTTCAAAAAAATGAGGTCCAATGACTTGGCCATTGCAAATGCCTACCCATACATATAAACTCCAACGATGTTGATTAAGCACCTCACGATACCAATGTGGATTTTCTGGTGACCAATAGTGGCAATTATGCCTATTGAGACTACCATTGCTGATGAATGTTGCTTCATCACTGAAACAAACATTACTAAAAAAATCTGGATTCTGATCTAACATCTCAAGAGCCCATCTACAAAATTGTACTCTGAGTACGTAGTCGGCCTCACTTAATTCCTGTACCAGAGTAATATGATACGGATGGTAATTGACTGATCGTAACAATCTATGTGCCGTAGTTTGAGGGATTCCCAGTTCTCGTTCTATTTGACGGGTACTAATATGGGGATTTTGATGAACCATAGCCAAAACTGCGAGCAATCTAGGGTCATTATTATTATGAAGTCTATTCCTTCGCCTTTCGCGATGAAGTGGATTATTACGAGATCTCCTTTCAATGTTTATAATTTGTTGATCAGTAGGATGGCGGCGATTTGGGAATCGCTCCGCATAAGTACGGGCAGTAAGTCTGTAATTTCTACCACATTCGCCAAAGGTTATAAGAATATCGACTACTTCTGTAGGCGTATAATTTGCCATTTTACCAAAATTTTATCAGAGTACAAATGTTAAAAAAATACATAAACACTTGTGACTTTGGCACTAAATGGACAAAATTTTGGAGGGATACTTAGAGGAACTCCATCAGATGGAAAGTCCAAAATGTCTCGGTACTTTGGACCATTCAAGTTGCCTAAAGGGCAGGTTACGCTAAAAGCAGTTTCTTGAGAAGTAATTAATGAGTAATAAAAAATAATGAGAAGTTTGTTTTAAGACTAATTTCGAGTATTAACAATGAAAACGTGGTATTTTTATTGTTAATTTATTGCAGAATCGTAAGCATAGGTTCTCAGTAAGAGAAATCGAAGAAATTGAATTTCGTCGATTACAGCGCCATCTATCATGAATCGAGAAAAATGTTTCAGACAAATTGTATGTGTTTTTAGCCAAAGATTCCGAATATGCAATAAAAAATAGGGGTTCCTATTTAAGATTTCAAACTTGCCCCCCCTCACCGCCCAGGGGGAGGGGTGGGGGGCTCATTTTAACGTCATTGTACGTCCCCCTCGAAATGACGAAATTTTGATTCTAAACATTTTTTCGTAGTGTGCTTATTTTTCGAGTTATTTGGCTGCCTAAGTTAAAATGGGTCACCCTGTATAGGTATATCCCATTTAAAAAGTTCGAGGTGACCTTCACGTGACCTTCACGTGACCTTCAAGCAACTATTCAAGGTCAAACTAAAGACACTATCTTATGTACCCCTCGAAACCGTACAACTTTTGTCTGAAACATTTTTGCTGAAAGTGCTTCGTTGAAAAATTATCGAGGTGCGTTTTATAAAATGGGACACCCTGTATAACCTATTCGTTCTATTTCTTATTATTAGCGATTTTTATTATCGTTGTCAATTACTTAACGTGTTTATTTCATACGCCTTATTTAACTTAGAAATCTAATATATTTTTGTCTATAACTATGAACTATAAGAAATTCAAGATTTCCCTATATAACCGCTGCGACCAATCAGCGAGCTCCATTTTGGAACTAGCGACACAAACCAATCAGGCGCCGTCCTTAGAACCGAACCACGCACGTGTAGCGCTCTGGAACTAACCAGCGATTTTTAGAATTAATCAATATCAAATACCTTAACATATAGATTTGGGGATGGTAATACGCTTTAACAGTCACTATTAATCGAGCTTCTATTACGACAAATGAAAGAAATTATAAGGTCATAATTACTTATTGAACTAACCTTTTATAAACTACTAAAGCTCTGAAAACGATCATTGAAATTTATGTTAAAGTCTCTTAGTAAATAACTCAAATAAATAACTTCAATAAATAACAATTATGACTTTGTAAATGATTAATCTAATTATGGAAACGCTTCACTTTTTGCTTAAGCATTATGCGATGACATAATTACTTATTAAGACTCCATTGTTATCCTTTGTGGAATCATATTTTGCATATAATAATTTGCATATAGCTTTCTTTATAAATAATTAGAACCGATAGTTAAAATTATATAAAATTTGATTAACTCTAAAATCTCATTAAAAGACTAAGCTAACAATAAATTATTATAAATTGATTTTATAAACAAAAGAATTAGATACAAATTTTAACATTTTACACTAGCCTAGCATTACGAAATATTTAAAGAACAAAATATAGGAGTATTTAGATCAATTGATGCATGAAACTCGATAGAGGGGATGCTGAGACCGGCCGACTCCTTATCTATATCACTCCGGCATGTATCAAAACATACGGAATTCGCAAGCAAGCTCCTGTCGTTACCCAGTGATTCGATTAAGAAGAATCTTATGACGGACCTTTCTAGAAAGAGTTATTCTCACCAGAACCACCCCCAAAGCCCTTCAAATGACCTATGACCAATGCATGTTCCACACGGCACCAAAGTCCGATTCAAATGCCTTTGTCTCATAGGTATATAAACCGCTAATTTCGCGCTCCGACTCATTATATATTTTATATTCGTCCTTCAAGCAAGTATATTATTATATTCTATATTCCTTCTTCGAGCAGTCTCAATCATCATTCATTAAAACATTATTCGGCGTTAAGTAGCGTTGAAATCTTTGTGCGTCCGCAGCGATGAACTTCTAATTTTTTCGTAACTGTCAGTCGTGTGCTAGATATTCAATTGTGCAAAAACTGAATAAAGAACTCTGTGCATAATTTCGAGTAAATTGAATTCAACCTTACTCGCTGCGACCGAGGTCCTCCAGGAAGCGTGAAAGTAGAGAGACGTGCAGCAGAGCTAGAGATTGCAGTTACTATACGGTAAGTAATTATAATTCTCCCTAATCCTGATCACCCCGTACCTTAGCGAAGATTAGAGATCTATTATTGACTGACAGCCAATTTCAATCCATTACCTCATCATCTATTCCATCGTCACTCAGCAATTCGTATGCTCACAGTGACATTCTTATATACTTTATTTAATAAAGAAAAATCCCTGTCAAGCGCTGGCATGTAGCTGACAGTTTTCGGTCAGTCAATCCTTTAACTAACATAAACTATTATCAAATAACTATCAAATACCCTGAATCTTTCAAATAGTATCAATACTAAAAGAAAGTTAGATTTTGAGTAAAACAATACTACTGTTGACACTCGGACGTCGTTCAACCCTCTGTTAACCTGACGCTGAGCATCCTCTGTCGTGCCCTAAGCGTCATTTTATACCTAATCCTAGAGATTCCTTTCGTTATCGAGCACCCTACGTAGTGCCCTGATCGACAATTTCCAATCACCATTCAGTATATCTCTATAACCAACCGATCCTACGTTGTGCCCAGGTCGGTAAAATTTCCCCAACCTCCTATCTCTCCATTCAAGATCCTCAACAGGAGATTTATAAACAGAGATATATCTCATATTTTATTCTTTCTATTCTCATCCGTTCTTAAATTTCCATCGCCGCCGAGCATCCAATGTTGTGCCCTTGGTAGCACTCCGTACAAATAAATTTGCTTTTGTTAACTGAGCATCCATTGTTGTGCCCTGGTTAACGCTCTCCGCATTCTCCATACCTTCCTTTTGGATTAAAAGACTAGGATTGTACAAGAATATGAATTTAGTAATGATACTGTATTCTCTATAACCAATTGCCCTCAAACCTTATTCCCTTTAACAACAATCATCCTTTTGAGAAATTTTAACTTAAATAAAATTTCTAATCTTCAATTTAGTTTTACGGCACAATTTCTGAGTAATATATATATAATACATTCTAAATACACATATATTAAATAACTTTCAAGTTACATAAAATATAAAATAACTTTCTTTGATCTTTATTTAGTTAATTATATCATAATACTCTATCTCTTTTCTTAACAAATTCACATTAAAGAAATCTTGTATGAACTGATCATTTTATTCAATTCAACCTTTTAAGTTTTATTTTAACATAAATACACCCTTGTAGATGGTCAACCCATCATACAAACTCATTCTCAAGAGAAAACGAAAACATAGAGCAGGAAAGAAAACGCACACCACACGCGCAGCTTCACATCTGCTTGGCTCAAGCAACAGTCCTCAAAAAGCAAACCTCGGATTAAATCAATTGAAGAAGTTTCGTTGTCCCCAGATACCCTAACAAGATTAAAAACATTAATAAAGGTACATTTTATTTTCAAGCATATTATTTTCAGAACCCAAACGTCACATTAACGATCCTACAGGTTTATTAAAGTATTCCCCTGAATTAATATTATTTCAAGATTTATATCAAAGTATCAATTATCAAAGAGAAAATTGTCAAAACCATAATTTAGAAAATCCTCAGTCTAAGGATTTAATCTCAAATAAAATCTCAAATAAAATCTCAATTTCCTGAAGAACATTTTAATATAAATGAATACGAACAATATTTAAATCTTTAAGTTACGTCACACCGTATCAACACCACTGTACATGTATTTCTATATAAATATCAATTGTTAATAAATCTTTTATAAGGTTAACCATAATTATCATTTAATATACACCGAGACCATATAAAAATATTTCATAAATTACAAATGAAACCTTTATCCTTGACTGAAGAACTTAATAATATAGTAAGCAACCTACCACGATTAACCTTATTAATAATAATTGTACTCATCGACGATTACTTTAACGGATATATAAATGAAGATCTATTAATAATTATCTTAAAACATCTTTTTGAAACTTTCAAGTCATATATTTGTATTTGCATACGTAAAATAATCCTAGTGAATCCCTAGTAAATAATAAATTACTATTCTGTGTCTCCACCACGGTCTTACATACAGGTCTTGAAACACAGATGTCTATACTACTACTAGATCGCTAACTTCGTCAAAAGAGCTGTGGCCGGCCGGATTTCCGGGTTCGGCCATGACACCTTACAACAAAATGGCCGCTCCCGCTTTTTGACAGCTATTACAAATATATTTAAATTTAAATATAAATTTAAAAATACAGTGTAGTGCTGTGATATCCGACGTAGTGAAATTCGAATTCTGAAAAGATGCCGAGCAGTTGTTGCATTCCGAAATGCAATAATACGACAAAAAATGGTTTTCATTTATTTAGGTAAGTAAAGTGCATTTATTTGTAATAAATATTAGAGTTTTGTAATATTTGAAGATTATTTTTCAATTAAAAATTGTAAATACTTCAGATTTCCTTTGAATCGTCCGGAAATTTTAAAAATGTGGATCAATGCCATCGGGAAAAATTTTAACCCAACTAAAAGCCATTTAATCTGTAGTGCTCACTTCATAGCTACAGATCTTATGGAAAGGCCTAACGCAAGCGGCGTGCGTTTAAAAAATCTTGCTGTGCCTTCGGTATTTTTTGAGGCTCCTGTTCCTGCATCTACTATCATTACTCCTGTTCCTACTCCTGTTCCTGTTCCTGTTCCTGTTCCTACCTTTCTCGCTTCAATTCCTAATACAGAACCTGCCAGTACTGCTAGTGATACCATCAAAATGACTATGCGAAAGCCGAGAAAAGTCATGGACAGTTCATTTTTAAGTTTTAAGATGCAGGAAATGTCTCCACGGAAAAAGAAAATGTGGAGGACAATTAAATCATTAAAGCAGAAGCTAACGAGAAAAGAAGAAAAAATAAATTCTTTGGAAAACTTATTAAAAAATCTGCGGTATAAAAAATTATAATTAATTTAAAATTTTAAAAATAATTAATAATTAATAAAAATAATGAATAATAATAAATAATAATTAAATAATAAATAATGATATAAAAATAATAATATAATAATAATAAAATAATAGTAATATTAAATAATAATATTAATATAATAGTGGCAATAATTAATAATAATAAGAAGTAATAAAATTAATAATAATTAATAAAAATTAATTATTATTAATAATTAATGCCAATAATAATTATAATAATTATAAATTATATTATATAATTAATAGAGCAAAGAATCTTCTTGAGAGAGATCCAAGTGAGGTTATTGCTCATAATTTTGGCGGAAGCATTGGCGAACTGTTCCAGAACGAATGGATCAATAGAAAAAGAAATATGAAAGGTTGCCGATACAGCGATGAAATAAAAAAATTTGCTGTAACTCTACATTTTTATTCACCGAAGGCTTATAACTATTGCAGGTACATTTCTCAAATTATTGTTATTTATGAAATTTTAAGTTAATATTGATGGTATTTTCAGATCGATTCTACATTTGCCGCATGAAAGCAGCATCAGAAATTGGATTTCGTCGATTAATGCGGAACCTGGTTTCATGACTGATGTTTTTCAAGAGATATCGAAATTCCCAGAAGGTTCGCGCCACTGCAATTTAGTGTTCGATTCGATGGCGATTCGGAAGCAGGTGCTGTGGGATGCTACAGCTGAAAAATTTGTTGGATTGTGCGAATACGGCAATGGGGTATCTATTGAAGCTGCGGAAACTGAAGCCACCGAAGTCCTCGTTTTCATGCTGGTTTCTCTTAGAGGTACATGGAAGTGGCCTGTGGGTTATTTTTTCGTCGATAAAATAACTGCTGCAGTGCAAGCGGAACTGGTAAAAACAGCATTAATAATGTCACAGCAATCGGGCATCCGGGTATGGAGTGTTACGTGTGACGGAGCTCATGTCAACTATTCAACGATGAATTTATTAGGTTGCAATTTGTATACGACAAATTACTGTGAATTAAAAAGCTTATTTAAACATCCCAGCTCCGATTACGATGTACACTTCGTACCCGATGCTTGCCACAATGTAAAGCTTGCCCGGAACGCGTTAGGTGATCTCAAAATTATGAAATCTCCCACTGCGCAGATCAATTGGAATCATGTAACGAATTTACATAAGCTTCAACTCGCACTGAATTTAAAATTTGCAAATAAACTTAGTTCTGCGCATGTAAATTTCAAAGCTAATATTATGAAGGTAAAGCTCGCAGCACAGACTTTAAGTTCTTCAACTGCTGCTGCTTTGGAATTTTTACAATTATCAGAAGTTGAAGAATTTAAAGACTGTGCTGGCACGATAGAATTTATCAAGGCAGTTGATGAAATCTTTGATTTTTTAAATTCTCGCAATCCTTTCGGAAAGGGATTTAAAAAACCAATTTTTTATAATAACATCAACTTCTTGCAACAAAGAATAGAACAAAAAATTGAATATTTATATACTATAATGGGACCTGACAACAATAAGTTATGTGCTGGTAGAAGAAAAGCTTTTATCGTAGGTTTTGCAGCAGCTATTAAATCGATATTTGAAATAGCTAAAAATATTTTGTTAGAACCCTGTTTTAAATATCTAATGACATACAGATTCAGTCAGGATCACATAGAATTATTTTTTGCGCAAGTGCGGCGGCGACACAGTTGGAATAACAACCCGAATGTGCTGCAATTCAAAGCTGCTATGAAAAATTTGTTAGTAAAAAATTCTATTTCAGCGTCAGTAAAAGCTAATTGTGCTAGTTTTGACACAGAAAACGACGAAGTACAATTTAAATTAACATGGGCGAAGAAAAAAAATTTCAAAATTGGCATGATAACATTGATAGCGCAGAGCCTGATAATAATAATGACAATTTATTTGATGACGCTGAGGACGAGGAACTATATCGTAATATCAATGTGAGTGATAGTAGTTTCCTCCAAGAAAATATTTTATATTATATAGCGGGTTTTATAGTAAAAAAAATTATTCATAAATTAACATGTAAAGGCTGCATTGCCAACATCATAAGAAAAGTCGACGATAGGCAATATAATTCGTCGTACACAATATTAATAGACGTAAAAAATAAGGGGGGTTTAGTGTACGCATCGAATCATGTGCACAAAATTGTTTGTGCCACCGAAATAGAGTTCCGGCAGTCATTAGGTAAAAATCAGCTACCAAATAAAGATGCATATTCTAAAATAGTTAATCGAGTAACACGCAGATATGCATTAGAATCCGATTTATTTTTTACCAGTAACGATTGTTACGAAGGATTTGAGATAGGTACAGATACGCCACATCGCCTACAATTAATAAATATTATTTGTCGGAAATATTTAACCATTCGAATGTATTCACATTCCAAAACCTTAACCAAAGACGTCGTAAATCCCGTCAGTAAACGGCAGAAATTATCCAAATTAATACTTTTTAATAATACGTAGATAATACGATGTTAAAGTATTATTAATTGTTTAATTAATGTTTTATTTACATCAATAAATTAATTATAAATTTATAATTATAATAATATTTATTAATTATAATGTTATATATTATATAATATTATATTTATAATTACAATAATGTTTATGCACTTCTCATAATAAAATTGTTTTATTAATGTTAATTAATAAATTAATGTTAACGTATTATTGATTGTTTTATTAATGTTAATTAATGTTAATTTTATTCATGTTTTATTCATGTTTTATTTACATTAATGTTTTATTAATATAATTTATTAATATGTTTTTTTATTATAGCTGACAAAAAGCGGGAGAAGCCATTTTGTTGTAAGGTGTCACATACACACTACACACACACACACACCGCCGCCATTTTGTTGTAAGGTGTCATGGCCGAAACCGGAAATCCGGCCGGCCACAGCTTTTCCATACGTCAAAGCCCCAAGTTAGCGATCTAGGTTTAGTATAGACATCTGTGTCTTGAAACGAAGCCAAATTTTAATGATGGGGGTAGCCGCCTTATGGCTCTTGCAGACCAGCGCGATGACGCGACGCGCGATGCGCGATATCCAATCAGCGTACAGCTTTTCCGAACGTCATATCCGTCGCACGGTCGAGTGCGACGTCGCGAAAAAAGTTGACCAAGTTCCAAGATTTGTCGCGCGCGACGAGCGATTTTAGAGTACTGACACAGTGTAGGTTATACTGGGTGCTTTCCATTTACATGCATTTGTGTCGACTTACGTTAACTCAAGTGAACTCAAGTTAGTAACCTCAATACGATAAATGGAAAGCCACGCTTGATCACGCTTGACCGCTTGACTCACCATCTAAGCAGAGTCACTCGAAGTCGACTTGTGTCATCGACAAAAAGCGACACAAATGTAATGGAAAGCAGAAATGATACTAGGAGTCAGCTTGTGTCAACTTGTGTCACTAAATGGAAAGCACCCACTGTGGTACTGATGATGTCGTTTGGTTAACGTGTCGTGCACATATTTTAATCATCGACATATATATTGTATGTAATATAAAAAAAAAGAGATATATATATATATATATATATATTATAAATATATATATTATATTATATATATTATATCTATTATATTATATTATTTTATATGTCGATGATTTTAATGAAATGTCAAAATATAAATAAACGGACACAAGATTATAAGGTTAGGTTTTTTCCTCGTCATCGCGTTTGTGTGAATGGAGGGAAAATCTTATTCTCGCGATTCGTCGCATATCGCGTATCGCGTGTCGCGCCATCGCGATGGTCTGCAAGAGCCATTAGCGTCAAGAATTTCATGTCTCCGGCCGCCACTACGCGTCGCTTTTGGTTATGGTACCTGGTTAGAATACCTCACATAACTTATAGAATACCTCACACAACATATTAATACCACGATTCTGTGATTGTAATAATTTAATATTGTAATAATTTAATATTGTAATAATGTAGTAATTTAATTTCAATTTAATCACACGGTTTTGTATAACATACATATATATATATATATATATATATATCCGTACCTTAACTCGCAGCGCCGCCCTTGCCAAACTAATTCTCGGACGTTAAGACGACCACCCCCTCCACCTTCGTTTCAAGACCTGTAAGACCGTGGTCTACACACCTCATTTCCCCTAGATCTACAAGTCAGGTCCTAGCTCTCGGCGTCCCTAGGGTATAATCGGTGCATGCAAGTTGCTGTGACGTCCCGCCATTTTTTTGAACCCCTATTTTCAATAATAACTAAGCAACATTTTTACTTAGAAACTACTTAACAATTATGTAATCTATTCGCGCTATTCTTAAATATTAATTATTCTTATTATTGCTTATCTATTATCAATTAGTTGTTATTCTTATCGCATACGCCTACTCTAACTTAAAAATTAAATATACTTCTAGTTATTAATGGGAAATCCAAGATTTCCCCATGACAAGACCAATAAGCGAGCTTTATTTTAAGAACTAGCGACGCGACCAATCAGGCGCAATCACTAAGCACGACTCTCGCGCGCATAACACTCTAGAACTAACTAGCGGTCAAATTATAGAACAGACCTGCGCGCGTACTCTAATCTTTGCGAGTTTATAACTTAAGTAATATTAAGTACTTCGACATAGAATTAAGGAGATATGCGTTATGCCTTTATGAAATCATGAAAAATAATAACTTGTTGAAGCAATTCTTTTTATAAAATAAATAACTAATCGTTTCGACTCCATCCATGAGATAAAAATTCAACTTTAGAATAAATAACTAAACAAGTAACGTAGTTGTATTATCAAAAACAAGTTATTATGAAATGATTCCATGAATGAAAATATAATAATAAATTAATCCAAGCCAATGTTTTAATATCTATAATAATCTATAGTTATTAAGGAACTTAGAACTATCAACCGAGCTAACATAAAATTACAATTATTCCTTTAACAAATATACAACTATATATATATATATATATATATATATATATATTTAAATTATGAAGTCATAACGATTTATTGGAAATAACTATCTCATAAACAATTAAAATAACTAAGAATGAATTTTGAAATCTATTTTTATGTTAAAACTTTTCAATTAAGTAGTTAACTAATAGTTTCAATAAACTACAGTTACGACTTCATAAATAATCAGTTACATATATAAAACGTTCTATTCTAGCTTGACAACTCGTTTAAATATTACGCGCTAGTATGTTTATTTATGACACCGAAACGCTTCGCTTGTGGAATCAAAATTCACCCGTAACAAATTGCAAATAACCTCATATACGTTACCGACTCTGTAACGATGACAAATATTGACATTTAACTCCTTTTAGATTTTTCCCTCAACGACGAACTAACGACGTATTATTCGATTCCACGAACGCAAGTGTCGGCTATAAGTTAATTTAATTCTATTGTAACGTCTTGTCGTCCACGCGCCGACCACCGTCTTATTTACATTAGCCCGGAAATTAGACAATAGTACCCGCGTAGAACCTCCTTTGTACTGCCGATATCCGGTGGATGAAGTCATTCAGAGGGCATGCCGACAGGTGCTCTAATTAAAAGGACACCGTAGACGTAAGAAATGTAAAATTTATCTCCCCGAAACACCCCGAATCGTTTCATACGACACCAATGTCCGATCTCAATACCTTTGTCTTGACAGTATATAAACCGCAAAATTCGAGCTCCTAGCGTCAGACACAAATCATTTTCAATCAGAAACAGATCATTTTCACTTAGAGTCAGATATAGATCATTTTAGAGACAGATCATTTCAGTTAGACCATTTTTATCTATCATTTTCGTTCAGTCTTATTATCGCAATTCACTTGCTACCTCGCGTAGTACTTATAAAATTTCTGTATACTGTATCGACACTTCTCTCATTTTGTCGGTCGTGCGTTAGACCAAGACTAAGTGTACAATTTAGAAATAAAAGACATTTGTGCATATATCTGTGTATTTCAATCCGGCCTGAATCGTCCGTGACCGAGGTCCTCCAGGAGACGCAAAAGTTCGAAAATTGCACAGAAGACTTGGCTAAAACTTGAGGTTCGTCGCAACGATACGGTAAGTAATCATAATCTTCCTCAAATATCAGAATATGCCGTATCTTTACGAAGATTAGGAAATCTATAAACGACTGACAACCTTATCTGTTTCTCACCATCTCGCATTCCACATGTTTTCTGTGGCATCTTATATATCCTTTACATAATAAAAAGAAACCCCTGTCAAGCATTGGCATGCAGCTGACAGTCCACAGTCAGTCGATCCTTTAGAATTGACATAAAATTATCATACGACCCTCCTCGCATTCATAATAATAATATCGATACTAAACGATATAATTAGACTTGAGAATAGAATACGTACTCCTGTTGTTATTCGGACGTCGTCCATCCCCTTATTTACCCAGACGCTGCGAGCACCCCCGCTGTGCCCGTGTGTTGTTCTTACCCTAATCCAAGACTCCTCTCGTTTTCGAGCACCCATAGATTGTGCACCGAACGACATTTTCCAAATCATCACCCAATATAATTCCTTTCGTCATCGAGCATTGTCGTGCCCTTGATCGACATTTTTCCTTATACCTTTACCCTCCCATAAAAAATCGACAACAGGAAGCGAAATAAATCTTAATATTATATTGAATACAATCATTCAATACTCTTTTAACTCGGACGTGGTCCAACCCTTTATCTACCTTTTCGTCGAGCATTTCAGTGCCCTGAGCGACACTCTATACCAAGGTCCCGAGATTCCTTTCGTTTTCGAGCACCCAAAGATTGTGCACCGAACGACAAATTCCAAATCATTACCCTATATATTTCCCTTCGTTTTCGAGCACCCAAAGATTGTGCACCAAACGGCAATTTCCTTGCACCTTAAATCTTTCCCTTTGAATTAAACTTAGGATAAAAATGGGAATATATGAGTTTATTTAATATCGATATTATACTCCTTATAAAAATTAATTATTCCCCTCTACTTTTTAAGCAAACAACATTTTTCCTTTTACGAAAATTAATAACTTATTCTCTCAAATAAGTTTTCTAATCTTTGACTCATTTCAACGGCATAAATCTGATATAAAATTAGATCTAAGTATATTGAATATCAAATAAAGTATATGAAATAATAACATATAATATATACATATATATATATATATATGTATGTATCATTCATTAATTCAATATTAACCTCAAACATTTTCTCTTAAATTCAATATACTATTTCTATATCATCGCACGATATTTCTTCTAATTAATTTGGTTGTCGTGATTAATTGTATAAAGCTTCATATTATTTTTCCCGCGATTCTTGTAGATGTACAACCGACAATATAAAAAAACTCTCCGAAAGAAACGGAATCACAGAGCTGGAAGAAAGACGCGTGCCGACCGTGCAGCTTCCCATTTGCGTTGGCTTCACCGACGAGCTCTTAGATCAAAACCCAGAATCAAATCTATCGAAGAAATTTCTTTGTCCCCAGAAACAATAGCACGCTTAAAATCGTCAGTGACTAACATATTTCACTTCGAAGCTTCCGCTAAAAACCCAGAAACCAAGCATTGTATTATTTCTGAACCATCGCAGCCATTATTAGTCGATCATCTAACTCCCGGAACTTCCCAAGAAGTTAATAAAACCGAAACAATCATTAACCCGCCGACATTAGACAATTTTGCAGGCGTATTTATTAACTCATCAGAATCATTCCATCATTAGATCAAAATACAATTTTCCCAAGGGAAAATGTAATTAATCACGAAGATTCATTGCCTAAAGATTTAATATCTCAATTAAGAATTCAACTACCGGAAAATTATTTCGTTATTGATGATTATGCGAATTATTTGAATTATTAAGACATCGCTGACTTTAAGCTATTATATGTACAATTGTGTAACAATTATCAATGAATAGAATCTCTAAATTAATCATTTACGAATATATTGCGATAATTCAAATGAAGCCTAGAATTACTGACGAAGAAGTCGACGCTATAAATTTTGTTCTAAATTTATTAATCAGATTACTTTCTGAGATTATTGACGATCAATTAGACATAGACGAGTTAATTTCTTTCTTAGAAAATATTGAAAACCCTTAAAATATATGTATCCAAAATATACTTAAATTATACTAAATCTTATACTCAATTATATTTAATCACATATAAAGTATTGTCTTAAATTTAGTAAGTTACTAATATCACCATTCCGTACCATTCCGTGTAGTTCACTTTCCCTAGATCCATAAGTCAAGTCCTAGCTCTCGGCGTCCCTAGGGTATAGCCGGTGCATGCAGGTTGCCCTATAAAAAATAGAGAGCTCTCTTTCTTTTTCTAACCTAGGAACAGAAGAAGAAAAAGGTCACCCAGACCATGATGTAATAAGAAAGGTGTAACAACATCACGTATGCGCAGTAGTCTAATGTCTCGACCAATAAGAATTGGGTCCAAATACTCAAACATATGACTTGAGTACGAAGTTAAAGAGGTTATATGTAAACATATAAGCAGTGATTTGACGTTATCTTTTTAGTCTTTAAATACAGATATCTAAACTTTCAGCTAGTAAATATGTACGTATATTATATATATATTTAATGTATAATAATATACAATAATATTATGTATGATGTATATTAATATTATGTATATATTATAATATATATATAATAATATACAATAATACATATATATACAGGGTGATTCGAAATAACCGTTTGTCCTTAAAATGTCGTATTTCTGAATGAATTCTGAGACGATTTTCCCTTTGCCAAAATTTTATCCGAAGCTTAGTTTTTACGTTATAAAAGGAAATAGTTAGCGAATTACGGCACGAGTACGGTCGGGAGGCAGGAGCGGCGCAACTCATCCGACGCGGGCGATTACGCGAGGCGCTCGTTGCGATCAGCTGTTATCTACACGCGATGTGTGTGTGTGTGTGTGTGTGTGTGTGTGTGTGTGTGTGTGTGTGTACATACACGCTCTTTCTCTTTATCTTTCTCTCTCTTACTTATTCTTACCTTACAGAGATGCCTTCTGATGAATAATTGTACGACTGGAATGGATCACAACGTCGACGTTGACACAGACGTTGACACACTGTGACACACCGAATAATAAACAATTCTTTTTTTATAAATTGTATTATCGACACTTTGACGAATACACTCACGCAATCAGAGAGAATTTTCTCTTAGAATTTACCCTGAGAATCATTATAATCATGGGACAATATGGTATGGAAAGAATTTTTTGAAAATTTCTCTGATTAATATTTATCACATTAAAAATAATAATATCTATCATAATAAAATATAAAATATGTTTGATTAATTTTACTATGCAGTTTAGTAAAATTAATCAAACATATTTTATATTTTATTATGATAGATATTATTATTTTTATTGTGATAAATATTAATCAGAGAAATTTTCATAAAATTTTTTCCATACCATATTGTCTCACGATTACCATAATTTTCAGTGTAAATTCTAAGAGAAAATTCTCTCAAACTTGATCATATATTATTCATTAATCGATTACAACACTCAATCACAATTCGCGGTTACTACCGATTAATTATTAAAAATTACTTTAAAAAAAACGCGTTAAATGCACATTATTCGTTGCGGACAACAATACAGTCTACGACAAGAGACTGCGGCGACGCCGACGCGACGATAATAATCGCGCGGCGTTGCCGAACGTGATTGACGCGAGAACCGCGAGACGCTATCGTGTCTTGTGATTAATCGAAGCCTTTGCATTATGAATGCGCTAATTTAGAAAATGTATAATAAAGTTATTAAAAATAAACGTATTATAACGGATTATAATACGTTATAATACTTTTTTTTTTTAATAACTTAACATTATACGTTTTGCTTTTTCTTTTCTCAGCGAGACGTGAGAAAAATAATTAATTTATATTTTTTTATTGTTTTGCGAACAAGATGTATTGTTGTCCGCAACGAATAATGTGCATTAAACGCGTTTTTCTAAAAGTAATTTTTAATAATTAATCGGTAGTAACCGCGAATTGTGATTGAGTGTTGTGATCGATTAATGAATAATATTTGATCAAGTCTGAGAGAATTTTCTCTTAGAATTTACACTGAAAATTATGGTAATCGTGAGACAATATGGTATGGAAAAAATTTTATGAAAATTTCTCTGATTAATATTTATCACAATAAAAATAATAATATGGTATCTATCATAATAAAATATAAAATATGTTTGATTAATTTTACTAAACTGCATAGTAAAATTAATCAAACATATTTTATATTTTATTATGATAGATATTATTATTTTTAATGTGATAAATATTAATCAGAGAAATTTTCAAAAAATTCTTTCCATACCATATTGTCCCATGATTATCATGATTCTCAGGGTAAATTCTAAGAGAAAATTCTCTCTGATTGCGTGAGTGTATTCGTCAAAGTGCCGATAATACAATTTATAAAAAAAGAATTGTTTATTATTCGGTGTGTCACAGTGTGTCAACGTCTGTGTCAACGTCGACGTTGTGATCCATTCCAGTCGTACAATTATTCATCAGAAGACATCTCTGTAAGGTAAGAATAAGTAAGAGAGAGAGAGATAAAGAGAAAGAGGGTGTATGTACACACACACACACACACACGCACGCACGCACGCACGCACGCACGCACGCACGCACGCACGCACGCACGCACGCACGCACGCACGCACGCACGCACGCACGCACGCACACACACACACACACACACATCGCGTGTAGATAACAGCTAATCGCAACGAGCGCCTCGCGTAATCGCCCGCATCGGATGAGTTGCGCCGCTCCTGCCTCCCGACCGTACTCGTGCCGTAATTCGCTAACTATTTCCTTTTATAACGTAAAAACTAAGCTTCGGATAAAATTTTGGCAAAGGGAATATCGTCTCAGAATTCATTTAGGAATACGACATTTTAAGGACAAACGGTTATTTCGAATCACCCTGTATATATATATATATATATATATATATATATATATATATATACATATATAATGTACATACGTATACATATTGGCTACAAGTTTAGATATCCGCATTTTAAAATTAAAAAATATGAATTATTATTATTATTATTTAATTATTCTTCCAAATATCTGCATTTACAGTACATGCAACTAATATTTTAAATATATGTTATTGTTTCGCGTTTGAATTGCGCGGATGCATTTGGACCCACATTTCATTGGCTCCGCTCATCGTGCCGCCGTCGCTATGCGCAATGGTACACCTTTCTTTTTACATCATGACCCAGACGTGACATTAATAAAATTTTGGTAGCAGCGGTGGGATTGCCAAAAGGAGTGACAAAGATCTTTAATTGTGAAACGAAGGTCTCGGAAATTTAATCTTTTTTCTCATTTAAATAAAAGTAACTTCACTAACAAATATAATTTGAGATCAACTGAGTTGTCGCTGACGAAGAGTGTAGCAACAACGATAACTGTCGCTGACGAAGAGTGTAGCAACAGTCATATCTAAGTTGAATTTCAGTTATATTTCAACCCATTGAACAAGTAGCAATTGTAATTTGAAATTGACTCAGTTGTCGCTGACGAGGAGTGTAGCAACAACGATAACTGTCGCTGACGAGGAGTGTAGCAACAGTTGTTCCGAATCAATTTTCAAACGTATTTGCGAACGTTTAAGCGAATGATATTTCCTTTTAACTTGAAGTTTGGTTAAATTGTCGCTGACGAAGAGCGTAGCAACAATTAATCAGAATCAAATTTCAAGTATACGTCTACATTAAATTTCGTAAATGCCAAAAAGAGGCGGACGTCGTGTCCAAATTAAAAGGACTAAATTTCAAATAAAAGAAGCACTTCTTTCCTCTCAAAATCCTCTTCCTTTCCTTATAAAATTACATAATTTAGAAAATAATTTGAACGAACCTAAATCTAATACTAAAGAAGATACTAACTATAAAACAACACCGATCGAGGTCGAACATAAATACTATAATTATAAATCAATCGATCGTAAGGATCCTCGTTACAAACATTATAAGATTCTCGAATTGTTTGGACCAGAAGAATTAGTTGAACAACCACACAAGTCAAATTCTTCGGAAACGAATTAAACGAATTAAATACCGATAAATACTTATATATATATATATCTTTACCAATTGTATTTATTTACTTTTTCTTGAAGTACGCTAATTAATTCAACATGCCGAATACGCGATCACAAAGCTCTAAGGTTCCCTCCGAAACGGGCGAGAACTTAGCGCGCGCCGAATTTGAAGATCTTAATCAAATAATGACAGATAGAGAAGACACATTCAGAGAATACACAAGGACATTACAAGGAAAACGAGACGAATTAAGAACCCTACGACGAAGTATCGAACAAAGTGGAGATGCATCCGCTAACGATGATCAACTCGATTCTCTACTAAACATTTTACGCGAACAAGTTTCCACCCTGAGCACTTTACCCGAACAAATAGAGAGATTAAACAGACGCATTAATGATATGCAATTTTCTAATCCAAACACTAACCAACAAACTACCCATCGTAATTCCGTTCAAGAGCCTCCCCGCAGAATTAGTCCTTTAGAATCTCCTATTCGCCTTAAGGACGTAGTCGATTCCATCCCGAAATATGACGGGCATAAAATATCCGTCTTCCATTTCACCAAAACGTGTGAACGAGCCTTAGAATTAATTCCACAATATCAGGAGTATCATTTAGTACAACTAATAATCAATAAATTACAGTGACACGCTTACGCCGCAATAGAAGGGACGGAATATACTACCGTTTTCGAATTAACTCGACGATTAAAAAGAATTTTCGGTTCTAATAAATCCGTAGACCAATACCGCGGTGAACTAGCTAACATTTATATGAAACCCAACGAAAACATCTTCGATTATATTGAACGAGTAAAAGAATTACGCGCCGCGATAATTGACGGCGAAACTAATACTAGCGGGTATATCGACGAAATTACAAAAGATAATATCGAGCAGACGGTCATTATGAGTTTCATTAATGGTCTCCCTTCTGATCTCTTAATTCGCGATAAATTAGAACGATCATACACGTTCGAAGACGCTTTTATATCTGCTATACAACTTTCAAAAACTTTAGAAGCAGAAAACGCGCGCAAACGACCTACGCCGTCATACAAATTTACTACCCCTCCTCGCGCTGATTTTCCAAATAATCCTGGACCCTCTCGACCTTTTTCTAATTATACTAGCTACCCTCAACAATCTACTCAACCACAACCCTCCCGAAATACTGCTTCTTTTATAAAACCGCTCATTCCGGGAAGACCTGGACCTAATTACCCTATCGAAAAAATTTGTCGGTACTGTAAAGCCCCCGGACATCTTATAAATGAATGCCGAAAACTCGCGTATAGACAATCGGTCGTAAATAATCCATCTACTTCGCAACCATTTAATAATAATAACAACGTTAATATTCTGGGAAACTCAGCGTTCCGGTAACCAACGGCGTCCGCCGGAACGACATTCAAACGGGGCGCCTACCCCTTCCCCAGAATGCGATAACAATAGCACTACCTCAAAGGCCGACCCCCGACCCTTCAAACGCGTCGGCAGAATAGAAGAAAAAACCCGAATCAGCCCATTACCTTCTATCACCCTTTCTTCACCAGATTTGAAAAAGACATGTTTCTTTATGGTTGACTCTGGTTCCGGTGTCAACTTAATAAAACAGCCTTATTAATGAAAACGTAGCCTAAAAACGTTAAGAACATTAAACAATTTTTAGGATTAGCCGGATATTACAGACGATTTATTCCACAATTTTCCAAAATCGCTAAACCGCTAACCGACTTGTTAAAGAAAAATAATACATTCGATTGGCAACAACGCCAAACCGAAGCATTTAACGTTTTGAGATTTTTCTTGTGTTCCGAACCGGTACTTCAATACCCCGATTTTTCTAAACCTTTTATTTTAACAACCGATGCATCCGGATATGCTATCGGAGGAGTACTCAGCCAAGGACAAATTGGGAAAGATTTACCTATAGCTTACACATCCCGTGTTTTAAATTCCGCCGAACAAAATTATTCTACTATCGAAAAGAAATGTTTAGCAATAGTTTATTGCACCAATCATTTTCGACCATATTTGTACGGTAGAATATTCACAATAATAACCGATCATAAACCTTTAGTTTGGCTCCATTCAATTAAAGATCCCTCTTCGAGATTGTGGAAATGGAAAACCAAATTAGCTGAATACGAATACGTAATACAATACAAAAAGGGAAGTTTGAATAATAATGCAGATGCATTATCCAGGAATCCTCCTACAGACTACGTCTTACCCCTCACCTTTGCCGCCAACCGTGTCGGCGAATCATCAAACAATGCGACATCTCATTACGAATGCGAACCCAGTACATCCGCTCCTAATAATGATATAATAGATCCACCGACTGAATTTGCCCCGCCTAGTCCGACTCCAAGAAGAACTAATGTAACTATAAAAGAATATTCTAGTGACGACGAATTTAACGATGACGATAGAACAAGTATAGATCTTGAAGAAATTAATAATCAATATGAAGAAATATTAGATCTCAACGAAGAACGTCGAAATACAGACCAGATTTTGATAACGGAAAGCCGCGATAGTTTATTAAAACAGTCTGATAATCATGTAATTTTTATTCACGTAAATGGATCTCCTTTCGATAATGGCGCTAAAGAATACCAAGAAGCTAATTTACTGCCAAATTATGAAAATCTTACATTCGAAAGAGTAAACATAAAGACAATCAAATCTAGAACTTTGATATCCGTCCCCAGAAGATTAAATAATCATTCGCGCTTAGAACCACAAACATTAAAAAATTGTATACGCTCTCTCTTATACGCTTTAACAGAACTGGAATTAACCGCTTTTAGCATCAGCAAAACCGATTACTTTGATGACTTACCATGACAACATATAATAGGGCAAATCCACGAATATCTAGAAGAGAATTACTCATTTGTATTACCATCTGTAAAAATTTAGTCAAACTCCTTCCGTCGAGAGACGTGAAGCTCTCATAATCGAAAATCATTCTTCAGCTCACGGTGGCCATAAAGGCGTCGCTAAAACATATAATCGACTAAGACCTCACTATTGGAATACCATGAAAAAAGATATACAAACCTTCATTTAAAAATGTCGCCAATGTCAGTTGAAAAAATTAACGCGAATAAAAACAAAACAGCCCATGGTAATCACGGATACCCCCGGCGCTGCATTCGATAAAGTCTCTCTCGATATTGTAGGCCCCCTGCCGATCACCAATTCTGGAAATCAATATATATTAACCATGCAAGATCTATTAACTAAATATTCCGTAGCTGTTCCTTTAAGAGACGCTACTTCCTTATCCATAGCTAACGCACTCACTATCAATTTTATTTGCGTGTACGGTGCTCCTAAAGCCATCCTTACCGACCAAGGTACCAATTTTCTCTCCGCTTTAATTCGAATTTTAACTAAAAAATTCAATATTCAACATTTTAAAACTACCGCGTATCGCCCACAATCCAACGGTTCAATCGAAAGGTCGCATCACGTACTAATCGAATATTTAAAAACTCAGGTTCTAAGAGAAAGAGATTGGGATAATCATATTAGCATGGCAATGTTTTCATATAATACCAGTGTTCACGAAGGTACGAAATTCCCGCCTTACGAACTAGTTTTCGGCCGAATAGCACGATTACCTTCCGCTCACATTCCAATAGACGAAAATTTAGAAACTACTTATGTAGATTATTTAACCGATTTATTTAACAGAATTAGAAACTTACAAGAAGAAGCACACGAAAATCTTATAAGCTCCAAGGAAAGAAGCAAACATTATTACGATCGAAGAACCAACCTGCAAAATTTTCAAGTAGGAACATATGTGTTTTTATTAAAAGAACCCGCAAAAGGAAAGTTTTCGGATCAGTATACAGGTGCTCACGAAGTTATAGAAATTTTACCCCCGTGCAACGTCAAAATTTTAGTTAAAAACAAACCTCGAATTGTACACGTTAACAAACTAAAACTCGCCCACGTCGAGCCAGGATGAAAATAATATATATATAATCTTTGGTTACAGATGTGTTGGCGTCGCCAACGAACTGTTATTCCAGGACATAAAGCATCATCACCATCCTTAATAGCATATCATCACTTACGCTTTGCTTCTTGTGCCAAGGTCCTGGGTTACTTTAAGGTGGACAATCACTCCATCATTTGCCAAAAATGCTATAGTAGATTACTATCTACCTATCACAAATCATTTTACTTTCCTTTATATCAACTTTTTGTTTCAGATAAATTACTACCAACTATTCTGTGCGAAATTTGTTCTAACTCCTTATTAACTTTGAGAATTTTACGCGAATGTAAAGATTGCAGTCGAGAACATCTGCAATTTTTAAAGAAAATCGAAAAGGGAGAAGAAAATGTTAACATTCACGGAAATCCCCCAATATTATACATTAACGGCGAACGAATAGATTTCTCTAACCATTAGTAAACAAAATGTGTATATCACAAAATTACAAATATAAAACACACCCATTGTTACGAATTTTTCCAAATTTATATGACATCAGGTGCCTGCTTACGCTAACTTACGAATCGGAGATCGAAGATTACAAAATTTGCATGAAATGTTACAGACAGAAAAGACCGGAAAATCTTATTCTAACGGCAGACCATTTACTTGCAGACGGCAATATGAAACCACGTAAATGTCAAGAATGTGACACTGAATTAGTACGTATACGTTCCATTTTAAATTGCGACAAGTGTTTCACATCGTATGTACGATTCATGACCACTTTCAAGAAATATCATTCTAACGATATCGCGTTTCTCTTATTTGACGTTAATGCACACGATATTATCTACCTTTTTATTTACGAAGAAGATCCCGTAACGGAAGTTCAACCGGAACTTCTATTTGAAGGAACAGAATCTTGATACTTGTAAAATATTACTACTCTAACTAATATTATCTTTTTTATTTTACTCCATTAGCAATACCTTAATACTTATCGATTATATTCCTCTACTCAACATATTAACAAAATACTATAATAAGCTATAATTCTAATTGTTATTGTTAAAAGCTTTAACATACCTTAGCCCTTACGATATCATTCACACACTAGCGTATCTGTCTATTAATATTCCATGACTTTAACTAATTATTTTATGCCATTTCATTAAGTATTTTAGAATTATATACTAATATTATTATTAGAAATTATAACAATAAAACGAGATGAGTTAACTAGTCACTCTCTCCTAAAGTGAAAAAAAAACGGAGAAGAAAAAATATATATAGAAAAATTTATACATATACATAATAATAATTACAAGGAAAGAAACGGAGTCGGAATGCCACTCTCTGTAATATGAGAATAGAAATTATTTTTAACTATAACTATATTATACTTAGGGTACAAATTTAGGCCATAACAAAATAAAAGGGAGGAAAAACGAGACTATACCTAATACCATAATATTCTTACCTTCTCGCCCCCTCTTCCCTTCCCTTTCTTTTCCCTGTTTCACTATCCCTAGCTCGTTGACAATTCTTCACGCTTACCTGTCACATTTCATGCCTATTCTCCAAACCACACGGTCAAAGACGCAACTTTCCTTCACCCGATACCCCTTCTCACCAGGTATATGAGTAGACAATACGTTGATTTATACACGTGCATATGTTAATGTCAGCCTAATGACAGATTTAGACCGTGTTTTATATACAATCCTTATAATATACTGAACAACAAAGAAATTGCTAAGCAAAACTCTAGTATTATACGCAACAATGATATAACAATAATAAATATAAGGTATACGAATTACCAATATTAATAATTATCCACAAATTATTAGATCTAGTAATGTCACAAGAAGATCAATTGTACATATCAGCGCGTATCTTACTGCGTTACGTTATTTAAAAATATTAAGATCTATGATTTCAATTAGACTTGTTATCAATCGTATAGAAAAAAAAGGAAAAAATAAACCTTTCGTAAATAAGTAATTTTAATATAAATTAATCATTCAATGTAGCGGTCCGCTTTTGCTCGGACTCGCTCCATCCGGATCAAGGCTCGTGAAAGGATTGGTGAGACAACAGACATGATGTTGAGTAAACCAGAACGTTTATTTTAAAATATGGTAGAGTGTATGTATGAGTATGGAGAGTGTCTACAATATGTGAACATGTGAGTAGCGTTACAGGTATGTGTTTGGTCACACGTGTAACACGTAAGTAACCTGCGAGCTGCGAATGTATGTGCAAATGACGCATAACATTAATATAACATTATACTAAAGAATAAGAAAATAGGGAACTAAAAGTTGTTTTAAGTAATACAAATTTATTGTTCCAAAACACAATACACAAAGATACAAAAAGGAAAGTTCGGGAGCAAAGGATATAGATTGGCGCATCCGACTACCTGGAACGAAAATACAAGCATATTAGCATTTAACGAAATTTTAATGTATTCCTTCTTTTTCTTTTTACTTACCAACTTTCTTCCTCCTCCTGTACCTCAAGGTACGGCTCCAGACCGAATAATCGCCTTAGGTCAAAAATATCATCGTACTCATACGAATGAGTCTCAGCCCATTCCCTTGCCCATTGGGTATCACCCCATAATTGATCCAGGCATTTCCGTTCATATCTCCTCTCCATTCTGACAAATTGCCTGTCTAGGATATTTACAAACCCCTCTATGCGCGCCTCGTGCATCCACTAAACAAACAGAACCAATATACACACATATATATATATATATATGTGTGTGTATTGGTTCTGTTTGTTTAGTGGGTGCACGAGGCGCGCATAGAGGGGTTTGTAAATATCCTAGACAGGCAATTTGTCAGAATGGAGAGGAGATATGAACGGAAATGCCTGGATCAATTATGGGGTGATACCCAATGGGCAAGGGAATGGGCTGAGACTCATTCGTATGAGTACGATGATATTTTTGACCTAAGGCGATTATTCGGTCTGGAGCCGTACCTTGAGGTACAGGAGGAGGAAGAAAGTTGGTAAGTAAAAAGAAAAAGAAGGAATACATTAAAATTTCGTTAAATGCTAATATGCTTGTATTTTCGTTCCAGGTAGTCGGATGCGCCAATCTATATCCATGTTTTATATATATTTCTTCTTTCACATATATATGTATACGTGTATCTTAGAAATGTGTGTTTTTACTCAAATTATTATATATATATATATACATATAAATAATAATTTGAGTAAAAACACACATTTCTAAGATACACGTATACATATATATGTGAAAGAAGAAATATATATAAAACATAGCAATCTTTACCCTTGATGGGAACAGTATGGTGATTGAACCGAAATAAAACGGAACTATTATTCTTCTCGGTGCACGTATAACAGTTGTTCGGCTCATCCTAATTCCTTTTCTCTCTTTCTCTTGCACAAGAATGATTAGCTCCACTGGTGGTTTTATTAGGACTGTGAGAAGGGAAAATAGCAAGCTCAACAGGAGCTAAGGAAAGCGGCATGCTATCGCCCCTACTCTAGGAAGAAGGTGCGAAAACTATAAAGACCACGTTCTCCTAGATCACACTCCTCGAACTCCTCCTACATAATGTCTCCTAGATCCACCGCCATAACGTTCATAAACCTTGCATCATAATACAATCACATAACTCATTAACAGCTATATTAATGTTATATAATATATTAATTATATCTATAGGTTTTATAAACTATTTCTTATAAGACGTAGGCTAACTTTTGTATTAACAAATGCAACATTATAATGCGATTTATTTCATATAAAATACGATCTGTGCAATCTATAAGTAGAGCCCATGTATATAGCTTATCACCTTTCACTACTATTGTTTAGTTATTATATAAAACATTTTTACAATAGTCATTACTTATATATGTATATATATATCTCTATACCTGATTGTCATAGAATAGCTGCAGAAAATATATCAATATGAATATATTTTCGAAAAGAAAAAAAAGAAAAAAAAACAGGAAAAACAGCATGAACCAAATATTAAGATATATGTATATATAATAGAATATATTTACTTTTATTGTATAATTACAGAAATGCTAATATACTTCGCGATACTCGTATTAGTAAGCCCAATCAGTGCCCTTATCGGATTCGATTGTGGTGGACGACACCTGAACATTACCTCTGTATCGTTGCTCGATGTTGGTGAATGCAATCTTAATTTCGGGAAACCTAACTCCAGCGAAGTTTACGTCCAACTTCTACAACTCTCAGACTATGATCATGCAGAAGTCATCCAGTGCAAAGTGGAAATATCGCGGTCAATTTATTACTGCGGAATGCATTCACACGTCTCCGTAGTTCACAACGGAAAGGCGGATTACATCCATGAAACCGGATACACACGATGTTTGCGGATGTTTCAAGACGGCAGCTTCTCACTGGGAGCCGGCAACGTCATCCACGGCCTCAAAACTAACCAGACTTCGTTTCATAGCCTTACCTTGGCTGGCCGTATTAGCAATGACGGAAGTTGTAAAGGAACTCAATATTCTGATCCTTACGGCACCTGGGACGATGTGGTAGTCCAAGCTGTTGTTAATCATTGAGACAATATCACGCTTCTGTACAATTAAACTCCGGAAAAATAATACTAAAATCCGGAATAGCTTGCGTGCTTAGCGACAGTTTCTGCCTCGATTCCAACGATGGATATACATACTGGAAACCAATACCAGCATCTTCCTGCAATTTTCATCAATACAACATCCTCTATGAAGGCCCAGCAACCAAAATTACAGACGATGTAACTAATCCATCGACTCCGACCGTCTACAGCCTAACAACACAGGATATTACCTTCGCTCTCACTAAAACGAAAGAGCAACCTTTGTGCGGATACACCTTGCTTCGTACGGAACATCCCAAGCTCTTCATCCTTGAGACCAAGAAGGGAGACACCTTTGCTCACCGAGACGTCATCCCCGTGGACAACTTGGATATTTTCGCGTATATGAATTCTAAATTCGTATACGTTGAAAAACATATCAGACAGCAGATGACATCACTATACCATAACGTCGTGCAACAAAAATGCGACTTAGAAAGACAGGTAATTACTAATGCCTTGTCTTTCGCCACTCTCCAACCAGACGAATTCGCATACCGACTTATGAAAGGACCAGGTTACATGGCAGTCACAACTGGTGAAGTCACTCACATCATTAAATGCATACCTGTGGACGTTACCATAAGAAAAACAAAGGATTGTTACTCAGAATTACCAGTGACAGTCCGCAATACTTCCTTGTTTCTTACTCCCAAATCTCGAATAATCACCAAATTCGGGAATGAAAGGGAATGCAGCTACGAACTACCCACAATGTATCGCGTTGAAGACACTTGGATTCAGTTTGCACCTGATCCACAAGTAAGGCAACTACCTCCTCAACTATTACAACCAATGACAACATTATCCTGGGAATACCTGACGCCAGGACCTCTTGCTATCAGCGGAATATACTCTGAGCAAGACATACAGAAGCTGAGGGACCACATCATGTTCCCTGCGGAAAAACCAGCTCTCCTCAACACAATCGCTAGAGGACTCTCTGGTCATCCCGTCGACTCAGACGCAGTCTCCGTGTACAACCTGCTGGACGAAGCCTCTCTCAATAAAATAGCTGAGAATGCTGCTTCTCGAGTATGGAATGGATTTGTCAAATTCGGCTCCGCAAGTGCTGGAGTATTTGGCATCCTGGTAATCGTCCGAATTATAAAACTTCTTGTCGACACGGCAATTCATGGATACGCCCTACATACCGCCTACGGATGGAGTATGCATTTGTTCGGAGCTATCTGGAGCTCTCTTACTTATCTGTTACTCCACCTTGCACATGGACCTGTCAACAAGAACAACAAGGACGAAGACGACAAATTATCATCATCATCATCATCATCATCATCATCACCATCATCACCCTCCGCACCGGAAGGACCACCTACATCACCTACATTACCTACATTACCTACAAGACCACCAGCGACTAACAGGTTTCCAGAACCAAACGAAAATGCTAGAACCAACATCGAACCAACAACCGCAGATATGACCCCTGATGTAAATAGATATCGAATTTTAAGAGACCGTTTAAGGGAACTCGAACAAATTCCTACGATGACATCGCAATTTGTTCTTAAATAAGGGGGGAGGTGTGACGTCCCGCCATTTTTTTGAACCCCTATTTTCAATAATAACTAAGCAACATTTTTACTTAGAAACTACTTAACAATTATGTAATCTATTCGCGCTATTCTTAAATATTAATTATTCTTATTATTGCTTATCTATTATCAATTAGTTGTTATTCTTATCGCATACGCCTACTCTAACTTAAAAATTAAATATACTTTTAGTTAATAATTGGAAATCCAAGATTTCCCCATGACAAGACCAATAAGCAAGCTTTATTTTAAGAACTAGCGACGCGACCAATCAGGCGCAATCACTAAGCACGACTCTCGCGCGCATAACACTCTAGAACTAACTAGCGGTCAAATTATAGAACAGACCCACGCGCGGACTCTAACCTTTTGCGAGTTTAGGACTTAAGTAATATTAAGTACTTCGACATAGAATTAAGGAGATATGCGTTATGCCTTTATGAAATCATGAAAAATAATAACTTGTTGAAGCAATTCTTCTTATAAAATAAATAACTAATCGTTTCGACTCCATCCATGAGATAAAAATTCAACTTTAGAATAAATAACTAAACAAGTAACGTAGTTGTATTATCAAAAACAAGTTATTATGAAATGATTCCATGAATGAAAATATAATAATAAATTAATCCAAACCAATGTTTTAATATCTATAATAATCTATAGTTATTAAGGAACTTTGAACTGAGCTAACTAAAATTGCAATTATGCCTTTAACAAATATACAAGTATATATATATATTTTAAATTATGAAGTCATAACGATTTATTGGAAATAACCATCTCATAAACAATTAAAATAACTAAGAATGAATTTTGAAATCTATTTTTATGTTAAAACTTTTCAATTAAGTAGTTAACTAATAGTTTCAATAAACTACAGTTACGACTTCATAAATAATCAGTTACTTATATAAAACGTTCTATTTTAGTTTGACAACTCGTTTAAATATTACGCGCTAGTATGTTTATTTAAGACACCGAAACGCTTCACTTGTGGAATCAAAATTCACCCGTAACAAATTGCAAATAACCTCATATACGTTATCAACTATGTAACAATGACAAATATTGACATTTAACTCCTTTTAGATTTTTCCCTCAACGACAAACTAACGACGTATTATTCGATTCCAAGAACGCAAGTGTCGGCTATAAGTTAATTTAATTCTATTGTAACGTCTTGTCCACGCGCCGACCACCGTCTTATTTACATTAGCCCGGAAATTAGACAATAGTACCCGCGTAGAACCTCCTTTGTACTGCCGATATCCGGTGGATGAAGTCATTCGGAGGGCATGCCGACAGGTGCTCTAATTAAAAGGACACCGTAGACGTAAGAAATATAAAAATTTATCTCCCCGAAACACCCCGAATCGTTTCACACGACACCAATGTCCGATCTCAATACCTTTGTCTCGACAGTATATAAACCGCAAAATTCGAGCTCCTAGCGTCAGAAACAGATCATTTTCACTTAGAGTCAGATATAGATCATTTTAGAGACAGATCATTTCAGTTAGACCATTTTTATCTATCATTTTCGTTCAGTCTTATTATCGCAATTCACTTGCTACCTCGCGTAGTACTTATAAAATTTCTGTATACTGTATCGACACTTCTCTCATTTTGTCGGTCGTGCGTTAGACCAAGACTAAGTGTACAATTTAGAAATAAAAGACATTTGTGCATATATCTGTGTATTTCAATCCGGCCTGAATCGTCCGTGACCGAGGTCCTCCAGGAGACGCAAAGGTTCGAAAATTGCACAGACTTGGCTAAAACCTGAGGTTCGTCGCAACTATACGGTAAGTAATCATAATCTTCCTCAAATATCAGAATATGCCGTATCTTTACGAAGATTAGGAAATCTATAAACGACTGACAACCTTCTCTGTTTCTCACCATCTCGCATTCCACATGTTTTCTGTGGCATCTTATATATCCTTTACATAATAAAAAGAAACCCCTGTCAAGCATTGGCATGCAGCTGACAGTCCACAGTCAGTCGATCCTTTAGAATTGACATAAAATTATCATACGACCCTCCTCGCATTCATAATAATAATATCGATACTAAACGATATAATTAGACTTGAGAATAGAATACGTACTCCTGTTGTTATTCGGACGTCGTCCATCCCCTTATTTACCCAGACGCTGCGAGCACCCCCGCTGTGCCCGTGTGTTGTTCTTACCCTAATCCAAGACTCCTCTCGTTTTCGAGCACCCATAGATTGTGCACCGAACGACATTTTCCAAATCATCACCCAATATAATTCCTTTCGTCATCGAGCATTGTCGTGCCCTTGATCGACATTTTTCCTTATACCTTTACCCTCCCATAAAAAATCGACAACAGGAAGCGAAATAAATCTTAATATTATATTGAATACAATCATTCAATACTCTTTTAACTCGGACGTGGTCCAACCCTTTATCTACCTTTTCGTCGAGCATTTCAGTGCCCTGAGCGACACTCTATACCAAGGTCCCGAGATTCCTTTCGTTTTCGAGCACCCAAAGATTGTGCACCGAACGACAAATTCCAAATCATTACCCTATATATTTCCCTTCGTTTTCGAGCACCCAAAGATTGTGCACCAAACGGCAATTTCCTTGCACCTTAAATCTTTCCCTTTGAATTAAACTTAGGATAAAAATGGGAATATATGAGTTTATTTAATATCGATATTATACTCCTTATAAAAATTAATTATTCCCCTCTACTTTTTAAGCAAACAACATTTTTCCTTTTACGAAAATTAATAACTTATTCTCTCAAATAAGTTTTCTAATCTTTGACTCATTTCAACGGCATAAATCTGATATAAAATTAGATCTAAGTATATTGAATATCAAATAAAGTATATGAAATAATAACATATAATATATACATATATATATATATATGTATGTATCATTCATTAATTCAATATTAACCTCAAACATTTTCTCTTAAATTCAATATACTATTTCTATATCATCGCACGATATTTCTTCTAATTAATTTGGTTGTCGTGATTAATTGTATAAAGCTTCATATTATTTTTCCCGCGATTCTTGTAGATGTACAACCGACAATATAAAAAAACTCTCCGAAAGAAACGGAATCACAGAGCTGGAAGAAAGACGCGTGCCGACCGTGCAGCTTCCCATTTGCGTTGGCTTCACCGACGAGCTCTTAGATCAAAACCCAGAATCAAATCTATCGAAGAAATTTCTTTGTCCCCAGAAACAATAGCACGCTTAAAATCGTCAGTGACTAACATATTTCACTTCGAAGCTTCCGCTAAAAACCCAGAAACCAAGCATTGTATTATTTCTGAACCATCGCAGCCATTATTAGTCGATCATCTAACTCCCGGAACTTCCCAAGAAGTTAATAAAACCGAAACAATCATTAACCCGCCGACATTAGACAATTTTGCAGGCGTATTTATTAACTCATCAGAATCATTCCATCATTAGATCAAAATACAATTTTCCCAAGGGAAAATGTAATTAATCACGAAGATTCATTGCCTAAAGATTTAATATCTCAATTAAGAATTCAACTACCGGAAAATTATTTCGTTATTGATGATTATGCGAATTATTTGAATTATTAAGACATCGCTGACTTTAAGCTATTATATGTACAATTGTGTAACAATTATCAATGAATAGAATCTCTAAATTAATCATTTACGAATATATTGCGATAATTCAAATGAAGCCTAGAATTACTGACGAAGAAGTCGACGCTATAAATTTTGTTCTAAATTTATTAATCAGATTACTTTCTGAGATTATTGACGATCAATTAGACATAGACGAGTTAATTTCTTTCTTAGAAAATATTGAAAACCCTTAAAATATATGTATCCAAAATATACTTAAATTATACTAAATCTTATACTCAATTATATTTAATCACATATAAAGTATTGTCTTAAATTTAGTAAGTTACTAATATCACCATTCCGTACCATGTAGTTCACTTTCCCTAGATCCATAAGTCAAGTCCTAGCTCTCGGCGTCCCTAGGGTATAGCCGATGCATGCAGGTTGCCCTATAAAAAATAGAGAGCTCTCTTTCTTTTTCTAACCTAGGAACAGAAGAAGAAAAGGGTCACCCAGACGTGACAACTGCTTACTACCAGCGCGAGTTTTGATTGGCTTCTGCTTTTCTGTGTTTTCTGCTTTTCTGCCAAGGTGTGAATTCTCCCTAATGTCCCCACAGATGTCTATACTACTACTAGATCGCTAACTTCGTCAAAAAAGCTGTGGCCGGCCGGATTTCCGGGTTCGGCCATAATACCATACAACAATATGGCGACAGTGTGTGTGTGTGTGTAGTGCGTACGCACTGAACTATAGAACTGGAATGCTACGGACGACTGAAAACCGGCCAGGATTAGACAGAGAGATATAGTGTCGATCGGGTATTTCTCGTTTACTTTTACTTTTTCCACAGCTTCTTCTGCCATCTTTCTGTTAGTTTTTAAATCATCTATTAATTTTTCAACAGAAGACATTTGCCGAGGTTTTTTTAAAAAAAATTACCACATATACATATAATGTATTACTAATTAAAATATTAATCCTAATTATATGGAGCTGTTAACTTACTATGCATAATGGGCTTTTCATTTTCCAAACTCGCTGCACTAGATGTGCTGCATTCCGATTCAGTTTTTTTTTCCAGTCGATAATACAGTTAGAGGTGACATATATGGTTTTGAGTGAAGTAGATTATCCATATGCTGAAAAAAGTTATTAAAATAATTAGATTTTTTGTAAGAATGTAATTCGAAAATAGCACTCTTCCAACATTGAATATAATCAAATAATTGTCTAATAAGAACTGATCGCCGATTGAGATACGAAACATTAAAATTATCTTGCATTTCAATTTGAATATTTCTTTTAAACAGTTACTTAATCATATTAAATATCGATTAACTTAATTATAATAATTAACACAAAAATATGGCCATGTTTTTGTTCCAGATCCTGATTTTTTATTATTATCTTTGATAGCTTTATAAGTCCGTTTTGAGTCATAAAACTTTAATAAACATTGCGGTCCAGTAACATTATGGCCATGTTTTACCATTTCTACTGCAATTAATGACCATAATTTTGTATCTTACATTTTTCCAATGGTGTGTTTCTGGTATGTGTCGGGGGTTTTAGAGATTTTCTAAAAGAGTGATTAGTTCATCTATATCCAAATATCCGTCAAAATAGTCGTCAATCAGTCCAATTATTATTGTAAAAATTAAATTAGATTCACTGGCTACTATAGCATTAATTTCTTCGTCAGAATATGAAGGTTTAATCTGTAATTTACAGAATAATTGTAAATTTGTCTCTGAGTATATTAAATAGTAGGTATACAAGGCCGGTTCTACTCCATGGGGCAATGAGGGGGGTGCGGGGCGCGGGGGTATTTCGGTGGCGCGGGGGTATGACGTCACGCGGGGTGGGGGAATCTTGGTGGCGCGGGGTCTGGCGTCACGCGGGGTGGGGGGATCTCGGGGACACATGTCGTAAAATCTTCGGTTGGGGGGGGGGGGGTCCTAAACACGTTCGACAGGTGTTTATCTTTGTGGTCGATTTATTGCCTGAAAACTCTACGAGTCCATAAAACTGTTTTTTTTCTCATTTTTATGGGCATTTTATCATTAGGAAATCATTCGGCAGCTTTGCACCCTCGCGGAAAATCTCCCATAAAACGAGAGTGAAACATCTTCATCAATATTTTTTTAAGGAAGAATTGCAACGGCGCCAACGTTCGGCTGCACGAATTTGTAACCGAACACTCTAGAGACCATTAAAAACAATGTTTTCACATTTTTATGGAGATTTTATCATTAGGATATTGTGGAAAAGAATGGAGGCCGACGCTGCGACGAACATGTCGGAACGTTTTTATAGGTGCAAAAGCGCTGACTTTCGGCAGCTGTTGTATCCTCGCGGAAAATCTCCCATAAAAGAGCGAAACATCTTCCTTAATTATTAAGAAAAGAATGCAACGCATCAGCGCCAACGTTTGGCTGCTTGCGTCCTTACTTCTCTATCCATAAAATGACAACACGATTGGGGAAACTATCTTTGAGATATGCCAAATGTTAGAAAAAGAAGGCAGAATTAGGTGAAATATATAAGAAGGATGAGAGCGCGTCAAACCATAGTACGATTTGAGAGCGCATAGATGCAGCGGCGAAGAGAAGTATAACAGTTACTTTCTTGTGTCAGAAGTGTCAGTGGCATAGTAGTGAGTAAAAAAGAAATGGAAAATAATTTCGAAGCAATATTAGATGAGTTGTCCGACGATGATCACGCGTTGTCGGATGACAGTAATTATATTAGTGATCGCAGTGAGATTACCGATATTGACGACAAGATAGTGGACAATTTACAAATCCTTGCGCTCAACGGACGTACTAAAGTTTGTACCATATACTTTTATTATTCGACAGGTGGTGCTCTAGCTCTATGTACTTCGTGTATGATCTCTATTCAAGACTTCGAGCACATGTATGCTGTTCGAAAGCATGTGATTAGATCGCACAATGCAGTGGATGGTCGATGGTGCTGCAATTGTAAAAATCCATTATATATAATAATGTCGTGTGATATGTGCCCAGTTTGTACGCAGTAAAAGTAGAAAAAAACATGGAAAACATTGAACAGAACAAACGCGACCTGTTGGAGCGGTCGCACCAAGTTGCCACCTTGGGTGAATATTTTGCATGGACGCTGCGCTGCGAGGAATTTATCGCAGAGCTTGAAGAACGCAGTCGTATCAAGCGTCCGCGACTCTCGATCGGAAATAGACAATCTTTAGTGGCTAGAATCGCGCGACTCGAGGGTGCAAAAATTCGATTGCAGAGACAGTTTATACCCAGTGGTGGTGATTATAGCGGTGACAATAACGCGCAAAGACTCGTATGGCGAGAGATTGATACGGCGTTCGAAAACCGTATACTGACCGGTGCGGTAATAAACAGCAATCACATCGAACCTCGTCAATTCCTCGATGCTAGTAATACAGTGCTGGAGCAAGTGCAAAATGTGTTGCAAAAACACGCTAGTGTGAAAGTGAACACTATATTTAATGGCGAGTTTGTGTCCGGTGATAAATGCGCCAATAAAAGTATCAATACGAGAAACTATGAACTTTTTCGCACGTCTGATTTACGCGAGTGATACGAGCGCCGCGTTATCGAGACCACGCTAGCATCGCTAGAAGAGTTCCAGGAACGCGATAGTGGTTGGGCATTAACGCGAATAATCGACTTGACTGTAAATATAAATAAGTATAATCCAATGCGCGTTTTATCGATTCGTATAAATTTCTGACAACAAGTCTCGATAAATTAGCATCTTTTTTAAATAAATATAAATTAAAAATTTTACAATCAGAATTTAAAAATTTACCGGAAGAAAATTTCAATTTATTGACACGGAAGGGCGTCTTTCCGTACGAATATATAGATAGCGTCGATAAATTGCAAGATACGTGTTTACCGCCGCGCGAATTATTTTACAGTTCTTTAACCGGTGACACAATATCCGAGAGTGATTACGCGCACGCCGAGAATGTCTGGAAGCGATTCTCCCTTCGAATGCTAGGTGAATATAGCGATCTATATTTAAAAATTGATGTATTGTTATTAGCAGACATTTTTGAAAATTTTCGCGACAGTTGTATCAAAAGTTACGGGCTTGACCCCGCGTATTATTATACTCTTCCGGGGTATACATGGGACGCCATGTTAAAACATACAAATATTACGTTCGAATTGCTTACAGACATTGATATGGCTATGTTTATCGAGCGCGGAATACGCGGCGGTCTAAGTCAATGTTCAGGCAGATACGCGCATGCTAATAACAAATACATGCAATCGTACGATCCATCGAAACCATCATCGTATCTCATGTACTTTGAATAATCTGTACGGATGGGCAATGTGTCAACCATTGCCGTATGCTGACTTTCAATGGGTCGACGATGTATCTACTTTTGACATCTCATCTATCGCGCTCGATTCGCCTACAGGCTATATCCTCGAAGTAGATTTAGAGTATCCACAACATCTTCACAACACGCACATTAACCTATCGTTTTGCCCGACACGTGACAAGCCGCCCGGCAAGCGGCAAGATAAGCTCCTCGCAACGCTGTACGATAAGAAGCGTTATGTAATACACTATCGTAATCTACAGCAGTGCACGCGTCACGGGCTTCGCGTTATAAAAATACATCGTATACTACAATTCGCGCAATCTCCATGGCTCCGCGGTTACATTGAACTCAACACACAATTTAGAACCGAAGCAAAAAATAATTTTGAAAAAAATTTATACAAATTAATGAATAATGCGATATTTGGCAAAACAATGAAAAATGTGCGTAATCATGTGGATGTAAAATTAGTAACAAAATGGGACGGACGATACGGTGCTGAGGCAATGATCGCGAAACCAAATTTTCATAGTAGAAGCATATTTTCGCAAAAGTTGGTTGCCATAGAATTACGCAAACTTGAAGTGAAATTGTACAAACCAATCTATGTCGGTATGTGCATACTCGACATTTCTAAAACATGCTTGTACGAGTTCCATCATGAGTACATGTCACCGCTATATCATGATAAATGTCGAATAATGTACACCGACACAGACAGCCTTATATATCACATAGAATGCAAAGACGTCTATAAAAATTTGAAACGCGATATCGATAGATTTGATACGAGCGATTATCCAATTGATAACGCGTACGGTATACCGCTCGAGAATAAAAAGGTGCCAGGTTTGATGAAGGACGAGAATAACGGTGCGATAATGACAGAATTCGTCGGACTTAGAGCAAAAATGTATGCGGTGAGAGTGGATGGTAAAAAGGACACTAAAAAAGCAAAAGGTGTCAAAAGTAACGTCGTAGCGCGCAGTATAACATTCGACGATTATACACAATGCCTGCATAATGAGATTGAAATGACGCGACAGCAGTCGTGTATAAGATCTAAATTACATAAAGTGTATACCATCCGCGAGACAAAAATTGCTTTAAGTCCGTACGACGATAAGCGGTATGTCATACCTGATTCGACTGACACCTTACCATGGGGACATTATAAGATACCGTTGTAAATAAACTATATTATATATAATATATGTATGTCATAATTATAATTATATTTCACATTTATATAAATAGTGTAAGGAAAGGATGTAGTAATAAAGAGTATATATTTTTGTTATACATATCGTATATTTCAAATATTATATATGTTGTACACTATATATTTTTTAAATTTGATTAATAAAAAAATATGTATGATGAATTAAATCACATTATCCTTATGTATCCAAGAATTGTGCGAACTATCAAATCCCAGCCATTTCACGTAAACCTCGTCACTCCACCTGCGCAGTACCTTCTCCACGAGATACACATCTGAATAATTCGCGCAATGCAACTCGTGCTCGTAAAACGCTCCAGCAATAGATTTTTTGCGATAATCCTCGAGTATATATGTTACGGGATTAGTACGCTGCACTTTAACAATCTTAAACACGCGGTGGCGGGGACGCGGTGATGGATCCGCGGTGGATCTGCGGACGTTGGCGGCACGGCGGGTGTCGGCTCAGGGCGGCACGATGGAGCTTCTTCTTCTGCGCACAGAAAAATTAATTTATTTTTTATTTTTATTAAATATTTTATATGATGGTATACTTACACGGGTTGCACATTGGACACATATTCCGCATGAATAGCTGGTCCATCGCGATAGAGCACTCGGTGCACCATTGCCTCAGTAGTAGACCCAACCGTGCCGTCCTATGAGTGCGCACGACATCGATCACTGCGTATGGATTTCTTCTGTATGGATCTCTTCTACGTAGGAAGCACCTTGCACACAGTTGTTCATCACCACCCCATGGTTGATAATATATATGTATTGCACACATCCTATTATCACCATCCATGGCGCTGATGTCTGCTGGGTCGATGATTTGTACGTGCACATCATAATCGATACCGTCGCACTCACTGTCATAATCCGAGTCTGCAATGGGCTCGATTACCGCTCCAGCTTCTTCCGCATTCTCAACCGCTTCCATCCTCCAGAATATCCTCCCGGCCTCGTTCATCTCGTTCACCTCATTGACCTCCATCACCACATCGTCCTCGATCACCTCAACTTCATCATCACTATACTCAATTGTGATAATCTCTGGTTCCATTTGAAACATACTTCCGATATAAACTTATAAAATTAACGGTAGCACTTGTTTATAGTCCTCACTCTCATAATCGGAGTCTTCTTCCACTTCTTCATCAATATCAATCTCTGCTTCATCGATATTCATATCTTCATCACTGTCATCGATGATAATTACATCTTCAATATTCATTTTTTCACTGTATGAACTTCTCTCGACACATAGCTCGACGACTGTTGAATACGTTCTAACGCGGAGACAGATTCACAAATTTGAGCAGCCAAACGTTGGCGCTGATGCGTTGCATTCTTTTCTTAATAATTAAGGAAGATGTTTCGCTCTTTTATGGGAGATTTTCCGCGAGGATACAACAGCTGCCGAAAGTCAGCGCTTTTGCACCTATAAAAACGTTCCGACATGTTCGTCGCAGCGTCGGCCTCCATTCTTTTCCACAATATCCTAATGATAAAATCTCCATAAAAATGTGAAAACATTGTTTTTAATGATCTCTAGAGTGTTCGGTTACAAATTCGTGCAGCCGAACGTTGGCGCCGTTGCAATTCTTCCTTAAAAAAATATTGATGAAGATGTTTCACTCTCGTTTTATGGGAGATTTTCCGCGAGGGTGCAAAGCTGCCGAATGATTTCCTAATGATAAAATGCCCATAAAAATGAGAAAAAAAACAGTTTTATGGACTCGTAGAGTTTTCAGGCAATAAATCGACCACAAAGATAAACACCTGTCGAACGTGTTTAGGACCCCCCCCCAACCGAAGATTTTACGACATGTGTCCCCGAGATTCCCCCACCCCGCGTGACGCCAGACCCCGCGCCATCAAGATCCCCCCACCCCGCGCCACCGAAATACCCCCGCGCCCCGCACCCCCCTCATTGCCCCATGGAGTAGAACCGGCCTTGTATACCTACTTTAAATAATAATTATTAAGTTTATATAAAGTTTATTAGTCAATATACATTAAAACTTCTGTATACAGTAAAGATGTGTAGTGTAACATGAACTGATTAATTGAGAATCTAGATATTGGGATTATTCGTATATGTTAAAATGATCTTCGGATAATTGTGATTTTAATTGAGATATTAAATCTTCCGGCACAATCTATATTTGATTATGTTCGTTAATACTTTCTTCTAAATCGGCTATGATTTGATATAGTTCCTGAAATACTATTACTTCTGGTGAATATGATGTAATTAAACCGTTATCTGTTATTGGTAATTTAACGATACAATTATTAGTAATTTTTGTATTGGATTCAGCTTTTCTAGATTAAATATTTTCTGAGGGGAACCCGTAAGTGTCTCAGACTAAGACGTAAATGTCAAAGTGTCCGGAGTCAAAGAGATTTTTTCAGTAGACTCGGCATGTGAGGGACTTGGTTTCGAACGCTTGCCGCTTGAACCAATATAAATTTGAAGCGACGCGACTAGTATGCGTCTTTTTACCGGTTCTGTGATTTCGTTTTTTTCGGAGAGCTCGTTTGTATGCCGGGTTAATCATCTACAAGGGAGTATGTGGTAGGATGATGAGATTAAATAGATGTAATTATAAAATTAAAAGTGATAGATTTTTAAGTAATAGTAATTAGTTATTCAAAAGAAAATCTGGAACGCAAAATTTAAAATACTAAAGTTAATTGATTAAGAGAATTTATTGGAAAGATAAAATATTCGTTAATAATCTAGAGACAAGGTACATTCGTGAACTTAATCACTATTGTGCAGTTAATTATTAAGATAAATTGAAGATTAGAAACTCTGTTTTAAGAGTTGAGGAATTGAATAGAATCGAGGAAATATAGTATATTATAGGAATGTCTTATACAGGGTGTCCGGAGTCAACCGCATCACCCGTCGTGTGCAGGTAGAGGCAGTTAAACTGAGTAGGAAAGTCCTGTACCGTTTTGCGATTTTCGCAATAATTAATAAGAAATTAAATAAAAAAGAGCGGCCAATCCGTGCAAGTAAAAGCGCGCGACGAGAAGAGACCGCTTACTGTTTACGTAATTCTTGTCGCGCGGCGAAAATAAAAGCCTAATGTTTACGCGGTTGCTACGCACGCGACAAAGTGGGGAGGAGCACTCTACAAAGGACAATGGATAAATACGAGCAATGCGTAACGCTGGACCCCCGCGTGGGCTGTCTCTTCTCGACGCGCGCTTGAACTCGCGCGTATTGGCCGATCTTGTTTAATTTATTTCTCATTAATTATTGCAAAGATCGCAAAACGGTAGAGGACTTTTTTACTCGGTTTAACGTGCTCTATCAGCACACGACGGGTGATGCGATTGACTCCGGACACCCTGTATATTAAATCTCCTGTTGTCAATCTTTAAATAGAGAGATACTCGGTATACGCGAGGCCGCAAACTATAGTTTGCCACGGTATTTCTCGAAATCTATTTTTCAGAAAACAGACTTCGCTCATTCGGCGCCATACCACTCGTCCCCAGTATCCCAATGAGACTTGCATCCAGATATTATTGTTGATTTTCTTTATGAATCCTCGTCGCTAGGATTTATTGCTTTGTACCGCGACGTCCATCCCTTCTTTTATTTGCTTGGGCCATATATGTAAATATGTGGCCCGTCTATACATGCGGAAGTTCAGCTCCTCTTCTAGTTCTTGTAGGTCCCTCTCGCTATTCTTGAGTTGGATCCAGAAAAGGAGTGGTGACTTCGCTCTTACTATTTTTACTTCGAGGCGACTGCGGGTCAGTTGATCCGTGTTGATATACTGGATTTCCATTTTTCTGTTTGAGAATTAAAGTTGTTCGTGATAATAAAGTGTTATTTTTCTCTCTCTTCTATGGTGAGAGAGAGAGAAAGGGGAAAGAACGAAAAGAAGAAAATAATAATGATGGTGGTATCTCGAGTTGATTTCGAGGTATAAGTAGATAGTGAGAAAATAGTCGTATAGCGGTATGCGAGAAAATAGTCGTATAGCGGTATGCTTTAAAATTTTGCTTCTTTGAGTTCGAGTGTGTAGGTAACGTTTTCCGTTGCAAGAAGGAGGGGGTAAACGGTCGTTGGGTTAACTTCGGTTTCGTCGTAGGTATTTTCGAGCCCCCTGTAATTCTGGGAGTTAAGAGCTGGAGCGGTGGGTTTTGGTTTTTTCGGTTGTCTCGTTTTCAGATGTAATATTAGGTGAGTTAAAGAATCCCATAAGGCTCCTAGTAGATACAGTGACCATCCATAAATTGTGTGTAAAGCGTAACCGTGTACTATGGTATCTAATATTAATTTCATTATTTTGATGCTGAAATATATTCCCATTAATCCTACGCTAATATTTCCAAAAATTAAGAATTTATTCCAGATTTTCTCCCACGTAGATACTGCTATTTTGTCAATGATACTTACATCCAGTAAGTTAGAAATTGAGCCCCTTTGCAGTGAAATGGGTCTTCCCATTATTCCTCTCGCTAGAGAGTTAAGGACTGCAGGTCGTTCGGCCGGGAACATTATATGATCTCTTAGTTCCTTCAGGTCACTTTCTGTGTATATACCGCTGGTGGCGAGTGATCCTGGGCTAACGTATTTCCATACTGGTCCAGTTAAAGGTTTCATAACAATCAGTGGTACTGTATCTACTGGTCTTGGCATAAATTTATACCATTTGTCTTCCAATAAATACATGGCAGGTGCTAATGTGTTACATGCGGTTTGCGTTTCTTGACGTAATAATATATGAGTTTACGGAGTTAAATAGTAGGTTAGACTTTCTCGGAGTACAGGTAACTGGTTATAGCATCGATCTGTTTGGGCGAGTGTGACTTCAACAGGTACACATTTTATTATGTGGATTACTTCCTCGGCTAGCAGAGCCATGTAGCCAGGGCTCTTCATTAATTGATTTATTGATCAATATTACACAATTGTACATGTAATAAAATGCACTTAAAATCAGTGATATAATGATTACTTAAAAATTTAAATAGCTCGCGTATTCATCAATAATAAAATGATCGTCTGATAATTGAGCCTTTAATTGAGATACTAAATCTTTAGGCTGTGAATCTTCTAGTTCGTGATTAATTACGTTTTTCTTTTAAAAAATTATATTTTGATCTAGTTCTTTAAATGATGTTAGCTCAGATGAATTAATAGATACGCCCGTAAAATTGTCTAGTGTCGGCGGGTTGACAATTGTATCAATTTTATTAATAACTTGCTTGGAAGTTCCGGGGATTAAATGATTGATTAAGATTGAGAGAGAGAGACTGCGATGGTTCAGCATTAATATGACGCTCGGTTTTTGGATTATTTGTGAGAGCTTCAAAATGGAATACGCTTTTTGCTGACGATTTTAAGCGTGTTAGTGTCTCCGAAGTCAAAGAAATTTCTTCGATTGATTTGACTCGAGGTTTTGCTTTAAAGGCTTGTCGTTTAAGCCAACGCAAATGGGAAGCTGTACGACTGGCGCGTGTCTTTTTTCCAGCTCTGTGATTCCGTTTTATTCGGAGAGCTTTTTTATATTGCAGGTTGACCATCTACAAGGATCGCGGAGAAATTAACAAATTCGAATGAAATATATGCTTAACGGTAAATCTCAAGGTGATGCTTGATAATGATACTCGGTAATAGTGATGCTCGATAGGTGGTACACTAGTGATTCTAGGTAAAAAAAATCTTTGGTTTATATTCCGTTCTTACTTACCCCTTCCCGTGGGATAATTTGTGATAATGTAGTGAATATGAGGGCGTCCTCTAAAAATGGAAAGTCTTAGAATTTATCGGCGATATTTATTTAGTGTTACTTTTGATCGGTTGGGTAACTCTTACTCTAGTACAGAGTTCACGGGGGATTAACTGGTCGTTTACTTCTATTGCATCGGGCGCTCGTCTAATTTCTTAGTTTTGTCTGTCGGCTTGCCTTTATCAGGCGCGTGAGGAATAAAGTTTTATATACATATATGTATATATATGTATATATAAGTATATATTCATATTTTTACCAATTTTATCTACTTATATCTCTTTAAAATACGCCAAATAGTCCAAAATGTTGCATACGCGATCCCAAAGCTCTAAAGTTCCCTCCGAAACAAACGAGAACTTAACGCATGCCGAATTAGAAGTTCTTAATCAAAAAGTGACAGAAAAAGAGGAAATACTCAAGGAACACACAAAGACATAGCAAGAAAATCGGGATGAATTAATGGGTTTACGACAAAGTATCTAACAAAGTAGAGACACGCACGCTGGCAATAATCAGCTCGAATCCATACTAAGCATTTTCCGTGAATAAGTTTCCACCCTGAGCGCATTATCTGAACAAATGGAGAGACTAAACCGACGCATTAACGATATTCAATTTTCCAATTTAACTCCTAATCATCAAACTACTTATCGTTATCTCACTCAAGATCCTCCTCGCAGATCTAGTCCTTTAGAATCCTATTCGCCTTAAGGACGTAGTCGATTCCATTTCGAAATATGACGGGCATAAAATATCCGTTTTCCATTTTACCAAAATGTGTGAACGAGCCCTTGAATTAATTCCACAATACCAAGAATACCATCTAGTACAATTAATAATTAATTAACTATAGGGACTTGCTTATGCTGCGATAGAAAGGACAGAATATACAACCGTTTTTGAACTAACTCGATGTCTAAAAAGAATTTTTGATTCCAATAAATCCGGAGACCAATACCGCGGTGAATTAGCTAACATTTACATGAAACCTAATGAAAACATCTTTGATTACATTGAACGGGAATAAGAATTACGCGCAGCAATAATTGACGGTAAAACTAATACTAACGGATATATTGATGAGATTACAAGAGATAATAACGAGCATACTATCATTACAAGTTTCATTAATAGCCTCCCTTCCGACCTTTTAATTCGCGTTAAATTAGAACGATCATACACATTCGAAGACGCCTTTATATCCGCAATATAACTCTCAAAATCTCTAGAAGCAGAGAACGCGCGTAAACGATCCATGCCGTCATATAAATCTAATACCTCTTCTCGCGCCGATTTTCCAAATAATCCTGGACCTCCTCGACCTTTTTCTAATTATACCAGTTACCCTCAACAATCTACCCAAACACAACCCTCACGAAATACTGCAGCTCCATTTATAAAACCACTTATTCCGGGAAGACCTGGACCAAATTATCCTGCCGAAAAAATTTGTCGGTACTGTAAAGCTCCTGGGCATCTTATAAATGAATGCCGAAAACTCGCGTATAGACAATCCATCGTAAATAATCCATCCACTTCAAAACTTTTAATAATAATAATAACAATGCTAATATTCCGGGAAACTCGCACGGCGTTCCGGTAACCAGCGGCGTCCGCCGGAAGACATTCAAACGGGGCGCCTATCCCTTCCCCAAAATGCGCCGGTAACGATAGCATTACCTCAAAGACCGACCCCCGGCCCTTCGTCCGCGTCGGACAAATAGAGGAAAAAACCAGAATTAGCCCATTACCCTCCATCACCCTTTCGTCACCTGATTTGAAAAATAAATGTTTCTTATGGTCGACTCTGGTTCCGATGTCAACTTAATAAAACAAAGCCATGTTAATAAAAATGTAGCTTTAAACGTCGAAGACGCTTGGCCTCTTCAAGGTATATCCCCCAAACCGGTTGATACCCTAGGCACTGTTGTCCTGCAGTTACTCGACGTGCCTACTCTCTTCCATGTAGTTCCCGATACAGTTAATTTTTCTCACGACAGAATCCTGGGAAATAATTGTCTGAAGAAGAGAAAGGCCTGTATAAATTACAAAATTAGATGCTTGCATTACGATAATACTTGCATTCCTTTTTCAGAAGAAACCTACATTCATATCGGGAAACGATCTATCTCACCCTTTTACGTTAATATTATTAATTCAGAAAAACAATATGGATATATACCATTTTATATGCTAAGCAAAGACGTTTATTTCGGAGAAGCAATCGTCGCGAACATTGGCGGTAAAGCTTACCTGCCTATTATCTACACTACCGAGTATGAATATCACGTAGTAATCCCCTCTATTAAATTTCAAGATTTTGACTTTCCGGATACGCTTAAAAGATCTACGATTTTAGGCGATGTCGTTGAAACCCGAGGGTATGAGACGACCAACAATCCTTACGTCGCAGAATACGATGAAGTTCTAGAATTTAATTCTTCCGAGGACGATAATTTTGAAAATATCACTGCAACCTTAGGGCACCCAGTGATCGATAATATTTCACTGAATTCTATAGAGTCCCAAGGGACTCTAGCGATCCTTAATCATTCTAATTTTTCTATTGATAATCCATCATATTTTAAAGAAATACAAAATAACGTGGTCCCTGTAAATTTCCTCAACGAGGAAATTCCTTGTGATCGCTCATCTGCTATTATGCAGTTCTTACGACTAGAACATTTGAACTCTGAGGAGCTAGATGATGTTAAGTCATTAATTCTTAATCATTCCGATAGATTTCATCTCCCTGACGACAATATCGGAGCCACTAATGCTACACAGCATTTTATACCTACTATCGATGAAATGCCTGTTCATACAAAACAGTATCGATATCCTCCCGTCCACAAAGACGAAATTAACAGACAAGTTAATGAATTATTATCTAACGATTTAATCGAATATTCCACTTCTCCTTATAATTCCCCCGTATGGATTGTACCGAAAAAACCGGATTCTCAAGGTAATAAGAGATGGCGAATGGTTATCGATTACCGCAGCCTCAATGAAAAGACCATAGGAGACGCATATCCTCTCCCGAATATCACTGACATCCTTGACCAATTAGGATCTGCGAAATATTTTTCCGTTCTTGACTTAGCTTCCGGTTTCCATCAAATTTTTATGGCATCTAAAGATGCTCCGAAAACCGCATTTTCAACTAAGTACGGTCATTATCAGTTTAAAAAAAATGCCATTCGATTTAAAGAACGCCCCAGCGACTTTTCAAAGATTAATGGATAACGTTCTTTCCGGATTACAAGGTAACGAATTATTCGTGTACATGGATGATATAGTCATATACGCTAGATCATTAAAAGAACATGAAATCAAATTTAATAAATTAATGCAGAGATTGAGACCCGCAAATTTAAAATTACAACCAGATAAATGTGAATTTTTACGCCACAAAGTAGCGTATCTCGGTCACATAATCGGAGCCGACGGAGTTAAACTAGATCCGAATAAAATTAAATCAATAACCGAATTCCCAAGGCCTAAAAACACTAAAAATATTAAACAATTTTTAGGATTAGCCGGATATTATAGACGATTTATCCCGCAATTTTTTAAAATCGCTAAACCACTAACCGACTTGTTAAAGAAAAATAATACATTTGATTGGCAACAACGCCAAACCGAAGCATTCAACGTTTTGAGATTTTCTTTGAATTCCGAACCGGTACTTCAATACCCGGATTTCTCGAGACCTTTTATTTTAACAACCGATGCATCCGGATATTATTCAAACTTCCCTTTTTGTACTGTATCTCGTATTCGTATTCAGCCAATTTGGTTTTCCATTTCCACAATCTCGAAAAGGGATCTTTGATTGAATGGAGCCAAACTAAAGGTTTATGATCGGTTATAATTGTGAATATTCTACCATATAAATATGGCCGAAAGTGATTGGTACAATAAACTATTGCTAAACATTCTTTTTCGATGGTAGAATAGTTTTGTTCGGCGGAATTTAAAACGCGGGATGTATAAGCTATAGGTAAATCTTTCCCATAATGCAGATGCATTATTTAGAAACCCTCCTACAGATTACGTCTTACCTCTCGCCTTTGCCGCCAACCGTGTCGGCGAATCATCAAACAACGCGACATCTCATTACGAATGCGAACCCAGTACATCCGCTCCAAATAATGATATAATAGATCCACCGACTGAATTTGCCCCGCTCAGTCCGCTTTCAAGGAGAACTAATATAACTATAGAAGAATATTCTAGTGACAATAACGAAATTAACGACGACGAAAGAACAAGTATAGATCTTCAGGAAATTAGTAATCAAGATGAAGAAATATTAGACCTTAACGAAGAACGCCGAAATACAGACCAGATTTTGATTACGGAAAGCCGCTATAGTCTATTAAAACAATCTGATAACATGTAATTTTTATTCACTTAAATGAAATTCCTTTCAATAATGGCGCTAAAGAATGCCAAGAAGGTAATTTACTGCCAATTTATGTAAATTTTACATTCGAAAGAGTAAATGTAGAAATAGTCAAATCTAAAACTTTGATATCCATTCCTATAAGATTGAATAATCATTCGCGTTTAGAACCACAAACGTTAAAAAATAGTATACGCTCTCTCTTAGACGCTTTAACAGAACTGGGAATTAACTTCTTTTAGTATTAGCAAAACCGATTATTTTGATGACTTACCATGGCAACATATAATAGGGCAGATCCACGAATATCTAAGAGAATTACCCATTTGTATTACCATCTGTAAAAATTTAGTTCAAACTCCTCCCGTCGAGAGACGTGAAGCTCTCATAATTGAAAATCATTCTTCAGCTCACGGTGGCCATAAAGGCATCACTAAAACATATAATCGACTAAGACCTCAGTATCATTGGAATACTATGAAAAAAGATATACAAACTTTCATTCAAAAATGCCGCCAATGTCAGTTCAAAAAACTAACGCGGGTAAAAACGAAACAGCCCATGGTAATCACGGATACCGCCGGCGCTGTATTCGATAAAGTCTCTCTCGACATTGTAGGCCCTCTGCCGATCACCAATTCTGGGAATCAATATATATTAACCATGCAAGATCTGTTAACTAAATATTCTGTAGCCGTTCCTTTAAGGGATGCTACTTCCTTATCCATAGCTGACGCACTTACTAAAAATTATATTTGCGTGTACGGTGCTCCTAAAGCCATCCTTACCGACCAAGGCATCAATTTCCTTTCTGCTATTCGAATTTTAACTAAAAAAATTTAATATTCAACATTTTAAAACTATCGTATCGCCCACAATCCAACGGCTCAATCGAAAGGTCACATCATGTACTAATCGAATATCTAAAAACTCAGGTTCTAAGAGAAAGAGACTGGGATAATCATATTAATATGGCAATGTTTTCATATAATACCAGTGTTCACGAAGGTACAAAATTCCCGCCTTATGAACTAGTCTTCGGCCGAATAGCACGATTACCTTTTGCTCACATTCCAATAGACGAAAATCTAAAAACTACTTATGTAGATTATTTAACCAACCTATTTAACAGAATTAACAATTTGCAGGAAGAAGCACGTGAAAATCTTATAAGCTCCAAAGAAAAAAGCAAACATAATTATGATCAAAGAACCAACCCGCAAAATTTTCAAGTAGGATCATATGTGTTTTTATTAAAAGACACAAAAGGAAAATTTTCGGATCAGTATACATGTCCTCACGAAGTTATAGAAATCTTACCCCCGTGCAACGTCAAAATTTTAGTTAAAAACAAACCTCGAATTGTACATGTTAACAAACTAAAACTCGCCCACGTCGAGCCAGGATGAAAATAATATATCTTATTTTTGATTACAGATGTGTTGGCGTCGCCAACGAACTGTTATTCCAGGACATAAAGCATCATCACCATCCTTAATAGCATATCATCATTTACGCTTTGCTTCTTGTGCCAAGATCCTGGGTCACTTTAAGGTGGACAATCACTTCATCATTTGTCAAAAATGCTATAATAGATTACCATCTATCTACCACAAATCATTTTACTTTTCTTTACATCAGCATTTTGTTTCAGATAAATTACGCGAACCAACTATTCTATGCGAAATTTGTTCTAACTCCTTATTAATTTTGAGAACCTTACGCGAGTGTAACGATTGCAGTCGAGAACATTTGCAATTTCTAACGAAAATCGAAAAAGGAGAAGAAAATATTAACATTCGCGGAAATCCTCCAATATTATACATTAACGACGAACGAGTAGATTTTTCTAACCACTAGTAAACAAAAATGTACATACCGCGAAGTTACAAATATAAAACACACCCATTGCTAAGAATTTTTCCAAATTTATATGACATAAGGTTTCTGCTTATACTAACTTACGAATCAGAAATCGACGACTATAAAATTTGCATGACATGCTACAAGCATAAAAGACCGGAAAATCTTATTCTAGCAGCAGATCACTTACTTGTAGACGGTAACATAAACCCGCGTAAATGTCAAGAATGTGGTATTGAATTAGTACGCGTACGTTCTATTTTAAGTTGCGACAAGTGTTTCACATCATATGTACGATTCATGACCACTCTCAAGGAACATCATTCTAACGATATCGCATTTCTCTTATTCGACGTTAATGCACAAAATATTATCCATCTTTTTGTTTATGAAGAAGATCCCGAAACGGAAGTTCAACCGGAACTTCTACTTGAAGAAGCAGAATCCTGATACTTGTAAAATATCATTACTCTAACTACTATTATTCCCTTATTTTACCCCATTAGCAATACTTTAATACTTCATTAATTATGTCTCACTACTCTCAACATATTAACGAAACACTATAATAAGTTATAATTTTAATTATTATCATTAAAAGCTTTAACATATCTTAGCACTTACGCTATCACTTATATGCTAATGTATCTGTCTATTAATATTCCAAGACTTTAATTAATTATGTTATGCCATTTCATTAAGTACTTTAGAACTATACTAATATTTATTATTAGAAATTATAACAATAATGACGAGATGAGTCATCTAGTCATTTTCTCCTAAAGGGAGGTAATAATAATAATAATAATATATATATAAGTAAAAAAAAAAAATATATATATATGTTAAAAGGAAAGCAATATCCCGAGTTGAGTCACCTTAAGAATGTTAAATTCTAAAACAAATTGTTTTTTTTTCTTCTTTATAACAGGGAGTCGTAAGGAACGTTGTGTGAGGTCGACATCTCGGGAGACTAGAAGTGGTAGCGACCATTCTTACAGGCGATATTATGATGCCGATAGGAGAAGCTATAGCCGTGATTATTATCCGGCTGGCCGCCCTTATGACAGTGATTCCCTTGATGGCTACGACGGTAAAGATCGTAATACAAGGAATCATTCTCCCGCTTCGAATTTCATAGAGATAGCCTCTGAAAAAGCGCCATTCAAACAATCAGCCGAGGTAACAGGTGACCAAGGGACTGTAGAAGGAGAAGAAACCTTGGATAAATCGGATAACGTTTTGGAAGAAGAAGAAGAAGAGTTGCCGGCAGAGATCGTAGAAATGTTCGGAGATCGCATTATGCCGGATAGAGTTTTAGCACCGGCGGTCCACAAGGATCTTGCAGTCAGGTGGGAGGACATCATTAAAAAAGGTCTTCCAGAAGGAGGACATCATTAAAAAAGGTCCTGAAGAACGAAAAAAATCTGCTTAAAAAGTTTCCCCCTCCGAAAAATTGTACGATAATAGATACACCAAGAATAAATTTAGAGGTTAAGTCCGCCTTAGATAGCGCTATGGTTAAGAAAGATGAGCGTATTGTTGAAAAACAGACGAAAATAACTACGGCTGTTGCCGGAATTGCAAAAGCCTTGAGTTCTACGTTGAAAAAGGACCCAGGGAATAAATTAGGTCCCATGTAATATCTTAGCGGTGTCGCGAGATTATTAATAGATTTACAACGCGATGAGACAATGATCCGCAGGAGTCTTATCTTGAAAAACATCAAGGTTTCATATAGAGACACTCTTAAGGATACCTTATGGGACGAAGAGCTTTTGGAATGGGGTTGACGGAAAAACTCAAGACAGCTAAGGTCTTGCAGCAGTCGTCGAAGGATTTAAAAAGTCGCGCAAGAAGTCAAACAGAAAACAAGAATCTAAAAAACTCGCAGGCCCGTCTCGCTAGAATCAACAGAAGCCATACGGTCAATCGAAGGCGAGCGGGCACAAGCAGACGTACAATCAACGACGGAACTCGTCCTCTCAGAGTCGCAGTACCTATCGGAAGCTAGAACAAGCAACTGCGAAAAAGGATTAGATGTAAGTAAGGTTGCCGGTAGATTGGCACAATTTAGATGCCAATGGTCGTGGTTAACGTCAGATTCAACCATCCTAAGTTGGATTTCAGGATATAAGATACCGTTCTCATCCAAGGTGAGACAACTCGTACGGCCAAAAGAATCACAATGGTCCGAGCAGGAAAAAATACAGATTCGGGAGGAAATTGCTCAATTAGTAAGGAAACAAACCGTTTCGAAATGCCAGCCGGTTTTGTGTCAATTTATTTCAAAAATTTTTCTTGTCCCTAAATCTAATGGGTCTTACAGACTAATACTTAATCTCAAAGAGCTTAATAAGTTTATCAACACTGAGCATTTTAAGTTAGGAGACGCAAAAACGGTTAAACGAATATTGTCTAAAGAGTATTTTATGGCATCGATTGATTTGAAAAACGCGTATTATTTAATTCGCATTGCTAGTTCAGATAAAAAATACTTAAGATTTTTGTTTGAAGATGTTCTCTACGAGTTTAATTGTTTGCCCTTTGGGTTAAACACGGCTCCGTATACGTTTACAAAAATTTTGAAGCCAGTGATTTCTCACCTAAGGGAATTGGGCTACTTGTCTGTGATTTATTTGGATGACCTGCTTCTGTTAAGCGAGAGGCATGCGATATGTTTAGAAAACGTGCAGAAAACAGGTAGTTTTTTTGAATCACTAGGATTCATAATAAATAAGGGAAAGAGTAGAATGGAGCCGGCGACCAGATGTAGATTTCTAAGGTTTGATTATAATACAACTACAATGACTATTGAATTACCAATGGAGAAAAAAGAGAAAATCAGTGAACAGCTTCATAAATTTAGTACAATTACGCGATGTTCCATCCGAGATTTTGCCAAGCTTGTAGGAACCTTAGGCTCATGCTGTGCAGCCTTAAAATTCGGTTGGGTACACATGAAAGATTTTGAACGAGAAAAATTCAGTGCGTTGCAGAGAAACAAGGATAATTATGAGGTTTGTATGGAATTAAATGATGAAATTAAAGAGTATTTTGACTGGTGGAAGTCGCATATTGCGACTGCAAAATGTTCTATTAAGAGTTTTGAACCTGCCTTAGAAATATTTTCGGATGCACTCTCAGGTTGGGATGTTCTTTGCCAAGGCCAACGAGCTCATGGATATTGGAATAAAGAAGAAAAGAAATGCCATATCAACTATCTTGAATTGTTATCAACATTTTTTGGGCTTAAGTGCTTCGCGGAAAAAGTCAGAAGTAGTGATATCTTGTTACGTATTGACAATACAACCGCAATAGCTTATATAAATAAAATAGATGGCATTCGGTTTAAAAAATTGAGCAAAGTTGGCAAAACAGATCTAGGAGTGATGCGAAGAGCGGAATCTCTGGGTGTTCGCATCATATATTCGATTCCAAGAGAAGCAGACATCGAGTCGAGACATTTTGAATCGGAGACGGAGTTTGCACTATCACATACAGCCTTCCAAACAATAGTACAGAGGTTTAGTAAACCAAACATTGACTTATTTGCATCGCGAACAAATTCTAAATATTCACGTTATGTTTCGTGGATAAGAGATCCAGATGCGATAGCTATTGACGCGTTTACTATTGACTGAAGATCATTTTATTTTTACGCATTTTCGCCGTTCTCGATTATACTTCGAGTTTTTGGAAAAAATGAGAGCGAAAGATTCGAGAGGTATTGTGATGGTGCCTAAATGGCCGGCTCAAGCATGGTATCCAGTGTATATAGCAATGTTGGATTCTGAACCACTTTATTTGAAACCAAGTAAAGATCTTCTGTGTTCCCTTGACAGGAAGCCACATCCTCTATGGAAAAGGATTACCCTGGTTGTCGGAACGCTGTCAGGAAAGCGTTCGAGCTAAGAGACGTACCGGTAGAAGCAACAGACATCATGCTTTCTTCGCTGACGGAGTCCTCGGTTAGGCAGTATAATGTTGGTTTTAAAAAGTGGCCGAGGTTTTGCAAAAACAATAACGTTAATCCATATGAAGGAACGATAGCGGAGGTTCTAAAGTTTTTGACTAAAGAGTTTCAAGGAAGTAAAGCCTCTTATGGCACGCTCAATAGCTGTAGGTTTGCAATAGCCTTACTACGGGGTCTAGAAGTGGGAGAAGATGCGAAAATGAAGAGATTCTTTAAGGGAGTTGAAAAATTATGACCTAGTAGGCCGAAATATGACTCTACATGGGATCTCAAGATTGTATTGGATCATGTGAGTCGTTGGGGTGTTAATGAAGACATAACATTAGAAAAACTATCCTTAAAGTTAGTAACGCTGCTTGCTCTCACTACTGGACAACGTATGCAGACACTTGAACTGATTAACATCAAAAATATTCACAGAATGGAGGATGATATCGAAATCAAAATTCTTGACAGAATTAAAACTTTGAAGCTTAACAAGCCACAACTGACGTTAATTGTCCCGACTTATCGCGAAAACGTGAAATTGTGCGTTGTTTCTGCATTAGAAGCGTATCTGGAAAAGACTAAAAACTTGCGAGGCCTAGAAACAAAATTGTTTATTTTCTTCAAAAAACCTTTTAAGTCGGTATCCAGACCTTAAGTCGCTGGATTAAGAATACTCTCAGTTATAGCGGAATTGACATGAATGTATTCAGCGCATATAGCACTCGCCATGCCTCAACTTCAGCCGCTAAGCGAAGGGGCGTCAACATAGACGCCATTAAAAAGGCGGCAGAGTGGTCTGATAAGTCAGGAACACAGACTTCTATATAATATGCTAGACCGCTAACTGAGCCTTATCGCATGTCCTTATATGTCCTTATATATCATGTACTATATACGCGGCAGTAGTCCCCTAAGGAATGTGGTTGCTAGTGGCGCCATCTGTAGTTACTTTATAATATTATTTAGTCATCAAATAATTATTAAGGATTTTCGATATAAAAATACATCGATTTTGAATATTGATAATAAGAAATATATCTAAAGCAAGATGAAACGTGTAATAAAACAGCAGTATGAACATATTTTTCTTTATAATATTTATAATTTCCTCTTACAAATGAATATTCTACTGAATAAATATTTAATATATAAAAATTAAGGAAAACTTAAGGTATAAAAATATTAATAAATTGTGTACTTCTCGCGAAACAAAAATGGATTATTAATTGGAAATTTAAAATGAATATTACATCTTTAACAATATATATTTTCAATATATTTTTTTAAAAGTATGCATTTATTTTACCAAAAAATAGAGAATACAATATTGAATTCTCTGTAGATTACAATTATTTTTATTAGAATATCGGTACAATAAAATAATAGTATATTAAAAATTAAAAATGTTTATAGCGTACATATATATAACAATAAATAATTATTCTCTCGCGAATAAAATTTGTTTTGTTAAGATATGACGTTCCTCTTTGTGAAATGTTTATTGTAGGAATAGACTTAGGCTTCAGATTTCTTTTTTTTGTATTTGGATTAGCATAAAAATCACATGGCTTAAAATGTAATTCGCAAATTCTGCTGGATGCAGTTGCTTTCCAATTTCTTATATGTACAGCTGCAGTCCAAGCTGCTAATAACTCTTCATCTTTTAAGGGAAATCTAAAATATTTTGTGATATTTTATTTGTATGTATACATTTTATGTATACATTTGTATGTATATATTTCTACATTATTTTAACAAGAATAATTGCATAAGTTGATTCATATGCTAATCTAAAAAAACTTATTTCCTTACTTTTACCTAAAATGTATACATTTTATGTATACATTTTATGTATACATTTGTATGTATATATTTCTACATTATTTTAACAAGAATAATTGCATAAGTTGATTCATATGCTAATCTAAAAAAACTTATTTCCTTACTTTTACCTAAAATGTTCGAACACTTAGGAATCGCGCACTTTACAGGCATTTTTGCAAGTGTTAATTATAAATTTTTAATTTTCACGTTAAACCCGTTAAACAAATTACGCAATTTTGTCACCAGTCGCACAATTCGTGGCTTCGACTTGTTATATCGACTATAATCTCGATTAATCTCGATAGTGACATTCCTTAGGGGACCACCGAAGTACATAATTTTTATGGACGGACTATATAGAAAGTATATAAGGGAGTTAGCAGTCTAGTGTATTATATAGAAGTCTGTGGTCAGGAACGTTTGCAAAATTTTATAATCGGAATATAGCGGTATCTAGGGATATTTTTGCTAAATCTATCCTCAATAATACAAATTAAGATTTCAGTTGCGTAATTTCTTTCCTTGGTTAAATGTATAAATTGGTTTTGTTTGTTTAAATAAGTATATGCGAAATGCGATAAAATATATATTGTGACCGTAATTAATTTTTAAGACAACTAAAGTATATAGTTAATCGACGGGTCGTTGACTGTAACTTACGGCACACCTTCGGCGCGATATACAAGATCCGACTGTCAAATTAAATGAGAAACAACACACAAAGTTAAGCGCCAGGCGCGAAAATCCGCGCCGCAGAAAAACTTTACGGAAATCGCAAATACTGAATCGGTTATAATCGCGACGGAAAATACGCGGCTATTCAATTAACGAAATTGGTAGAGGGGGATGGTCCTTATGGACGGGACGGGAGAAAATCGAGAGGCACTATTAAATTGACACACGTGAATAAATTGGAAAATAATATAATATATTAAATAACAAGTGAGAGAGAGAATAATATAAATGAAAAAAATAATATATGAAAAGAGCAATATAAGGAAAACAGTAGTAAGAAATATAATTTGTAACAGTCTGGCCAGATGTTTGTCGGCCGCAAGGCTTCTCGTGTTTCACGCGCGAGCCGAAAGTCAATTTTTTGGCGGATAAGATTTTACCGCGACTCGAGACTTATCCGAGCCTCGGCAGCGAGGAAAATTTATCCGTAAGCCGACAATTAACTTGCGCTCGCCCGCGTGGAATGCCGAATATTCACAATGTCAAAAGAAATACAAAAGGCGCTTTCATAGCAGCCGTATACGTCGCGGTAATAATACTCGTCAATATAATCACTCAATATCGCGGTACGACTGGTATTCTCGATCGGAATTACACAATAATAATTAAACTGCCCAAAGGCAGCGACAGACTTTACAATATAATGACGCAAAGAATAACAATATCTCACAGATTAACACGACTACATTCAAGAGCGACGAAATAAAGTACAATAGATTACGCGACATATATAGTATACTAACGCGCAATACGAGACGAATGGACAATGTAATAGACGCGCAATAGACAAAGCGGGTACGGGCGGTGTACGAGCTCGTTAAACAAAGAATTCACACCATATAAAGAAATGACAAAGAGATAATTAACAAGACGCAAAATATTGACTGTCGACGGCAAGATTAATTCGGGAGAGAGAGTACTCACGCGGAGATGTCGTCTCAGATGAGTCGTCCAGCCGATCGATTGCGTAGTCTCTCGAAAATCAAAAAATGTGAAAAATATAAAGAAAACCTTAACTTACGGCAGTGATGGCTTTACGGCACGACTCATCCGGACCTTACTCACAATCGGCAGCTTTACAGTCGGACGACGTCGATCTCACCGGTAATGTTCTCTTGACGATTTCCTCTGTACGCAGCGATAAGGGTTTCCGCTCAACACGCTGGTCCGCCGAACAGTGACGAGCGGAAGGCCCGCAGGAGACACATCGGCACATTAATATGTGATATGGCCACTTGTGGGCGCTTCCGAATTACGCAGGGCCGTGGCGCGGTCTTGAGGGTCCTTGCGGCCTTTGCGCCCATTGTCTCGGGCCCTCGGCATCTCGCTCGCTTCCTTCTACCTCCAGGTTTCGGAAACGTTGGTAGCGGCAATGTACGGACTTGTCCGGCCCTAGTAGGTATACTAGGCCGGTTCTACTCCATGGGGCAATGAGGGGGATGCGGGGCGCGGGGTATGACGTCACGCGGGGTGGGGGGATCTTGGTGGCGCGGGGTCTGGCGTCACGCGGGGTGGGGGGGAGATCTTGTAGGTGCGGGGTCTGACGTCACGCGGGGTGGGGGGATCTCGGGGACGCGTGTCGTAAAATCTTCGAGGGGTCCTAAACACGTTCGACAGGTGTTTATCTTTGTGATCGATTTATTGCCTGAGAACTCTACGAGTCCATAAAACTGTTTTTTTTTCATTTTTACGGGCATTTTATCATTAGGAAATCATTCGGCAGCTTTGCACCCTCGCGGAAAATCTCCCATAAAACGAGAGTGAAACATCTTCATCAATATTTTTTTAAGGAAGAATTGCAACGGCGCCAACGTTCGGCTGCTCGAATTTGTAACCGAACACTCTAGAGACCATTAAAAACAATGTTTTCACATTTTTATGGAGATTTTATCATTAGGATATTGTGGAAAAGAATGGAGGCCGACGCTGCGACGAACATGTCGGAACGTTTTTATAGGTGCAAAAGCGCTGACTTTCGGCAGCTGTTGTATCCTCGCGGAAAATCTCCCATAAAACGAGAGCGAAACATCTTCCTTAATTATTAAGAAAAGAATGCAACGCATCAGCGCCAACGTTCGGCTGCTCGAATTTGTGAATCTGTCTTCGCGTTAAAACGTATTCAGCAGTCATCGTGTACAGTGATAAATAAGTGAATATACATATCGGTGAAAGATGGCTCCTTGTTGCAGGCTTCCCGTTGATGTAAGTAGTGCAAATTATTTATAATATTTTCCCTATTGTGCGCAGGGGCCTAATGGTTATATATTTTTATTTTTTTTTCAGTTGATCAACGAGCAAAATTTGGATTATGATTTGGATTATGATTTAAATTTTCTGCTAATAGTGGAGGAAGGGATGACCGATGGGGAATGGACGCGGATGGTGCGCTATAATGATCGATATTGGTTCGATTACATGTGGGGTGACACCGAAGACGCCCGCGAGTGGGAGCGTAGTAACCCATCGTTTTGCCGACATGTCTGTAACATTTACCCTGACCGGGAAAAGTAGCGTTTTCGCGGTAAACTACTTTCCCGCCGTAGATTTGAGCGACGATGAATACGAGCTTGGTCTAACGAATTTTGAAACTTATCACACGATATCAAACGTGAATTCCTCGAATAATAAATTTTACTTTGGCAAAGACGACGTAGAAATTACGATTCCCGAGGGATCGTACGAACTGCAAGCAATACATGAGTTTTTAAAACATGCAATTTTTCGGGAACGTCTGCAACACGCTGTTTGTAACGACGATAAAGGATACCTTGGATACCCGCTAGCGCTCCGCGCTAATTACAATACAATAAGGAGCGAGATCAAATGCGCCTACAGAATAAATTTTAGCAAGCCCAACAACATTGGATCGCTGTTGGGATTCTCGAACCGTATACTGCAGCCGCGAAAATGGTACGAATCGGACATGCTGATTAACATTATCAACGTGAACATTATCCGTGTAGAATGTAACGTGACCGCGGGCGCGTGCAGCAACGGCAAACTCGTTCATACGATACATGAATTTTCACCGAGAGTACCACCGGGATATAAGATTCGTTCGGCTGCTCAAATTTGTGAATCTGTCTCCGCGTTAGAACGTATTCAGCAGTCATCGAGCTAAGTGTCGAGAGAAGTTCATACAGTGAAGAAATGAATATTGAAGATGTGATTATCATCGACGACAGTGATGAAGATATGAATATCGATGAAGCAGAGATTGATATTGATGAAGAAGTGGAAGAAGACTCCGATTATGAGAGTGAGGACTATGAACAAGTGCTACCGTTAATTTTATAAGTTTATATCGGAAGTATGTTTCAAATGGAACCAGAGATTATCACAATTGAGGATAGTGATGATGAAGTTGAGGTGATCGAGGACGATGTGGTGATGGAGGTCAATGAGGTGAACGAGGTGATGGAGGCCAATGAGGTGAACGAGGTGAACGAGGCCGGGAGGATATTCTGGAGGATGGAAGCGGTTGAGAATGTGGAAGAAGCTGGAGCGGTAATCGAGCCCATTGCAGACTCGGATTATGACAGTGAGTGCGACGGTATCGATTATGATGTGCACGTACAAATCATCGACACAGCAGACATCAGCGCCATGGATGATGATAATAGGATGTGTGCAATACATATATTATCAACCATGGGGTGGTGATGACCAACTGTGTGCAAGGTGCTTCCTACGTAGAAGAGATCCATACAGAAGAAATCCATACGCAGTGATCGATGTCGTGCGCACTCATAGGACGGCACGGTTGGGTCTACTACTGAGGCAATGGTGCACCGAGTGCTCTATCGCGATGGACCAGCTATTCATGCGGAATATGTGTCCAATGTGCAACCCGTGTAAGTATACCATCATATAAGATATTTAATAAAAATAAAAAATAAATTAATTTTTCTGTGCGCAGAAGAAGAAGCTCCATCGTGCCGCCCTGAGCCGACACCCGCCGTGCCGCCAACGTCCGCAGATCCACCGCGGATTCATCACCGCGTCCCCGCTACCGCTTCGTCACGCCACCGCTTTGTCTCGCCACCGCTTCACCTCGCCGACGCCAACGCAGCTTCGTCGCCTCTTTACCTCACCCCCTCGCCCCATTATATATTTTTTTAATTGTTAATTTTTTATTTTTTTCCTTTTTAAATTCACACACACACACATTTATTGTGTAAAAACATACACATAATTTATGATTAAAAAATTATAAGTATTAAAAAATCTTATTTATTTTTAGATTAAGATGTCCTTTTCTATTCTTTCCATCTCTTATTATTAAAAATATATATATATATATAATTAAAATTATTATTAAACCTAAAAGTAAAAAAAACATATATAATAAATTATTCTTAAAAAATCTCTCGCGTCGAACGCCTTGCGTACGCCTCGCGTGCGCCTCTCTCGACGCGTTCGCCGCGTGCGCCCAGTTCGAGATATATCGAAGAGAGCGGCCGCTCTCTCGCGCCGTATCTCTCGCCGCGTTATCTCTTCTCTCGCGTGCGTCGGATTTGATAAAAGAACGGTCTGTCTACGAAGAATGCATCCCTTAATTCGATCATAAACGCAACTCCCACAGTTGTAAACAATATATAAAGAAAAGAATCGCTCATTATATGTGTACATCCATATTATAAATATACGTTTTATCGAACTTGCCACATTTTGAGCTTAATATCATATTTTCTTTTATTATTACATATTTTACCATGCTTGTAATTATTCAGCCCTAAAAACGGAACATAAATATATGCATGTTATTCGACGCTAAACAATGTAATATATTCAACAAATCAATAAGAAATATTACAGACAAATATCACCATTATATATAAATATCAAAAATGTGAGGCCTTAAAATCACATTATCGTAATTAGATCGAACAATAATTAAAATTCAGCTAAAACAAGAGTCGTAACAAGAAGAAATAGCTTGCTAATACAAAATTTTAGGAATTTGCTTATAAATAGTGTAATATTGCCTACTATAGTTTTAAATCGATAATTCTGTAAAATCTATTTCACTTCTGGCATGTTCACACGACCCTCGAACAGAGATATAAACGATGTCCCCTCGTTATAACGAATGTAATAATAGAATGGTCGATTTATGTCGAATATTAGTGGTTTATTTATAAAAATGGCGGTAGGTATAATTCCTATAGCTGTAAAGAGAATATAGAAAAATTATGATTTGCTTGATTATTCGCGGCTTCTCTACGTCTATATCATGAATTTTCACGTGTTCTGAACGTTCCACATATGTTTTGTGGAACTTTCAAATTTAAAAGAGCTGATAGTATAGATACATAAATGCATAAATATGCACGTGTTATTCGCCGATAAACATTATTTGACAAACAAGTAAGAAGTGTTATTATAATTATAGATATCACGGTGTCTACAACTTTTTTCCAGTTCACGTAATCTCGCGAAAATTTAAAATTTTAAAATTACATTATTCACAATTAGATCGAACCAGAACATGTATATTTAAATCAAGATACACAATAAAAAGCAAATAGAATGCACTTGCCAACCAATATCAGGGAGAAATTTTCGGAATTTGCTAAAAAATATTATAATCCACATTAAATGTTAAATTTTTAGATAAAAAAAATTTTTTAGAACAATGGCTACTATATTTCTGGCATGTTTACACGTCCATCGAACAGAGATACAAACAATGTCCCCTCCTTATAATGAATGTAATAATAAAACGGTCGATTTACATCGAATATTAATGGTTTGTTTATTAAAACGGCCCTCACACCTGCAATTGCTGTGAACAGAATATAAGAAATTACTCGTTATATATTTGCTTGATCATTCAAGGCTCCTTGCGTTTACGTCATAAACGTTCTATGTATGTGAAACTTTCAATTTTAAAATGATTGTTGTAATTATTTAGCCATTATTTATTTGGTATAGAACACATAAATACGTGTAAATATACATGCGTTATTCACAGATAAATAAGTTATTTGAAAAACCAAGAAGAAGTATTACATGTATTACAATTATGTAAATATCAATGTCTACGGTTTTTTTCACATATAGTTCACGTAATTTCGCGAAAATTTAGAATTTTTAATATTATTCAAAATTAGATAATTAGAATTAGAATTTTAATTATTTTTCATAATTAGATTAGATTCGAACCAGTACACGTTTATTTAAATTAAGATACAATAAAAGAAAATAGGATGCATTTGTCAGCCAATATCAAAGAGAGATTTTCTGAGTTTGCTAACAAACACTATAATGCGCATTAAATGTTAAATTTTTAAATAAAAAATTTTTCTTTAGTATAATGACTTATATTTCTGGTATGTTTATACAACCGTTGAACAGAGATACGAACAATGTCCCCTTGTTATAACGAATAAAATAATAGAACGATCGATTTACGTTGAATATCAATCGTTCGTTTATTAAAACGTCACAAGCTTCTACAACTGTGAACAAAATAAAAGAAATCACTCGTTATATATTTACTTGACCATTCAAGGCTTCTTACGCCCACGTTCCATATATGTTTTGTGAAACTTTCAATTTTAAAATAACTGTCATAATTATTTAGTCATGATTGATCATAGAACATTGATGATAGAACATAAATACATAAATGCGTGCATTATTCACACATCATTTGACAAACAAATAAGATCATTATTCACAGATCATTTGAAAAATAAATGAGAAGTGTTACATATATTATAATCATATAAATATCACGATGCCTATTGTTTTTTTATAAAAAATTCATCAATTTATCAAATCATTACTTCACGTAATTTCGCAAAAATTTAAAATCGCGTTATCATAATTAAATCGAATCAGAATACATTTAAGAGACATAATAAAAGCGAATAGGATATACTTGCTAGCCAATATAAAAAAAAAGATACATAAATCATATAAAGATACGAAGAACGATGTCTCCTCGTTATAACGAATATAATAGTAAAATGGTCGATTTACGTCAAACACCAATGGTTGTATGGTTTTTATCCGAGCGCTTAGAAAAGCAACTTTGATAGCTGTGAACAGAGTAGGTATGAGCTTTTACTAATGCATTCGTCTAATCATTTTCAAAAGTTTCTTCTTTCACGTTCACGAATGTATGTCGACACCGCTTTGAGTTGTATACATCTCGATTTCTTATCGATTACTTTTATCAAACAATTCTCGTAACTATCGAGATGTATACAATTTAGAACGCAAATAAGCAGGCATATTATATACTAATGAACGATGCATGTTATTCAAAAATGAAAAAATAGGAAAATTACGAACGTGGATCAAAAATTTAAGATTTCAAGATCGCATTGTTATAACAAGATCGAAGAAATATTCAACTAAAACAAGAGTCATATTAAAATTGAATAATTTGCCGATATCGAGAACATGCCTAGATAGCAAATATATGTCATTTTATATCAAAATAACGTCATTTGACATCCAAAATAATGTCATTTAACGTCAAAATAACGTGCACTTGCTACCTGGTTGCTTTCTATGAATTTGCTAATAAATACTATAATGAGAACACGTTAATTTTTAGATCGAAAATTATTTAAGTGTAATGTCTATTACACTTCTGGCACATTCACACGACCCTCGAACAAAGATACAATCGATGTCTCCTTGTTATAACGAATATAATAATAAAACGGTCGATCTACGTTGAATTGTAGCTGTGGAGGTATCCAACTTATACTAAGTGGCACGACTAGAACAGCTGCGAACAAAATATCAATAATCAGATGTCGCATCAACGACTTAATATTTAACGATATCAGTTCTTTCTCATCAATATAGCCCGTGCACGAATGTACGCTTTGTATTTCATTCTATTGCGAATTTGATTCTTTGAGAAAGTATTTTTTAGACACAAATTGCAGCTGTTCGGCACACAAATCGAGAATATCGTACGGATGTGTTAGCGGCTACGAACGGGTCAGAGACGACTGTCAACAAGGCTGCGAACGAGTCAGAAATGATTTTCGAATGGATCAAAGACGGGAGTAAACAACGCTAGAACGCGAGCGGAACATAGAGAACGGGTCAGAAACGCGAGCGGAACACCAAAAAAACGGGTCAAAAACGGGTTAGAAACGCGAACGGAACACAAAAAAACGGGTCAAAAACGAGTCATAAACACGAGCGGAACACAAAAAACGGATCAAAAACGCGAGCGAAACATAAAGAACGGGTCAAAAACGGGTTAGAAACGCGAGCGGAACGTAAGGAACGAGTCAGAAACGGGTCCAAAACACGAGCGGAACATAGAGAACGGGTCAGAAACGCGAGCGGAACACCAAAAAACGGGTCAAAAATTGAAAAAATAGTAAAAACAATGAATATTTTTCAGAATGACAACAAAGAATATTAAATGATGATTGTATTCCTGAGGAATTAATTGAAAATGCGGAGGGCATACCCTTATTTATTGCTGATAATGTTATTGATGATAATGTCCAGGAAGTTAATAATGATTCTATTATCACACTTATTGAGACAAATGGTAAAATTACTAATTTTATTGATATTTTCTATTAACATATTTGTTTATGAATAAGAATTTAGAATTGATAACACAATGACAATTGAATGTTACAGACTCAAGCAGTGATGAGACTGATGATGCTGAAAAAGAAAATAACCCAGTGAATGTAATATTTAAAAATAATGATAAAGGTAAATTTTATTAATATATTTATATTTATTTTTAAACACTCTCTCTCTCTCTCTCTCTCTCTCTCTCTTTCTCTCTCTCTCTCTCTCTGTGTGTATCTGTAAATGCTAAAAGACTTTAATAAGAAAATATATTTTTATTGTTATATTTATAATGTTCATTATTTTAATAAAAAGTTCTTTTTTTTACAGTACTTACACCAAAAGGTTCAATTAAAAACCGAAAACTGGGAAGTGAGTTTACACCAAAAAGTTTAATTAAAAACCGACAACTGGAAAGTGAACTTACACCAAAAAGTTCATTTAAAAGTTCATTTTGCATTTCTTGATTCTTTGGCATTTTTATATATTCTTTAAGCAAGCTGGCAATTAATAAACTGACCCGGAAAACTATTCTTGATATGGTTGGTTGTGAAACGGTCATTGTATCACCGAGAAGAAGCTAAAAATGTTAAATATTAAATTATTTTATTATTTTGTTAAACCTATTACTAATAAATAAATTTGAAATATTATAATAAATATAATTCTCTTTCTTTATGTTGGGAATACCTGGAAACTTGCAGTTGCGTAGTATCTTAAGCATATTAACAATTGTATTACTGGTGGAATCGGCAGACCACGATTGTTTATTTTTGCTAATCCTTCTTCAATTTTTGGTAATATTCCATATAGAATGGAATCCTTATTAAATCTATAGCGTCTTTTAAACTGTAAATTATTATAAAATTCAAAAGGGTTTTGTCCATCACGAATGTACCGTTTTCGTACACGTTCTACTTGAAAATCAATATCGTCAATGTCTTGAATATCATCAATTTCTTCCATTAATTCCATAATATTTAATAATAAAGCTTATCTTAAGTCATGTACGATGTTGATTTGAAAACATAACCTTACTTTCTAATAAACACGATCTTATTCGATTCAAATAAGACCGTCTGATTTGATTATGAATCTAACTAGTTTTAAGACATGTTTAAGAAGTTACTATGCATTATAGTAGAAAAAGATTATTTTCATGAAGGTAAGGCTTAAGATTTTACTTAAGAAAATCTTAGTTCATGACTATGCATTTAGAAGGCATCTTAAGACTGTACTTAAGACAGCCTTAAATATAAGAACGGACTATGAATACTGCCCTATGTCTATGGCAATAACTTGATATTAATCTGGCCCGCGAGAAATGGTCAAAATTTGAAATCTGGCCCCTCGGAGAAACTAGTTGGGCATCCGTGGCTTACGCAATAATCAGTGCGATTAGATTGAATCTTTTAGATTGAAAATAAAGTCGTTAATTATTCTTGAAATGTCAAGGGTAACCTCGTTTTTAAGTAGTTATTTATAAAATGTTGAAATGTCAAGGGTAAAATTTGAAATCTGGCCCCTCGAAGAAACTAGTTGGGCATGCGTGCTATACGATCAGATTGCATTATTGAATAGATTTTTTATTCACAGTATAGTCCATTAATTATGTTTATTAGACTTATCTATTGAGCTATACTCATTCATTGAGATAGAAATCGATATATTACATTAAAAATGTATTTGATCGAATAATTATCTGTAATTATTACTAAGTGTACTATCGGTTCTAAGATGAAAAAACATGTATTGCATAACGCATCCCGTTTTCTTGCAATGTCTGCGTGTTCCTTGAGTATTTCCTCCTTTTCTGTCACTTTTTGATTAAGAACTTCTAATTCGGCATGCGTTAAATTCTCGTTTGTTTCGGAGGGAACTTTAGAGCTTTGCGATCGCGTATGCGGCATATTGGATTAATTGGCGTATTTTAAAGAGATATAAGTAGATAAAATTGGTAAAAATATGAATATATACTTATGTTACGTCCTGTGGACCCCACGATTCTTTTCTTTCCCACGATTCGAGATCGCGTGTAACTTTGGTAAAATCGTAAAAGTCAAAATTTCTTTGAATTTATTTTGGGAAATGCGCCGCGTAGGCGCCAGAACGATTAGGAGATAAACACGCGGACATAATAAACTCATGGAAATATAGACACCGTGACATTTTTACGAGACAGAATCTGGAGCAAAAATTAAGAAGAAAGGAAAAAAGCCATAAAAATAAGATTCCAGAGACATTCTGTGACACTCTGTCTATATTTTAGTGGCGACCTATTGATAGTTCAAACTAAAAGTATGGACAAACTGACACTTTCCCACGGCAAAGATCTTCAATAAATTATAACAAAACAAAAGACGGACACCTATAACCTCGAATGGGAGCCCGGAAGCTGTACGCGCACTCGGATAGTAGACGCGACATACGCATAACCGCTGTCTCAAGAGGGAAGTAAAAGTCAACCCCTCTTCATTAGCGGGTGCATCACGCGCTTCCTCAAACATAAATTACGGCGAACAAACGCTGGCACCGAAGCCGTAATTCTTAGAATTCCTCGATTTTGGAAGACGCTCTCCGATTCGTAGAAAATAAAACAAACCCTGCGATTCGTCACATCTTTCTAAATTACCCCACGGAGGGGGTAACTAAAATTCGTGAGGAGAATAATTAAGAATCCTAATTCGTCAAAATTTTCCAGTGACTAAGCGGAGGGCGTGTACCAAAAACAAAATATAATCCGAGGTTCTCGCAGAGCGCGGCATTCATACATTCAGATTCAGATTCAGATTCGCATTCAGATTCAGATTCAGATTCTGATTCACAGTTACAGTCCAAGATCATTATATTTGGCAGCAGTCTTTACATTTCTAAAAAGATTCAGAGCATTTACCCAGTAACAATTATCCGCGAGTGAGTGCAGTGATAACAGTGCTCACAAGAACGACTTACAGGCTCACTTACAGGCTTGCTACTTACGAGCAACACCGCTGAGGCCGAGCCCACCTCGACACCAAAGATTAAGTTTCCCACCTCAATACCGACGCTCTCAATAAGTAGTAAGTGATTTAAATCTTTTCAGATTCCATTATATATTTTTCTTTGAAATAGTACCTGGGTTTAGAAGTGAAATTAAAACTATTTGTCACTATAAATAGATTATCCGAATTCAATCAATAATCTCCAATTAATTATCAAAATTTGATCAGTTACCCACATTTAAAATAATCAAAACTCTCCTTCCGAATTTCCTTTATCCGCCCGAGAACTTTCTGCATTTAAGAAAGTCGTTCCGTCGATTCATCGCTTTCGCTGCATTGGATCCGTGACTTTCCAACAGTCATTCCGGATTCATCGCTTTCAGTGGATGGGATCCGTGACTTCCCTACGGTCATTCCGGATTCATCGCTCTCGGTGCATGGGATCCGTGACTTCCCTACGGTCATTCCGGATTCACCGGTCTCACAGGATTGGATCTGTGACCTTCTCGATGGTCATTCTGGATTCCCCGCTCTCGTAGCGTTGGATCTTTGACTTTTCCTCACCAATCTCTCCCCACGTCTTTATTCCCGTCAAGAAAAAATATACATATGTATATACATATTTAAATATACAAACTTTTATATATAAATTTTAAATCAAATTGTGACTAAACTAAACCCAGGAATTGTTTCTCAACCAATTGCGATTCTTCCCTCCACTAATTTTATTATTGTTCTCTCAGTGGAGAATACCAATAAACGAAGATCGCGAACGGCGATTAAACATAAACGGAACCGTCGCAACAGGCGAATTAGAAAACAATTGGCCCGGGCTTTGGCAGAATACGCTCTTTTATCCTCAATAAACAACAGCGTAGATAGTAGTAATAGCGACACTCATAACAATATATCCGATCCCTGCAGTCCCCGATACTCCCCGGTCCCCCTCCCCGATTCCCCTTGTTCTCTTCCAGAACAAATCAGCTCTCCTCCAAGACCCCCGTCCTCCGCTTTGACTGTCATTCTCGAAGATTCCCCCTTCTTCTCCCCTCGTCGTCCTGAATCTCTTCTCGAGGAAGAACTACACGACCTCGACAGAGAAGAGAGATTCCTGGAACAGGAGTCATGCGATCCAGAATTGATCGAGATCGATGACGAGTCGTACAATTCCAGGACAGAGTTTTCTCTCCCCGAGAGAGAATTGAGCAACGACCAGTTTCGCGACTGGCTGATATCTCAATTCCCTCTCCTCGAGCTTCCTCTACCGGAGGGAATATTTTGCGTAGGGCCTGATGACGTAGACCACGAGGAACTACGCAAAGCGTTAATTGAAAGTCCTTCAGATACCCTTGTTCTGTGGTTCATCCCCGGCCGTTTTCACCCAATCGGAGTTCCTATCCAAATTCTTTGGAGGAAATTTTCCCCCTCCACAGTTTCCCTGGAAGAGATCCAATAACTCCCTATACGTTACATAACCCATTTACACATTCCAATTTTATTTTTCTTGTTTATCTTTACTTTGCATTGTAAAACCAATCGGAATTAAAATTTAAGCTTTAGAATCTCCCCCACCATATTCCGATTGACGACCTCCGACCCTATGTAACACCCGCGTTATTACATACACATACACTCACACTCTCAGAAACATATTTATAAGAATTCCTTTTATAACCGAATTATATTTATATTTATATACTTGTTTTTGCTATGAATAAATTAGATTTTTAATAATTAATTAATTAGACTCATAATTATTTCTTAACCCGCTTGCACTTCCATCCTCTCCGAAATCGCACAGGTCCCGTCCCGGGTAATAAGGATTCATTTCCTTCACCGAAATGAGACCTCCATACGAACGGGCCTGCTGCCAGCGTAAAAGCGACCTTTCCGGTCGTTGACCTGTTTGGGCCGTTAGGTAAAATCGTTTGACTCAAAAGCACGCATCATAGAGCGTTTGCTTAGAGATTACGTAGATTACATCTTTCCATTGACTCCCCTTCTGCGAGTCTGGACGTAACATACGAAAAATTGGAGGCTCGTCCGGGATTCTTTAACAAATCTATTACTACATTTAAGAGCAGGACACCAGCGCACCAAAAAAAAAGGTCAAGAAACTAAAACCCACCGCTCCGGCGTCCGAAACTCAAAACAGCGGGGCGCTTCTCTTAGAAAGACGCGATAACGAAAATGATACACAACTAACACATACTTATCCGCCTGTTCCAGCAAAGGAAAACTCTACTTATACACTCAAACTGAAAGAATCTAAAGTCTAGAAAAAGCATACCGCTATAAACCAACCTTCTTATCCGTTTTTATTTTATTTCCCCGAGAGCAACCGGAATACTATCAACAACATTTTTCTCTGTATGAAAAAAAACAAATAAATAAAAAAAATATATATATACATATTAAAGACAATGTCGACTATTTAACAGGAAGAACAATGAAAATCCAATTCATTGACACCAATTTATTAACCCGTGGGCGCCTAGAGGTAGCCATCACAAGAGCGGAGTCACCGCTTCTCTTCTGGGTCCAGCTGAAAAGTGGATGGAACGATCTCATGGAGTTAGAAGAGGCGTTAAACCTAAGAATGCCGCAACGATCAGCACATTTACACATCGGGCCTGAAAACATGAAAGAGAATATGGATGTCGCGGTCAAAGACTTCAGAATCTGGCGGCGAGGATTTATAAAGGAAATAAACAAGACGACTCTAATGGTTCAAGTCATCTTAGGAGACTGGGGACGCACCACATGGTGTCGAATGAGTGATGTGTATCTGTTGGAGGACAGATTCAAAAATCTGTCCTGGCAGGGCATCATGTGCGGTTTAGCTCACACTGGCCCCCCCCCACCAACATCACCACTTGGCCCGAAGGAACCAGAAACCTTTGCTGGATGTTCCTTTCCCAGCACGATGGATGGATCAACATAATCCATCCCTTGCGAAAGGGAGCCGCCTTAGTTGAAATACACGTTTACACCGACAAAACAGAAGACATTTCTTTTAACTTCAAAGACACTCTCGTTCGAATGGGCCACGTGCAATTAACATCTGAAGTCACAGTGGATGTATATCCCGCCGCCTAATAATAACAATAATAATAAAAAATGTATATATATCTCAATTATTAATACCAATCAATTTGGTGAAAAGGAGCACGGCACTAAAGTATGCTGCCATCATTTAATTTTCCCCTTTTTATCTCCACTACCACACTTCTACTTCTTCCACCCGAAGCCGACACTAAGATATTATCGTCATTATAATTTTTTTTCCTATATTCCTTATTACTATAAAAAAAAGGAACGAGAATCCTCTTCTCACTATCCCAATTCTTTTACAGAGAATGGAGATTCAACACATCAATACTGAATTACTAACTCGTGGACGCCTCGAAACCACAATCATAAGGGTGGAATCACCCTTGCTCTTCTGGGTCCAATTGAAGAACGGGGAACAAGACCTCAAAGAATTAGAGGAAGAGTTGAACTTCAGAATGAGCAGAAGAGCCACATACCTATACATTTGGCCAGACCAAATGAGGGTAGACATGGATGTGGCAGTAAAAGATCGTTAATTCTGGCGGCGAGGCTTTGTAAAAAATTCAATAGAGCTACTTTCATGTTCCAAGTCTTCTTAGGAGATTGGGGACGGCTCTTATGGAGACGTACGAACGAGGTTTACCTGCTTGAGGAGAGGTTCCGACAACTATCATGGCAAGGCATAATCTGTGGCCTTGCCTACACCGTCACTGACACTTCAACATGGCTCAAGGAAACTAACGACCTGTGCCGAATCCTTCTCTAAGGACAGCGAGGGTGGATTAAAATAGTTCACCCTCTGAGAAAAGGGCCTGCGCTGGTAAAACCAGAAGTACAGCAGAAAAATTCACCCAACGGCACATACGACGCAAGAAACACGCTCATCCTGCTGGGGCACGCCGAACTACGAACAAAAGTCACAGTGGACGCGTATCCAGCCGTCTAAATAAATAAATAAAAAAAAAAAAGAAAAAAAAATATATTTTTTATTCACATATATACCATTATATCAATTTTTAGTTACACTATACTGTTAGGTCCTGTGGACTCCACGATTCTTTTCTTTCCTAACTCAAGCAAACACACGTTTGTTTCTTTAATTTCGAAACATCGTTTGTCGTAATAAATCATAATAAGGAAAGGGACGGATCTGAAAAACAACTTGCCTCACCTTTCTAATAAAGATTAACCGACGTTAGAAATTAAGAAATCTAAGCAAATAATAACTGACGAATATACGCAACCATCAGTCAGAGATCCGAAAAACATCTTGCATCACGCGCCTGATAAAGGCAAGCCGACAGACAAAACAAAGAAATTAGACGAGCACCCGATGCAATAGAAGTAAACGACCAGTTAATCCCCGCGAACTCTGTACTAAAGTAAGAGTTGCCCAACCGATCAAAGGTAACATTAAATCAATATCACCGATAAATTATAAGACTTTTTATTTTAGAGGACGTCCTCTGACTCGCTACATTATCACAAATTATCCCACGGAAGGGGTAAGTAAGAACAGAATATAAACCGAAGATTTTTTCACCTATGATCACTAGTGTACCACCTATCGAATTCACTATTACTAACTATCATTATCAAACGTTACCGTGAGATTCACCGTTAAGAATATATATATTAACCAAATTCTTGAAGTGCAAAATACGCGAGTTATAAACTCAAGAGCAATGCTCGCGAACTGACCGAGCGGAAACAACAAGGACCACGTCCACCTGAGCCAATTCCATATAAATCTTGTCAGCAAGTAGTAAGTGATCTAAATATCTCAAATTTCTATCTATACTCTATAGTTTTGAAACAATACTTGGGTCTTAAAGGAAATAAATTTTATCCACCATAAATTAGATCAAAACTTGATTTAATCTGAATTTAGTTAATCATTAAATTTAACAATTAAACTCTTTTTTGAAATCTCCATCCTCCATCCGTGACCTTCCTTTATTTTCATTCCGGATTCATTGCTTTCGCAGCATTGGATCCGCGATTTTCCAAAAGTCATTCCGGATTCATTGCTTTCGCAGCATTGGATCCGCGATTTTTTTGAAAGTCATTCCGGATTCGTTGCTTTCGTAGCATTGGATCCGTGACCTTTCCCAAATAGTCACTCCGGATTCGTTGCTTTCGCAGCATTGGATCCGTGGCTTTTCTCAACGGTCAGTCTGGATTCACCGCCCTCGCAGGTTTGGATCCGCGACCTTTTTCCTCACTAATCTTTCCCCCCTTTATCATTCTCATCAAGAGAAAAAGGCACACACGTATATATATAAATTCAAATATATAACTCTTTACATATATATATATATATATATATATATATATATATATAATTCAATTGCGAGTAAACTAAACCCAAGAATTGTTTCTCGACCAATTGCGATTCTTTTTTCTTTCCTCTACCATTTTTATTATTGTTCTCTCAGTGGAGAACACCTATAAACGAAGATCGCGAACGGCGATCAAGCATAAGCGGAACCGTCGCAACAAACAAATTAGGAAACGATTGGCTCGGGCTCTAGCGGAATATATTCAGTCATCTACATTAAATAATAATTTAGATAATAGTAACAGCGACACACGTAGCGACATATCCGATCTCTTCGGTCCCCGGTATTCTCCAGTTCCCCTCACCGACCCCCCTTGTTCTTTTCTCGAACAAATCAGTTCCCCTCCAAGATCCCCGTCTTCCGCTTCAACCGTCATCCTCGGGGATTCCCCCTTCTCCTCCCCTCGTCGTCCTGAGTCCCGTCTCGAGGAAGAACTCCACGACCTCGAAACAGGAGAGAGATTCTCGGAACGGGAATCGAGCGATCCTGAATCAATGACGAATCGTCCGATTCAGAGACCGAGTCCTCCCTGCCCGAGAAAGAATTGAGTGACCACCAGTTTCGCGACTGGCTGCTATCTCAGTTCCCTCTCCTCGAGCTTCCTCTACCTGAGGGAATATTTTGCGTAGGGCCTGACGAAGTAGATCACGGGGAACTACGCAAAACATTAATCGAAAGTCCTTCAGATACACTTATCCCGTGGTTTATTCCCGGCCGTCGCCATCCAATCGGAGTCCGTATTCAAATCCTTTGGAGGAAATATCCCCCTTCCACAGTTTCCTTGGAAGAGATCCAATAACTCTTTACACACTACTATACTCACATTTTGATTTTATTTTTTTTTCTCTCCTATTCATCATTGTACGAAACCAATCGGAACTAAAATTTAGACTTTAGAATCTTTCCCACTATATTCCGATTGACGACCTCCGAACTCATGTAACACCCGCGCAATTAAACAATTACATGCACACACACTCACACTCTAATATATATATATTTATAAGAATTCCTTTTTTTACCATATTATATTTATATATATATTTTGTTTTAATATGAATAAACTAAACTTTTAATTAACTAATCTCATAATCATTTCTTAACCCGTTCGCACTTCCATTCTCTCCGAAATCGCACAGGTCCCGTCCCGGGTAATAAGGATTCATTTCTTTTACCGAAAAGGGACCACCGAACGAACGAGCCTGCCGACAGCGTAAAAACGACATTTCCGGTCGTTGACCTGTTCGGGCCCTTGGGTAAGATCGTTGGACTCGAAGGCACGCGCCATAGAGCGTTTGCTTAGAGATTACGTAAATTATGTCCTTCCACTGACTCTCCCTTACCCGAGTCTGGACGTAACACGAGCGTGCCGTTCCGTTTTGGCGAGGAGGAAAGATTTGCTTTTCGTAAACTCAAGATGTTATTAAGCGATAAACCTGTGTTGAAACTGTATAAATTAAACCGCGAAACAGAATTGCATACAGATGCATCAATGTACAAATACGGTGTTATTTTGATGCAGCGCGATAGCGACGATCATCTTTTTCACCCGGTATATTACGCGAGTGAAAAGACCACGAAAGTCGAGGAAAAATATCATAGTTATGAATTAGAAGTTCTCGCGATAGTGAAAGCGCTACAAAAATTTAGAGTGTATTTATTGGGCATTCCATTTAAGATTGTTACGGATTGCCGTGCGTTTGCTTTGACAATGAATAAAAAAGATCTGTGCGTTAGAGTTGCGAGATGGGCATTACTGCTGGAAGAATTCACATATACGATCGAACATCGCGCGGGAAAAAACATGACTCACGTAGATGCGCTTAGCCGTAACCCTTTGCCATGCGTATTAGCAATGGATGAAAGCGAAGAAGGATTGATTGTTAAGTTAAAGAAAGCACAACGTGAAGACAACGAAATAAAGTGTTACGTCCAGTAGACTCCACGATTCTTTTCTTTCCCACGACATGAGAACACGTGCAGCTTTTTGAAAAATCATATAAGTTAAAATCTCTTTGAATTTATTATGGCAAGTGCGCCACATAGGCGCCAAAACGATTAAGAAATAACGCGTGGACCTAATAAACTCATAGAGATATAGACACTGCGACATCTTTATGAGACAGAATCCGGATCAATAAGTATAAAAAAAAAGTGAAGAAGTCATAAAGATTACATTTCAGAGACACTCCGTGACACTCTGTCCATATTTAAGAAGGAAGCTGTTAACAGCTGAAGCCGAAAAATATGGACAAGCCGTCACTTTCTCACACCGGATATCGTAATAAATGAAAAATTGAAAAGACGGACACCGACAAGTGCACGAGAAAGCTGCACGTGCGCTCGGACAGCGGACGCGACATACGCATTATCACTGTCTCAAGAGGGTAATAAAAGTCACCCCTTTTCATTAGCGGGTGCATTACGCGCTTCCTCAAATATAAATTACGCCGGACAAACGCTGCCGCCGATGGCGTAATACCTAGAATTTCCGATTTTTGGAAGACGCTCTCCCATTCGTAGAAACTAAAACAAACCCTCCGATTCGTTACACTTTTCTAACCTACCCTACGGAGGGGGTAGCTAAAACTCATAAGTGGGATAATTAAAGAATCCTAATTCGTTAAAATTTCTAATCGTCAACGGAGGGCGTGTACCAAAAATACAATATAAACCGAGATTTTTCTCGGAGCGAACATCTCTAAGTCGTATCATCTCTTCGTCTCTAAATATCAGCTCTACGTCTCTAAATATCATCTCTAAATCTCTAAGTACGGTCGCGCAACAGATTCAGTTCCGCGATTCAATTTTGAAAAACTTAGAGTTTTTCACTGCGTTCGCGAGTGAGTGCTGTGGTGTTCCAAGTACAGTTCAGAGCTTCATCACGATCAACCTCAAATCTATCTATCAGCGGCACTGAGGCTCTCACAGGGAACATCACCGCAGAGGTCGAGCTCACCTGTAAAATTCATCCCTTCATCAATGCACGCTATAAGGAGTAAGTCGTCCGAAACTAGATACCTTTCATATTCATTCTCTCAGAATAGCCCTTGGATATCTAACTTAAATTATTATCATTTAATTGACTATCTTCAAGTCTCAACTTTCCTTTTTCAAATCAAAATTCGCACCTCACAATCATCCTTGATCTCCATCAAGCTTTACAAATTTCCTCTACACTCACACTCACACTTAGTCGCACTCACACATATCGTTGACGAGTTTCCTGCTTATTGCAGCAAGAACTCGCGATATACACACACATATCGTTGAAGAGTTTCCTGCTTATTGCAGCGAGAACTCGCGATATACACACACATATCGTTGAAGAGTTTCCTGCTTATTGCAGCGAGAACTCGCGATACACACCCACATATCGTTGACGAGTTTCCTGCTTATTGCAGCGAGAACTCGCGATATATATATACGTCATCGAGTCTCCTCCGCTATAGCGGTTAAGACTCTCGATTCAATCACTTTCCTTGTCCATTATTTTCGAGCCTCCAGCTCTATAGCTGCGCGGACTCACGACCTCCCCTCCTTTCCATTTAGAATAACCATCTTGACTGCCTCACCCTCATTGAACTATAGACATTGTTATATATATATATATTCATACTAACATTAATCAATTGGAAAAATTGTTATTTATTTATATCCAAGAGCTGTTCTATATGTATATAATATTCGGCTTCCTCTAACAATCTTAAATTGTCTTCCTGATAGTGAAGCCCGTTTGGCGAAATTCACGAAACGTCGCCAAACGTTCGCGAAATCGGCGCAATCGTCGCCTACGAAAGGCACTGGCTCGGGGTTCGGCGGAAAACCATCCGGAAAATTCCGCAACTAGCATAGATTCCCCGCCTATTTCGACCTTTTCTATAAACGACACAACGATTACACTTAATAATGACCACCCGTCTAGCATAAGTAGCGATATCTTAACCAGTCACCCGCACGTACCTTACCACCCCCGACTTTCTCCCATCTCGTCCCAGGGACGGTCTTCCTCCCCCTCGCTACCCCCCTTTTTCTCTCGCGAAACCTCTCCGTCTCCGAGAGTCCCTACTCCCCCTCCTCTCTCTCCGCTATCCTCATCTACTTCCTCAAGATCTCCTTCACCAATTTTAATAGATTTAGGAGATTCTCCCCCCCTTTCTCCAGTCCACGAGTCCCCGAGATCCCCCTCGCCTCTCGTAATAGAACTCGGAGATTCCCCCCTTCCATTACCCTCTCCACCTTTCCTTGAAGATGATCCTCCTCCTCCCATTTACCAGAATTTATTAGACTACTGCTTGAGAACCCTCCCTCCGTACACAGATCCTCTCCCCGAAGGTGCCTTCACCGTGGGGCCCGACCCCGTAAATCTTGCCGACCTGAGAAAGGTTTTAATAGAAGCTACTCCCGATACTATTATCCCATGTTTTCATCCCTGCCGCAGGTATCCAGTGGCAGTTCCCATCCAATTCTTTTGGCGGATCTATAAACCTTCCACCATTGAATTCCAAGAAATCCCCGATTCCTGACATCCTGCTTATGTTTAGAGGTCCCGTTACATAAAACATTTACCTTTTTTTGTTATTACCTTTCATATTTATTAATTTAAATGATATCTCATATATTATTATTTTAAATTGTAAATCCAGTCAGAAATTTTAAAAAATTAATAATAGAAATACCCTAGACTTCTCTGACTGATGACCTCCGAATTTATGTAACACCCGCGGAAATAAAAGATACACACTCACAAACACACACACACACACACACACACACGATTTAATTAACATACATATATATATTAATCATGTATTATAACCTAAGTTTTATTATCAATTAAAATTATCACTTAATTAATTTAGAATAAAATATTATGTTTAAAACGAATTTCATTTATTTAAATTAACCCCGTTCTCATCTCCTCATTCCGAAATCGCACAGGGTCCCGTCCCGCGTAAAAGAGATTAAATTCTCTTACCGAAAAGGGACCTTCAAGTGAATGCCCTAAAGGCGGGATTACGATGAACTTGACGTGAAGTGACGCGACGTGAAGGGACGGGACGTGAAGTGAACTTGAAAGCTTAACATATGGCAACAAATGACACTATTTACGATGGATTTGACGTGACGTGACGTGAAGGAACGGGACGGGACGAGACGGCAAAGCTTGGCAATATTTTTATTTCACGACTTCACATTAAGTTGTGAAGTCAGTCGTCAAATCAGAGAGCTCGTGACGTTATGCGAAAGTGCGTTTTTCGTGCACATTTGTATACAAACAATAGACAGTCTTTTCGATACCACACGGCGTTCCTTCGCTTCCCTTCACAATCATCGTAAATAGACACAACTTCTCTTCATGTCAAGTTCGCTTCACGTCACTTCACGTCCCGTCCCTTCACGTCGCGTCACTTCACGTCAAGTTCATCGTAATCCCGCCTTAAGAACAGAGTCACAACGACCTTCCCAGTCGTTGATCTGTTCGGGCCTCAGAATTCACTCGAATCGAGGCACGTGCCTAGAAACATCTGTCTCGAGAAACGGTAAGTTACGGTCCTTCCGTCTGACTATATCTTTTTCCCGAGTCTGGACGTAACAAAAGCAAATAATTGATTTAGCGGAACGTAATTCCATCGATGGTTATGTCATGCGCGACGGACTCTTATTCAAAATATTTGATAATGATGTGCAATTAGTAGGGCCGAAATCTATGCAGTCGCAAATAATAAGACTTGCTCACGAACAGGGAAATTTTTCAGTTAACAAGACAGAGCTCTTAGTGAAGAGAGATTATTGGTTTGCAGATATGCGTGCGAAAATTGAGAAGGTCGTACACAATTGTATCGATTGTATTTTAGTTGAGCGAAAGCAAGGGAAACAAGACGGTTGGCTACATGCGATAGATAAAGGAAGCGTGCCGTTAGATACATATCATATTGATCACTTGGGTCCTCTTTCGTCTACAAGGAAAAATTATCGACATACCCTTGTAGTTGTAGACGCGTTCAGTAAATTCGTTTGGTTTTATGGTACTAAAAGTACGAATAAGTCCGAGGTAGTTGATAGACTTAAAAAGCAAGTTGCAATTTTTGGTAATCCGAGACGAATTATTTTTGATAGAGACACTGCGTTTACATCGCAGGAATTTAAAGAATATTGCAAACAGGAGAATATCGAGCATGTGCTAATTACCACCGGCGTACCGCGATCCAACGGTCAGGTAGAAAGAATAAACCGAACCTTGATACCGTTACTGGCGAAATTAGCAATACCAAAATCAGATGAATGGTTTAAATATTTAGAGATTGCGCAACAATATTTAAATTCAATACTGAGTAGAAGTACAAGGATTTGCACCATTTAATTTACTTTTGGGAACGCATATGCGCCTCAAGGGTAATCCGCGTATTAAAGAATTAATCGATTCAGAATTAGCAACTATTTTTCAAAACGAAAGAGATGAAATGCGACTCTTAGCGAAGCAAAATATTTTAAAAGTCTAACAAGAAAATCGTAGATGTTATAATAAGAGACGCAAGGAACCCAAGCAATACAAAGAGAACGATCTAGTGGCGATAAAACGAACACAAGTAGGGCCCAGACTAAAATTAGCGCCGAAATATTTAGGCCCTTATGTGGTGACAAAGTGTCTGCGAAGCGATAGATATTTAGTGCGCAAGGTTGGAAAACACAAGGGTCCTTTACAAACCTCTACATCAGCGGATCACATGAAACCTTGGATGGATGACTCGGAAAATTCCAACTAGATTTTTCCTCACTGTTGAGGACAACTGTAGTGGCAGGATGGCCGAGTATAGTATCGGGAGAATATAGAGAATGCGATGATTATAAGTGGGCCGAACGCGACGGTCGACGCGACTGATGCTAAGCATAGTATCGAGATGTGTTTATGTGACGAGTTGAGAAGGTTAGTCTTGAGAGCGCGATTGACACTGTGCGCGCGACCGATCCTAAGTGTAGTATCGAAATGTATTTATGCGATGAGTCGAGAAGGGTAGTCTTAAGAGCGTGACTGATACTGTGCGTCAAGAGCGTGAGAGCAAAAGGCGTGAGAGTAAAAAAAGAGTCAGTTGTATGCGAGAGTCGAAGTCGTAGAGTTGTCTATCAGAGTCGGTCGAAGTCGTAGCGTCGTAGCGTTGTAGCGGTACATACTTGTAACGAGATGTACTTTTATTATTATTTTTAATATACGTTTATATGACATATAATCAACCACGATTCTTATTTCACTATCTTTATTTTACCATCATACTTTATCCCACAAATCTATACATATTTAAATATACAAATTTCATATAAAATTTAGAATTGCGACTAAACAACTAAACCCAAGAATTGTTTCTCAACCAATTTCGATTCTTTCCTCTCCTCCACTATTTTAATTATTGTTCTCTTAGTGAAGAATACCAATAGACGAAGATCGCGAGCGGCCATTAAATACAAACGGAACCGTCGCAATAGACGTATTAGAAAACAATTGGCTCGGGCTCTGGCAGAATATGTTCTTTCTTATGCTAAACCAACAAACAACAGCGTTTACGAACCAATAGATAATAGTAATAGCGACACTCGTAGCGACATGTTTGATCCCTGCAGTCCTCGATAGTCTCCGGTCCCCTTCCCCGACTCCTCTTGTTCTCTTCCAGAACAAATCGGTTCTCCTCCAAGATTGCCGTCCTCCGCTTCGACTACCAGCATCCGCGATTCCCCCTTCTCCTCTCCTCGTCATCCTGAGTCCTTTTTCGAGGAAGAACCGCATGACCTCGAAAGAGGAGAGAGACTCTTGAAATAGGAATTGTGCGATCCAGGATTGATCGAGATCGATAACAAATCGTCCGATTCCGAGACAGAGTCCTCCCTCCCCGAGGGAGAATTGAGCGACGACCAGTTTCGCGACTGGCTAATATCTCGGTTCCCTCCCCTCGAGCTTCCTCTACCGGAAGGAATATTTTGCGTAGGCCCTGATGACGTAGGTCACGAGGAACTACGCAAAGCATTAATAGAAAGTCCTCCAGACACTCTCATCCCGTGGTTTATTCCCGGCCGTCGCCATCTGATCGGAGTCCCTATCCAAATCTTTTGGAGGAAATATCCCCCCTCTACAGTTTCCCTAGAAGAAATCTAATAACTCCCTACACGCCACAAAATTCACTTACATTCTGATTTTATTTTTCTTATTTATTTCTATATCATATTGTAACTTCCAATCAGAATTAAAATCTAAATATTAGAATCTTCCCTCATAGTATTTCAATTAACGACCGGAGGTCCTGTTTGTATTACTGTTTGCAGAAATTTAGTCCAAATCCCTCCCTTCGAACGACGCGAAGCTCTCAGAATTGAAAATCATTTTTCGGCTCGCGGTGGTCATAAAGGTGTTATTAAGACACATAATCGACCCCATTATTATTGGAATACAATGAAAAAGGATATACAAAATCTTATTCAAAAATGTCGCCAATGTCAATTGAAAAAATTAACGCGAGTGAAAACGAAACAACCCATGGTAATCACAGATAAAGCATGGTAATCACAGATAAACTCGCACTTGATAAAGTTTCTTTTGATATTGTAGGCCCTCTTCCGATCACCAATTCTGGGAATCGATACATATTAACCATGCAAGATCTATTAACTAAATATTCCGTAGCCGTTTCATTAAGAGATGCTACCGCCGTATCCATAGCTGACGCACTCACCAAAAATTTTATTTGTATATACGGTGCTCCTAAAGCCATCCTTACAGATCAAGGAACTAATTTCCTCTCCGCATTAATACGAAATTTGACAAAGAAGTTTAATATTCAACATTTTAAAACTACCGCGTATCGCCCACAATCTAATGGCTCGATCGAGAGATCACATCATGTATTAATCGAATATTTAAAAACTCAAATTCAAAAAGAAAGAAATTGGGACAATTATATCAGTATGTCAATGTTTTCATATAATACTAGTGTTCATGAAGGCAAAAAATATCTGCCCTATGAATTAGTTTTGGCCGAATAGCGCGATTACCATCTGCTCATATTCCGATAGATGAAAATTTAGAAATTACTTATCAAGATTATTTAATCAATTTATTCAATAAAATTAACGATGCTGAAGAAGATGCACGTAAAAATCTTATAAATGCTAAAGAATAAAAGCAAACGTTATTACGACCGCAGAATTAATCCACAAAACTTTTAAGTAGGATCAAAGTATTTTTATTAAAGGAACCCGCAAAAGAGAAATTCTCTTATCAATATACTGGCCCCCACACACATGAAGTCGTAGAAATTCTATTTTTAAATAATGTTAAAATTCTAGTTAAAAATAAACCTCGAATTGTACATATTAATAAATTAAAAATCGCTCATATCGAACCATGATGAAACTAATGTATATATTCTTTGATGACAGATGTGTTGGCATCTCCAACGAATTATTATTCCAGGACATAGAGCATCATTATCTTCATTAACAGCGTATCATCATCTGCGCTTTGTTTATTGCGCCAAGGTCTTGGGATATCTTAGAGTAGATAACGGCTCTATTCTATGTCAATCTTGCTATAAAATACTCTATTTTCCTTTATACTATCATTTCGTCTCCGACGGACTGCGAAACCGATAGTTTTATGTTATTAAGTTCAGCCTCTGTCTTAACTTTAAGAACCCTCCGCGAATGTAGTGTTTGCGCTCAGGAACATGTGCAATTTTTAACAAAGATTGAAGAAAGAGGAGAAAATATTGATGATTACGGCAATTCTGTAGTATTATATATCGAAGGCGAACAAATAGATTTCTAATTTAACGTGTATTCCCATCAATAATTTAAAATGTGCATACCAAAGAATTATAAATACAAACCACATCCTCTGTTAAGAACATTTCCAAATTTATACGATATAAAATGTGTACGGATGTTAAATTATGAATTAGAAGGAAACGACGATAAAATTTGCATCAAATGCTATGAGCGCGAAAGACCAAAAGATTATGAGTTAATAATAAGGCACGGATTAATAGACGGAAGATTAAATCTGCGTGATTGTCAATGCGGAAACAAAATAATACGCATATGCTCGATTTTGCGATGCGACAAATGCTTCAGTGCCTATGTATAATTTATTGCTTACTTTAGACAACGCTATTCCTACGAGATTGCTTTCTTAGCGATAGATATTTATTCTGCAACAATTACAAACCTATCTATATATGACGAAAATGGATCAGAAATCGAAGTCTATCTAATTCTATATTTCATGGAACAAGGATATCTATTAATTGGAGGGATACATAAAAGTTTTCTTTATGGAAAGCATAGTATCGATACTAAAATTATGTGTTCATGTGGCTCTAGTTTTCTAATTTAAGAGGAAAGGCTAAGAATGGAAATTTTCAATCCAGGCATAACTATGACATGCTCGGTCAACAGGAAAGGTTATACCGGGTGTTGAGTTTATACAGAATGCAGTCAAGTCACAACATAGGGTGTTCGACGACGACGGAAATTGAAGAATAGTATATTATATGGAAATGTCTCATATATTGAATCTCCTGTTGTCAATCTTTAAATGGAGAGATAGAGGTATGAGGAACTTTTGTTGACCTTCGCACAACCGAAGAGTACCTGGTTTATGATGATATTTTATCAATCCTGGCACAATGTAAGATGCCTGGTTGATAATATTTTATAAATCCTGGCACAGCGTACGATGCCTAGTTTATGATATTTATCAATCCTGGCACAATGTAAGATGCCTGGTTGATAATATTCTGTAAATCCTGGCACAGCGTAAGATGCCTGGTTTATGATGATATTTTAATGGAGTGATAATAGGAAGTTGTCGATCGGGGCACAATGTGATGCTCGATAACGAAAGGATTTCAGAGAATTGATATTGGATCGTCGCCTGTGGCACAACACGAGTGTTCAGCGACGAATCGAGGATTGGACGACGTTCGAGTGACAACAGCAATATCGTTTCTATAGAAGATCTAAATATTATCCAGTATTGATACTGTTGTATAATATCAGAATTTCAAGTTTCATAGATGATAGTAAGATTATGAGGATATGTGGCTTAAGAATGACTGACGGAAAACTGTTAGCTACGTGCCAGCACTTGACAGGGGAGTTTCTTTATTATATAAGAAATGAGATTATCGCTAAAAGCATACAAGATGCTGAGTGACGAAGAAAATGAGAAATAAAGTTGAATGGTAAATTCGCTTCACTATCTTTCTCCGCCGTGGTGTACTGACTGTTTTTTCATTCTTTTCGGTGGTCTCTACAGTATTAAATAAGCTTGTCTCGTTGAGTCGTTAGATTGCTGGACGCGCACCCATCGGTCGCAACCATCGATCGTCTCGCGCTCAAGATCTCTGGCTGGCGCATTGAAGATTGTCCTTTCCGCGAAGATATCAACAAGATATCTTGACGAAGATTTCCGTTTCGCGACAGGCAATCACTGGGAAGGAAGATATCTGTGCGCTTATTCTAATCTCGACTCAACGAGATTATGCAGTAATTGTAAATTAGTGTTCAGACATTCTTTAATTCTTTTTCTCTCTTCCTCTTTATTGTACATTGTAAATAGAAGTTTGATTTGTTCCTTGTATCAGCAGTAATTTAAGTATTATCAGAAGTAATTTTTGAGTTTTATCGCGAAACGCGACGCGACGAAAGATTCTTCCGTTATGCGACGTGATCAATCGCGCAAATACACACGCGCTTGATATTGTTAATTATATATTTGGTTAAACATTTTTTACGCATAAAACATTTTCAAATATTTTACGTTACATAAAATTACGTCAAATATAATATTTTCAAACATTTTAGGTAAAATTTTATTTGATGGAGCCTCTTGACTGGAGAAGAACAGAAGGTTAATATAGGTTATCGAAACGATAAGATCAGATACCGATGCTCGAGTAAATACCCGCGTTTCGCCGTGCCGTCGTGTAAATCCGACGCGAAAATTGTGAAATGCAACGAGTGTAATCGCAAATTTTTCGGTATGGAGTGTTTCGAGCGTCATCGTAGTGTAAAATCGTACGATGGCAAGTCAAAGCGAATATTTATAGCGTCATGCGATTTTACGAAGACTGCAGTCGCGTCGTAAAATCGGACACGAGACACGAATGCGACGTTTCTTTCTATAAGCTATGCCGTTCACCAATGCCTGATAATCATTTGTGTTATATGTAGCATCTTCGTCGCAATAATGGTACTTCTACCGAATTGTCGTCATCGTCGATGACGACGCCAATAACGATTACACACGTCACGATGGAGGACGGTCAATTTAATGACGAAAGGGCGAATGAACGTGCATATGCGCGCGAAAAGCAACGCGTGGCATTCGTATTTTACGATTTCGAAACACGGCAGGACGAGACGCTCGAAGGCACGACGACACATTCCTACCTTTTGCGTGGCGCAGCAGATTTGCGAAGCATGCGCGCAAGAAAACGAAATGCCGGGAACTGTCGTTGGCGCGGAACGCGAGAGTTCGTATGTCGACACGATCCGATAAAATAATTCGTCGAATTCGCAACGCGAACGACAAAATGATTTAAGCAGTGTTTTAACTATATAGTTTAAAATAAAGAACCATAAGTACATAAAATCAATTCTGCGATACTTATCTGCCGGCCGCATGTTATATTTTAATATTTTATTTAGGGTTATATTTTAATTATTTTACTTAAGATTCTTTATTTTAAACTATAATTACATGAAAAATCACAACATGCACGTTGTTGTTTCTCAACGTGTCTGACTCGAAACGCAGAAAAATTTGTTTGCGAGTGAATTTTTGGTTGTTTGAGGAACAGAGAACGCAATTCTTAACACTCTAACGCTTATTGCTAACAAAACAATGCTCTTATCTGTATCTACGAATGCAACTGCATCGCACGCTCAGAACGTGTGCACGCCGAGAAGATCGCCAAGGGAAAGAGAGCTTTTGCGCGTTCTTGTGTCCCGATCTTTCGCTCTTCTTCAGTTGCCAACTCAGCCTACGCTAGTTACATCAAATTTTATGACTAGGTAAAATTACAAATTATATTTCAGAAATCCTGTACTCTATTTTAACACAGCTTCCTAATTTTGCATTAGTCTATCAACAGTCGTTCTTTGAATTTTGTAAACTTAACGGTATTCAACGACTTAGTAAAAATGTTTGCCAATTGCTCGCTCGTTGGACATATTCGACTTCTATTATTCCATCTCTCGCTAATTCATGAGTAAACCTAAACTTAATATCTATATGCTTCGAACGATATGTCACTACACTGTTTTTTATTAGCGCAATAGCATTCTAATTGTCTACATTGAGTTCTATTATCTTCTCATTTTGCAGTCTTCAAGCAACGATCGCAGGTACAACAGCTTTCTGCAATATTTCGCTGCAACGATATATTCTGCTTCGGTGCTAGATAACGCAGTCACTGATTGTTTTCTGGAGCACCAGTTGATCGCTCAACCAGTATACATAGCAATGTAACTCGTTGTACTTCTTGTTTCAGGATCTCCCACAAGGTCCGAATCACGGTATGCTTCTTCAGATTGTTTTTATCAGTGTTCTTGTATTCGATTCCTCGTTCAGTGTTTCTTTTTAGATATTTCAGTATGTATTTTACGTTTCTTATTTGTTTTAGTGTTGGCTCTTCCACGTATTTGCTGCAGAAATTAACACTATATGCAACATCCGATCTTGTCTTTGGTGATGCATACAGCAGACTTCCAATTGTTTCTCTATAAGGCTTTTTCTGTTTTTGTTCCTGTTAGTCTTCTCTCTTTGTTGTATTAGAATTTTTACAGGCTTAGCGTCTTCCATTACACTCTGCTTATGCACTTTTGTGATATTCTTCTCCTGTGTTAGTTTTACTGTGTATCTTTTCCTTTTATAATCTTTTTGACGGCTTATTTTATAAGGAAGGTGCGCAGAGTGACGACACGTTTCTCCTGGTTATCTATTTATTGTTATTATATACACTACGTACAAGTGGGGGCTCTGACTAGAGCCGTCGGCGTAGCCGTGAAGTGAGCTGATCAGCGGTCGGGACGTTCTGGTTGAAGTTTTTGGTGGCCCTGAAAAGGGCCGTTGAGATAGCCCTAAAAAGAGCTGTTGTGGTAGTCCTTAGAAGGGCTGTTTGGCGGTAGCCCTTGGAAGGGTTGATTTGTACTGCGACGGCGCTCTCGGTAACTTATTACCGGCTTAGTCTTCATAAACCTTGCAGGTCCCCAGCGTTGGCCTTCGATGAAATTGAAGGCGTTCGTGGTCGGACGGGCGCTGATTGTGCGTGCCTTAGCGCTGGTGGAGTGCACGGTAGTGTATGGCTCGGCGACGATTTTGGGGAGGCTGGACCCGCCGTATCCTCGGTCTGTGTGGCCGAGGATCTGGTAGTTGGCTCCCAGTCACTGTCCAACTGTGTGGATTGGTCGACGCCCGGATGTGTTGCTTGCGTCCCCCGGTGGACTCGAGCCAATGGTGCCGTCTGTGTGGCCCTGGTGGAGGGCCGCGTTGGTGAGTCCGGTAGTGGTGAGAGTAGTGGAGGCACTACCCAGGCCTCCCTCGGACTTGTATAACGGTAAACCCGGACGTCCCACGTCGTCAGGAGGTATCGCGGTCGTATTAATCTCGGCGGCTGCAAGTCGAGCCGCGTCAGGCTCCAAGGAAGCAGACTCCACTGGACGTGACGCTCTGCTCTCGGCTTGACCGGTGCCGGCGACCCCGCTGTGTCCTCGTGCCGCTCTGGGCCCGATGATGTAGGCGGCGGTAAAGACCGTGGACGGTAGGTAGTCGAAGGCGCTTCTTGGAGATTCACCGAGTAAGTGTCTCGCTGCCTGCGATTCAAAGTTTTAAGTACAGCTAAGCTAGTGATGCGGATACTCAGTGATCACGGTACTCTCAATTATCACCTACATAAGCTGAGCCTTAACAGTAGGACCAACTGCAGGAGATGCCAGAGGAAACAAGCCTCCATGTGCTGTGTGATTACCCGTATTATATTCCAGGGCAAAAGCTGTACTGCTGGGTTCAGCCTGTTTAGCCTGCTTTTACACTGATAGTCCCTTCTATTTTCAGGCGTATTCCTTTTCACTGTCTCGTACAGTTTATTCGCTCGGAGCAGGACACTGACTTAAAAATTCCATGTTTGGTAATTCTCTGCACAATCAGATTTTCGACGTCAGCCAAGTCTTCTGCTAGAGCTCATGCCATTGTACCTACTTTCGTTGCTGAACACCAAGGAAAATGTTTATTCTTATCTATTCCTTTTTAATGTTAACTTTTGCACATTATTTTATTAATTTATTTCGCGTTTTTAGTCTTAATTTTGTTACTTCAATCAGTACCTTTTGTAGCTTCCTATCTGTATCTGCTCACTTTTTCTATCTAACTGGTACTTTTGTTCATTTGTTTTACCGCGCGCTTTTTTTACTTTTGTCAAACATACGTTTGTCGTATAGAGCACTTAATTATTAGTTTTCTATTTCGCTATACACATTTGCACTTACTTTACACGACCGTTTTTTTTCACACAAATGCTCGTTTTCCTTTTTTACGAAGCTCATATGCTACCGCTTTTTTGGTTATGTTACTTCTTTTTACTCGTTAATTTTCCTTTACTAAAGGGCAATGAGTATACATAACCTGTTAAAATATATATCGTGCGGCCGGCAGGTGAGTTTCGCAGAATTGATTTTACTTAATATTCTTTATTTTAAACTACTTTATTTTAAACTATACGAAAAATTACATGGTGCACGTTGTTGTTTCTCAACGTGTCTGACTCGAAACGCAGAAAAATTATTGTTTGCAAGTGAATTTTTGGTTATTTGAGGAGCAGAAAACGCAATTCTTAATATTCTAACGCTTATTGCTAAGAAAACAATGTTCTTATCTGTATCTACGAATGCAGCTGCATCGCACGCTCAGAAGTTGTGCACGCCGGAACGATCGCCAAGAGAAAAAAAGAGCTGTCGCGTGTTCTTGTGTCCCGATCTTTGGGATTGTCCCGATTGCGCACATTATGGATCGGACACAGCGATATTTTTCGATCGGACACAGTCTTAATCGGATACAGTCCCGATCGGACACAGTTTCGATCGGATATAGTCCCGATCGAACACCGTCCCGATCAGACACTGTCCCGATTGGACACATTCCCGATCGGACACAGTCCCGATCGAACACATTCCCGATCGGACACAGTCCCTATAGTATAGTTTTAGAAGCACAATAGAGCTAAAAATAATTTTAAACTGAACAAAGATCGTAGTGTTAAGCATTGACATACAAAGTTTATCGATAGTATTAATTATATGCCGATGCGATTATTCGAATTATACCAAAGGCTTTTCGACTGCAGGATACAACGGATAAAGGCATTTTCTGCATTTGTTTAATATTGTCGAAAATCAAACGGACCATTACCAGCCGCGCATTATTATTCTCCCTAGGATATGTAATCGGCAGAGCATTAAATGCTTTCTCGCATGGCATACAGACATGACGCTAAAAAACACCGTATTCGATTTTCAACGTGAGATAGTACGATATTGCCGTACCGATGTAAATATTCTTTGACAAGCGTGTATGGCATTTAGAAAAATTTTTATAGATCGGGAAATGTATGTCCGTTCGAGGAATGTACGACTATTGCTTCGATGTGATGACCGTTTTTCGGTAAAATTTCTTGCGCCCGAATACGATAGGCGTCATTCTAGCGGACGAGTACAGAAAAGCGAGCAATCATTCGCTCTACAATGGTTGATATGGATGGAGCTCGACCATCCTATAAATCACGCAGTGCGTACGCGCAAATATCGCACAATCGACGGCATACTCAACGGATATTACGAAACGTCGGTGAAGGGAACACTGCGTCATGTGTTGCAATTTCACAGATGTTTTCGGCATAGACGTTCGTCCTGCTTTCCGTTAAATCGCTTTTGATATCAGATTACAGGAATACGATCGATTCACGTTACAAACGAATTCTCGGGATCGCATGACGACTTCAACAACGCGGTTACTAGGTGGTAGAAAAGTGGGAGTGCGCTTTTGATCGTAAGATAAGCGACAATCGCAAAATGCGAGAATTTCTCGAGAGCCATTCGATGGTGGAAACTGCGCTCAATGCGTTTTTCGGTAGACAGGAAATCGTGACTCGATACGAGATTACGGCTACAGAGAAAATACGTTACATGGACGTATGTTCTTTGTACCCGTATGTATTATATTGAAGACGGGCGCTTTTTCGATCTGTCATCCGGATATTTATGTCGGCGATGAATGTTACACTTTGATCGGGATGGCTCTGAATTATAATTTTGACTCGCTCGATGATCTCATATGGTGTAAAGTACTCCCACCGTGTGATCTTTTTCACCTCGTACTTCCACATCGAGTGCGCGGAAAATAGCTTTTTGTCACAGTTGCTGCGAAACATTCGCGGACGGAATGCGTGCATGACAACGCTGCCGAACGCGAATTTGGAAGCACGTGAGTGTCCTGCGAATAACGCAAAATCGTTGAGAAAGGTTATCTCGTGACATCGGTAAGCGAGATTTGGCAATACAAAGTTAACCAATTCGATTGCGCAACATGGCAGAGAGGGTTGTTCGCCGAATATATAAATACTTTTTTACAACTTAAACAAGAGGCTATTGGATGACCGAGCGAATGCGGGGACGAAGACGACGCCAAGGCTCGATACCTACGTAAATACGAGGAAACCCAACGTTCTTGATAAGCGTAATGTCGTGCGGAATCGCGGTTTACGCTCGGTCGCAAAACTATGTTTAAATTCGTTTTAGGATAAATTCGGCCAGCGATTCAATCTGTCAAACACCGAGATTGTCAAAACGCAGTAACGTCTCATAACATTGTTGACAAGCCGAGCACGAGATAACCGATATATTACCCGTAAATGACGAGGTAATATATGCTTCATGGAAGAGAGTTTACGGCAAGAAGCTGTCGTTCCCTCACCTTTAACCAACGTCGTGACGACATGAGCGACGTACACGACGGCACAGGCACGATTTAAATTATGTTCTTATTTAAAGCGTTTATATCGTCGCGTTTTATTTATGATATGGATTTGTGTATTTATGTGAGCATCAGTGAACAAAACAAATATGAGCTGCGTATGGGAAATTTTCTGGCCGGCATGAGGGATGAACTCGAGAGTTACGGACGCGGTAATTATATCGAGGCATTTGTGTCTGAAATTTTATGCCTACATTGTTCGTATACTGGAAGACCACACGCACAAGTCTTGCAAAGTGAAGGGAATCCTTAATTACGAAAATTCACGGCTGATAAATTTTAATAGTATTAAAAATTTATTATTAACTAAAGAGAGAAAAAAATGAAAAGAACGAAGAAGAAGGAACGGCTGAAACTTCAATAAACTGCGTTCTAGAGCAATTCATCGCACTGTTTCATAAGATTGTAACACGGGACGAGACTAAATTATGCGCGCCTGTATTACTAAAACAGATTGATTGAGTCCCGATTGCGCACATTACGGATCGGACACAGCGATATTTCCCGATCGGACACAGTCCCGATCGGAACTGTGTCCGATCGGGAAATATCGCTGTGTCCGATCCGTAATGTGCGCAATCGGGACAATCCCAAACAGATTTATCGATAGTCGCTGCTTTTTACCATATGGATACAAGTTGGTATAAAAATGTAAAATTATATTGTAGTAATCGCTAATTAAAGAGAGAGTGGAATAATATAAAAATATAAAAATCGTAAATATCATAAACGCATCAATAGAATAAATATTTTTGATATAAAAATGTAAATATGTACATATATGTATAAGTAAAGATGAAATATTTTTATATAACCGAAATTGACACGTATTTTCTTTTATATTATTTCTATTTACAGCGAAACAGTCTTATTCTCTTTTATGAATAAGAAACTTTGCTATAATTTACGACGCCGATGACATTATTTCATTCGACATAGCATCGCAGACGCCAAAATCTTTACATGCCTATTTTATTATTCGATCATTGTCCTTAACGTCGCCCATCTGCCCCATTTGCTATTTGAGAACGAGACAGCCGAGAAAACCAAAACTTAACGCTCCGGCTTCCGACTTCCAAAACAGCGAAGCGCCCGAAACTACCTACAGTGAAAATAGCGCAATCCGATGCACGCTTATTCTCTTCTTCCTGCGAAGGAGAAACCACCTACACACTCGAACTCAAGGATTCACAGTGTTAAAGCATACCGCTATAAATCTACTTCTTTCACTGCCCTGTTATCTCGTTTGTTTTCCGAAGCTAACACTGGAATACTATTATTACTGTTATTATTTTTCTTTTACCATAAAAAGAGAAAGAAAGGGAAAACTCTTTTATCACAATTTTGACTTTTCTATTGAACAATGGAAATCCAATATTATTAACACCAGCCTGCTAACCCGTGGACGTTTGGAAGCAACAATAATAAGGACATAATCACCGCTCCTCTTTTGAATTCAATTAAAAAATAGCGAGAAAGATCTCAGAAAAATAGAGGAAGATCAGCAGCACGACATGATTATTGTATAAAAGAGAGAAAAACGAGAAAGAAAAAAAATGATTAAAGTGACCCAATTTTTAACCACCCCGTGGAAGGTGGCAGAATTTTATGACACCGTGTTCAACATTTTGTTTCTTTCAGGGGTAAGTGATTTTTATCAAATCTATTAATGTTTTGTGCCTTCCTATTAATCTTCGTTTTTTTTTCTTAATATTTGTCTAGAATTCGAATAGAGGGCTTTGTAAATATTCGCCAACGACAATGCATAAGAATGGAGAGACGAGAAGAACGGCACAATTTATTGGAATTGTGGGGAGATACCAAAGAGGCTCGTGAGTGGGTCGAAAATCACTCGTATATGTATGAGGATATATTTGATCTAAGACGATTGTTTGGCCTAGAGCCTTATATAGAAGTAATAGAGGAAGAGGGTTGATGGTAACCCATCAGATAAGTGTAAAGAAAAGGAAAAGAAAGAAGTTTTTAATTTTTTGTACATTGAGATACTAATATATATATGGTTTTATATGCCGCACCACGCAGTGGTCAAATCTTCGAGCAGCACTACTAAAATTCGTGTGGTATTCGACGCGTCGGCGAAGTCAAATACTGGCACATCTTTGAATGACATGTTAATGGTAGGGCCGACTATTCAAGATACATTGTTCGCGCACTTGATTCGATTCCGCACATATAAATACGTTCTTACCGCGGATATAGAAAAAATGTATAGACAGATATTGCTGCACGAGGATGATCGGATATATTAACGCATACTCTGGCATCAAAACAATCAAATAAAGACTTTCAACTTAACACCCTCACATTTGGCGTATCTTCATCACCTTATCTTGCCATACGAACGGTTCAAAAACTTACCGATGATGAGCGCGACGCGTATCCTATTGCCGCCTGAGTTCTTAAAGCACATTTATACGTGGACGATTTACTGACTGGCATGAATACCACCAGCGAAGCTCGCGTGTTACGGGACGACATAATCACATTACTTTCTCGGGGTGGTTTCAATGTTCGACAATGGACATCAAACGACGAACGTATTATTAACGATTTAGCTCCCGATGCTGTAAATTCGAATCTTATACTTGATAAAGACAATCCTTTAAAAGCCCTAGGCATAGCGTGACGCGCATACGACGACATGCTACGTTATTATTCAGTACGTTCAATTAATCGCGTTGAACGAATCACGAAGCGAACTATTTTTTCAGAGGTTGCAAAGATTTTCGACCCGTTAGGCATCTTGGGCCCCATCATATTACATGCTAAAAAATTGATGCAGAATTTATGGCGGTGCAAATTGATTGGGATGAATCTATTTCACACTAGTATACACACCGTGTGGATAGAGTTCGCGACACAATTAGATTTAATTAAGGAATTATCTATTGATCGCCAAGTATTAATTCCGGACTATACTGATATTCAAATTCACGGATTCTGCGATGCGAGTAACGTAGGTTACGGTGCCTGCCTATACGTTCGTCGAGCAATCAACACAACAACGTACGTTGTCGCCTACTTTGTGCTAAATCTCGAGTCGCGCCATTAAAAACTGTGACGATATCTCAAACTGTGCGGCGCACATTTATTAGCTAAATTATATCGCAAAGTACATCGTGCGTTAGGAGGACTCTCTCCTAGCAAAACAGTACTGTGGAGCGATTCGACTATTGTACTGCATTGGGTTAAAACACCACCTCACCTTTTAAAAACGTACGTGTCTCACCGCGTTGCTCAAATTAAAAAAATAACTGATTTGCGAATTTGGCGACATGTTAAATCGGAAGATAACCCCGACGCATTATCAAGGGATCAATTACCGAACGCTTTTCTCAAAATCAGTTATAGTTCTCCGGACCATCGTGGACCATCGTGGACCATCGCTGACGAACGAGGAAAGCGAATAGTCCGATGGAAGCATAGAATTAAACGAGATACCAGAATTAAGAAAAAATATATGTTTAGCGACGGTTTCTAACGATTGCAGCATCTTCGAAAAATATTCATCATATTCGCGATTACTGAGAGTTATCGCGCTGTGCCTGCGTTTCCGACCAAAGAATACATATCGCGGACAGTTATGCATAAAGAAAATACACGAAGCGGAAACTAGAATAATAAAAATCATCCAAGCTTCTTGTTTTTCACGCGAATTGAATGAACTTACGAATAAACGCTCAATAAATAAAGGTAACATTGCCGCGTTGAATTCGTTTATCGACGAAACTGGTGTAATTCGCGTCGGCGGACGCCTCAAAATGTCAGAGTTAACTTTTGCGCAAAGACATCCAATTTTGCTATCAAATTATTATTTTTTGACGGATCTTATTATCAAGGAAACACATGAAAAATATTACCACGCAGGTATTCAAACAATCTTATATACGATTAGACGCAAATTCTGGTTACTCGACGGTCGAAATCAGAGCGTAAAGTCGTGCGATCATGCATACGCTGCTTTCGCTTTAGTGCCGACACAGCTGATTATAAAATGAATGATTTACCAAGGACTCGGGTGCGTAACGCGACCCCTTTCACTAATACGGGGATCGATTTTTGCGGCCCGATCTATATCAAAGAGAAAAAATATCGAAATCGAAATAGAATCAAGGTATACGTTTGTGTATTCGTATGCATGGTTATTAAAGCGGTACATTTAGAAGTCGTGAGCGATTTAATCACCGACGGATTCCTAGCAGCTTTACGGCGTTTCATAGCGAGACGGGGTATTCCAGCACACGTTTACTCAGACAACGGAACTAACTTTATAGGAGTGAACAATCATTTGAAGAAATTATATGTTCTTTTCAACTCCGATGAACACAAAAATCGGATGAATCAATTCTCTACCGAACATCAAATTACGTGGCACTTTATACCTCCCATAGCTCCACATTTCGGTGGACTATGGGAAACCACGGTGAAATTATTCAAACATCATTTTCAACGTGTCGTCGGAGAACTCCTGTTTACATTTGAAGAACTAAGCATCTTCACGATAGAAATTGAAGAAATATTAAATTCCAGACCTATCTCCTCTTTCTCATCCGATCCTAACGATTTGTTAGTTCTAACACATTGCTTAATCGGCAGACCTTTGATTAATATGCCTGAGCCTGATCTCTCGTTTGTTCCAGCCAATCGTTTATCCACCTGGCAACACATAATCAAGGTGCGACAAGAATTTTGGGCACGCTAGAGCCTGAAATATTTTAATGAGCTCCAAGTCCAGCGCAAATAGATAAAGGACAGAGCGAAAATCGACATTGGAACAATCGTGCTCATCAAGGAGAAAAACCTCCCGTGCACACAATGGGCAAGGTTGTGGAAATCCATCCAGGCGAAGATAGAATAGTGCGAGCCGTTACCGTTAAAACGGCAGTGGAAACATTAAAGCGAGCCGTGAAGTGCCTATGTCCACTTCCAGTCGAACGATATATACATAACAATAAGACAGAAATTGTATGAACATCACGTCCATGAACTGTAAACAGCCTTATTAATGTAAGATGATTAGTATACATTGCGGTTGATCGGTACCCTCTCAATGGGAGGAGTATGTTGCGACGAAAAACAGTGGGCGCACTACAAAGCCTCGCCGAGCGAGGTTGTCGAGACCGATAGGCGCGCTCAACGTCTTTTATCTCATCGCTCGGAAAAAACAAGCACTGCGTTTGATGCCTCGAGTGAGCGAGCATTCACGAATCTGGTAACGTTCGTTATTCGAGAATCAATCCGAGACATACGTGCGATTGTAACCTCCCCTTCTTGGGGACCTTATATACATATATCCGAACAGCAGTATCGAGAAGATCAGAGAAAATTCAGTTTTCGTAGCGTTAAAAAGCCGAGTCTTCGTTCAAGCATTAACTATCGCAGAGACCGAGATCTCTTTTACTAATTATCGAGGCCGAGACCTCGCGAAGTAAGAGGCCGAAACTTCATGTCATACGAACAGGGTCGATTTATGTAAAGTCGGTGTATACATTATATAAAACTTTGAAACGAAAATAGTGTGTGTGTGAAATTAACTCTCACATACCTGCAACACTTCAAGTATAACTATTACAAATATAATATCATATTGATACACGATTATTTCTCTGAAAAATGGTGTGTTCATACATACATATATACAGTCCAATGTAATTGTACAGTTGAATAAATCGGTTAAGAAAAAAATATTATAAGATTTTTCTTTTGTGATACAGATAATATACAATATGCTGCATTTGGGTATGGCATGCAAAAGCACTGTCTTCGCTGATGTATTCACTAACTGAATAGCAATACAAATATTTACTCAATCAGCACTATTACGAAAAGCTTCGCGCGATTCTTGCCACAAATTTGCTATCACGCCATGCACGGCAAGATTTGCCCTGTTCTTGCCATAAATTTGCTGCCGTGCACGGTAAGGTTTGCTCTGTTATTTTCGTGAATTTTGCGTCTCGTCGTGCCAGAGCAGAACTTGCTCTGCTTTTGCAGTCAATTTGCTGTCATGCTATGCACTACAAGGTTTGACCTGTTATTTGCGTAAAATGTGCGTTACGCTGTTAAGACAAGCCTTGCCAGCAAAAGCTAAGCTTTTTGCGGACACATCTTATCGCAATTTTGCTGCAAAGGCGTGCTCAGGTTTACTGTAAACTTTGCACAAAGTTTGCATCATTTTACTTGCTGGGTACGTAATAGTTTGGCATTTTTCTCAATAATAAAGTTAATGAAAAAAATAAAGCATTGTTTGATTCATAAAAATAGTGGTTGATGCACTATTTTTACAAATTAAACAGTTCTTTAGCCCGCTACCCTTTACTAAATAAACAGTTCTTTATTTTTTTCAAGCAAGCAAGTAAGCTTATTTCATGAAAGTTTTTTGTTGAAGTATTTTTTAGTTATATGATAAAATAAAACTTAGGAAAATCTCTTCGCGAGAAACAACAGGCACGTCCCTGCTTATTGTAACGTAAGGGACTTATATATATTGTCACGTCCCGCCAAGAAAATTTTCGAAATTATACTTATACTTTTTTAACCGTTACTCTTAAAGTTTGAATTTACATTTATATTATATTACGTTAACCTTTCTTTTCTATAAATTATAGTTTTCGCTTACCTTCTTATTTCCGCGCTATATTAAGTGAAGTAAGAACGTTATTTAACCTGCCATAAGAGAATATATATATAATAATTAATTAATAAACGTAGCATAAAATAAGATAATTTTACATTAGAAACATATACGTTCTCGTTTCACTAATAATATTGCAAGTATAGATCACGGAAATGAGATTCCGCCGTTAAATATCATACTACTATAATTTGACAAATGCATAATAACTCTAAATGAACATAAAATCAAGTTGCGAGAGAAATATCAATCAATATATATAAATTATGTTCTTGTGCTGACACGTGAAGAGGAGATTTATAGGAAGCAAAGCATTTACATAAAAAACATCATTTAATATATTTAAATAATATTATAAATCACCTCGATAATCATGCATAGCACGAACACATTGAATAAAATTATCAGACTATATAAAATATTTTAGTGGTACCAAATTTGCCTAAATTATAAAATATTTTGGTGGCAGCAGATTTGCCAAAAGTATTATAACACATATTTTGGTGGCAGCAGATATGCCAAAAAGATTCAATATTAAATAAGAACAATTCATGATTATAAGTGTTACATCCTGTGGACTCCACGATTCTTTTCTTTCCCACGATCCGAGAGCGCGTGCAACTTTGGAAAATTCGTAAAAGTCAAAATTTCTTTGAATTTATTATGGGAAATGCGCTGCGTAGGCGTTAGAATGATTAGAAAATACACACGCGGACATAATAAACTCATGGAAATATAGACACCGTGACATATTTACGAGACAGAATCTGGATCAAAAATCAAGAAGAAAGGGAAGAAGCCATAAAAATAAGATTCCAGAGACATTCTGTGACACTCTGTTTATATTTAGATGGCAATCTATTGACAATTCAAACCAAAAAGTATGGACAAACTGACACCTTCCCACGGTAGAAATCTTCAATAAATTATAACAAAACCAAAGATGGACACCGATAACATCGGGTTCGCCCCCGAAAGCCGCACACGCGCTCGGACAGCAGACGTGACATATGCATAACCGCTGTCTCAGGAGGGTAATAAAAGTCAACCCCTCTTGATTAGCGGGTGCATTACGCGGTTCCTTAAACATAAATTACGGCGAACAAACGCTGCCACCGAAGCCGTAATTCTTAGAATTTCTCGATTTTGGAAGATGCTCTCCGATTCGCAGAAAATAAAACAAACTCTGCGATTCGTCACATCTTTCTAACTTACTCCACGGAGGGGGTAACTAAAATTCGCGAGAAGAATAATTAAAAATCCTAATTCGTCAAGATTTTCCGGTGACTAAGCGGAGAGCGTATACCAAAAATGCAATATAAACCGAGATCGTTCTCGGAGCGTTGATCATCAGCATCGTCATCTACAATACTTCTCCTCTTGACTTCTGCTTCAGTACGATAGTACGGCTGACCGCGCAACAAATCCTGAATTCAGTTTCGCGATTCAATCTTGAAAAGACCTAGAGTTTTTTACTCCGTATCAATAATCCGCGAGTGAGTGTTGTGGTGTTCCCAAGAACAATTCAGAAGCTCATCACGATCAACCTCGTCAAATATGTCCATCAGCGACACTGAGGCTCTCTCAGGGAACATCACCGCAGAGACCGAGCTCACCTTTAACAGTCAACCTTTTACGTCAACGCCCGCTATAAGAAGTAAGTCATCTGAAACCAGATAACTCTCATATTCATTTCTCTCAGAGTAGCTCTTGGATCTCTAACTTAAACTCTTATCATTTAATTGTCTATCTTCAAATCTCAACCTTCCCCTTTCAAATCAAATTCCCACCTCACAATCATCCTTGATCTCCATCAAGCTTTAAAATTTCTTCCTCACACTCACACATATCGTTGACGAGTTTCCTGCTTGCAGCGAAAACTCACGATACACACACATATCGTTTACGAGTTTCCTGCTTATTGCAGCGAAAACTCACAATACACACACACCGTTGACGAGTTTCCTGCTTACTGCAGCGAAAACTCACGATACGCACACACACATCGTTGGCGAGTTTCCTGCTTATTGCAGCGAAAACTCACGATACTAACACATCGTTGAGTCTCCTGTGCTATAACAGCGAAGACTCACGATTCAATTACATCCCCCGTCCGTCGTTTTCCGAGCCTCCAGTTCTATAGCTGCGCGGACTCACGACCTGCCCTCCTTTCCATTTAGAACAATCATCCTGACTATTCCCATCCGTATAAAAATATAGACATTATTACACACACATATATATATATATATATATATTAACATTAATCAATTGGAAAAATTGTTATTTATTTAAATCCGAGAGCTGTTCTATATATGAAATATTCGGCTTCCTCTAACAATCATTAATTGTCTTCCTGATAGTGAAGCCCGTTTGGCGAAATTCGCGAAACGTCGCCAAACGTTCGCGAAATCGGCGCAACCGTCGCCTAAGAAAGGCATTGGCTCGGGGTTCGGCGGAAAACCACTCGGAAAATTCCGCAACTAGCGTAGATTCCCCGCCTATTATAAATAATAATTCAACCTTTTCTATAAACGATTCAGCAACTAAACTTAATAATGACCAGCCGTCTAGCATAAGTAACGATACCTTAACCAATCACCCACACGCACCTTACCACCCCCGACTTTCTCCCATCTCGTCCCAGGAACGGTCTTCCTCCCCCTCGGTACCCCCCTTTTCCTCTCGCGAAAACTCTCCGTCTCCGAGAGTCCCTACTCCTCCTCCTCCCTCTCCCTCGTGTACTTCCTCAAGATCTCCTTCACCAATTTTAATAGATCTAGAAGACTCTCCCCCCCTTTCTCCTGTCCACGAGTCCTCGAGATCTCCCTCGCCTCTCGTCATAGAACTCGGAGATTCCCCCCTTCCATCACCCTCGCCACCTCTTCTTGAAAATGATTTTCCTCCTCGCACTTACCAAAATCTATTAGATTATTGCCTGAGAACCCTCCCTCCATACACTGATCCTCTCCCCGAGGATGCCTTCACCGTCGGGCCTGACCCTGTAAATCTTGGCGACCTGAGGAAGGTATTAATCGAATCTACCCCCGACACTATTATTCCATGCTTCCATCCCTGCCGCAGATATCCAGTGGCAGTTCCCATCCAATTCTTTTGGCGGATTTACAAACCTTCCACCATTGAATTAGAAGAAATCACTTGAATCCCTATACACACACATTTTAATTCTATTCATTTGCCTAATCAAATAACAATTGTATTAACCAGTCAGAAACTTAAGTTTAATAATAGAATCTATCCCAGAGCCTTCTGACTGATGACTGCCGAACGATTGTAACACCCGCGGAAATGAAGACTCACTCACACTAACACACACTCGATCCTATTTACATACGTCTCGATACTCCGTCGATCTATTTTATATGTTAATCACGTACTCTAACCTAAGCTTTTATGTCAATAAATTTTTCATTTAATTAATTTAGAATAAATTATAATGCTTAAAGGAAATTTTATTTATTTCAATTAATCCCGCTCTCATCTCCTCATCCTGAGATCGCACAAGGTCCCGTCCCGCGTAAAAGAGATTAGATTCTCTTACCGAAAAGGGACCACCGAGCGAATGCCCTACGAACAGAGTAATAGCGACCGTCCCAGTCGTTTACCTGTTCGGGCCCGTTAAAATTCGCTCGACTCGAGGCGCGTGCCGGAAAGCACCTGTTTCGAGAAAACGGTAAGTTACGCCCTTCCGTTCGACTACCTTTTCCGAGTCTGGACGTAACATAAGCATAGTCATGCATTGTTAACAGAATTGTTACTTCTCTTGCAATTGTAAAAGTGAACGTGCAATTATAAAAGCAAACGCGTGAATAATTAATCCCGTACACGAAACCGACAAGGATAGATAGCATAATATAAGAGAAAGACAAGGATAGAGATATTCAATATTATACCGCAATAAGAAAGAGACAGGACTTGATTAATAATGCAAAACCATATGACTATACATTAACTATAATATCATTATAAAAGAATATGCATTATTGATCAACTCTGTATTAATTAATTATAAGACGAAAGAATATGCATTGCCATATGCACCTCAAGTGAAGCACGAAAAGCTTGCTAGAATATTCCTACAGTATAAGAGGCCGCATATTGCAATGTAATTACGAGACAACATTATAATAGCGACAGAATTAAAAGTTAAAGCTGTGGATCAAATCTTATAATTTTTATTAATAAAGAATGAAATCCCGAATACGTACATATATAAATCTTTTTGCTAGCTTTAACGGTTCTCTCGTTATTATAAAAAGAATACGAGCGTTATAAAGGAATTAGCGAAGAATTATAAGCTGCATTAAAAGATGCATCGACCGTCGAGCGCAAGCGATAAGCGCGAGCGGCAATTCTAAGAAGTATCAAGTTACAGTCCGCGCGTGCAAGTCTCAAGGCTAAGCCTAAAGCATGACTCGTTCGCTCTTGCATTAAAATTATAATGCAACCGTAAAGGCAGAACAAATTAATAATTAATTTATTAACTATATATGTATATATGAATATTGATTAACATTTCAGAACAAATAACCTTTACCATTGCAAATCAAAAGAAATCATAAACTTATTTTGGTGACAGCGACGTGAACTATTAAAAATAATTTAATAATAATTTATATAATTAATTCTATTTAGTCTTATGCATGCATGCTCATAAATATGTATGCATATTACATTAACACGTCGCTTGCTCCAGAATGATATACAATGATCCTCGATAGTTCTAAAGGCTTCTCGAAGAGTCTAGAAGCTTCTCGAACAATATTATAATATTTAATTGTAATTATAACGACGACGGAAGTCAAGATTGATAAATTAATAATTTTACTAGATAGAGTATGAAAATCCGAATCAGTATATATATATATATATATATATATATATATATATATATATATATATATCATTATAATAATTTTGACGATTCTTTCGTTATTATAAGAAATATATAAATTAATTTATTTCAAAGCTAAGAGCAAATGAAGTTATTGGAATGCACGCGCCGACTTTAGTCTTAGAGCAAGAGAGAGGGAAGATCGCTGAGCGACGTTCTCTTTCTAGTCCCCATTCGACTTAGTGACATTCCCACTCCTCTACGCCCAACGGGTATATAAAGAGCGACAACAATCAATCTACTCTCTTACAACTCAAGACACAATATTTGCGCTAACAAGCAGAGAAAAACAGGAAGTTTGTGGATACTCACTCATACGTACGGAACATCCTAAGCTACTGATTTTCGAAACAGTACGCGGTATCATAGTCTTTAAAAAACAGACCCGTATTTCAAACCTTGACATCTTCACATATATGAATTCAAAATTCGTCTATGTGGAGAAACATATTCGTACACAGATTAGTCAACTCTACCATGACATCCTATTGCAACAATGCAGCCTGGAACGGCGCATGTTGCAGAACGCCTTAGCTATCGCGACGCAAGCTCCGGACATTTTCGCCTATCATTTAATGAAAGGCCCTGGCTATGTGGCATTACTAGCCGGAGAAGTAATCCATATAGTAAAATGTGTACCTGTCGAGGTTGTACTCGCTCAAACAGATCGCTGTTATAATCAACTACCTGTAGTACGAGGAAACGAAACTCATTATTTAACTCCACAAACGCACATATTATTACGACAGGGAACTCAAACTACATGCAACTCTTTCGCACCTGCCATGTACCTCCTGGGGGATGCATGGCATAAACTCACACCTAAGCCGGTAGATACCGTACCTCCGACCATTATGAAGCCATTAATATGGAAATATGTAAGCCCCGGAACGCTCGCCACTAGCGGGATATATACAGAAAACGATTTAAAAGATCTCAGAGACCATATCATGTTTCCAGCCGAACGACCCGCAGTACTTAACACTATAGCAAGAGGAATAATGGGAAGGCTCATCTCTCTGCAAGGAGGGTCAATCTCAAATTTATTAAATGTAAACACAATAGAAAAAATAGCAATATCTACATGGGAAAGATTCTGGAGCAAATTTCTACTCTTTGGAAACTTTAGTGCAGGACTAATTGGAATATATTTGGGAATTAGGATCATTAAATTAATATTAGACACAATAGTGCACGGCTACGCCCTACATACAGTTTACGGATGGTCACTGTATTTACTAGGAGCCATCTGGGATTCATTAACAAATCTGATACTACATTTAAGAGCAGGATACTAGGTCAAGAAACCAAAACCCACCGCTCTGGTGTCCGAAATCCAAAACAGCGGGGCGCTTCTCCTAGAAAAACGCGATAATGAAAATGATACACAACTAACACATACTTATCGGCCTCTTCCAGCTAAGGAAAACTCTACTTATACACTCGAACTGAAAGAATCTAAAGTCTAGAAAAAGCATACCGCTATAAGCCAACCTTCTTATCCGTTTTTTTTATTCCCCGAGAACAACCGGAATACTATCAACATTTTTTTCTGTATAAAAAAAAACACAAATAAATAAAAAAATATATATATACATTTTAAAGACAATGTCGATTATTTAACAGGAAGAACAATGAAAATCCAATTTATTGACACCGATTTATTAGTTGGTGTCAATGAATTGGACACCGCTTTAGTTGAAATACACGTTTACACCGACAAAACAGAAGACATCTCTTTTAACTTTAAAGACACTCTCGTTCGAATGGGCCACGTGCAATTAACATCTGAAGTCACAGTGGATGTATATCCCGCCGTTTAATAATAAGAAAAATAATAATAATAATAATAAAAAATATATATATACATATCTCAATTATTAATACCAATCAATCTGGTGAAAAGGATTACAGCACCAAAGTATGCTGCCATCATTTAATCTCCCCCTTTTTATCTCCACTACCACACTTCTACTTCTTCCACCCGAAGCCGACACTAGGATATTATCGTCATTATAATTTTTTTTTCTCTATATTCCTTCTTACTACAAAAAGAAAAGGGACGAGAATCCTCTTCTCACTATCCCAATTCTTCAGAGAATGGAGATCCAACACATCAGTACTGATTTGCTAACTCGTGGACGCCTCGAAACCACAATCATAAGGGTGGAATCACCTTTGCTCTTCTGGGTCCAATTAAAGAACGGGAAACAAGACCTCAAAGAATTAGAGGAAGAGTTGAACTTCAGAATAAGCAGTAGAGCCAAATACCTATACATTTGGCCAGACCAAATGAGAGTAGACAGGGATGTGGCAGTAAGAGATCGCCAATCCTAGCGGCGAGGCTTTGTAAAAAAAATTCAATAGAGCTACATCCATGGTCCAAGTCTCCTTAGGAGACTGGGGACGGCTCTTGTGGAAGCGTACAAACGAGGTTTACCTGCTTGAGGAGAGATTCCGACAACTACCATGGCAAGGCATAATCTGTGGCCTTGCCTGGGCCCGTCACTGACACTTCAACATGGCCCAAGGAAACTAACGACCTGTGCCGAATCCTTCTCGAAAGACAGCGAGGGTGGATTAAAATAGTTCACCTTCTGAGAAAAGGGGCTGCGCTGGTAAAACTAGAAGTACAGCAGAAAAATTGACCTAACGGCACATACGACGCAAGGGACACGCTCATCTAGCTGGGGCACGCCGAACTACGAACAAAGGTCACAGTGAACGCGTATCCAGCCGTCTAAATAAAAAATTAAATAAATAAAAAAAAAGAAAAACAAAAAAATAAATATATATATTTTTATATTGACATATAATATATACAAATATATACCATTATATCAATCTTTAATTACACTATACGAACCATATTATTAACATTATTATATGTTTAACCTATGCGTATATTCTTATGACATAATCCTATATTGCTGTCACTCGTAAGTTATATATAGCTTATCTCTCATAAGCATTTTTATTCAATAAAAAAAGGGGATGAGACCATGTACTCGCCTCTGTTTCAGTTTAAATTTTACATAGTCTTAGGTTTTGTCTCATCCATACGTATATACATAAGTGTGAAGACATATCTTTACTCGTACTAATAGTTTTACCTAGTTTAGGTTCTGTCTTATCCACATATATATATATGTGGATAAGACAGAACTTAAACTAGGTAAAATATATCCTTATGTTATTACTCATATATAATATATATAATATATATAATATATATCCTTATCATATATAATATATAATATATATAATATATAATAATAATATATATAATATATAATATATAATATATATCATTATGTTATTACTCATAAAAAATTATATATACGAAATAAAATTAAAAAAAAAAATATATATAGTAATAATAACAATAAGAATGCGTACCTTACTTATAAGCGCGTCACTCTTTCCTACTTAACGGTACTTTAGAATAAGCAGAAGCGGAACCATTCTTCCTCCCATCTTTATTTTGATATTATTTAGTATTAAACGAATACTACCTGATCATCGGTTACAGTATAACAATGCCAGTTTACCACCATTTCCAGTGGACCCCCGAAATGTCGAAAGGACAGCGTCGTGGGCCAATCGATGGTATAATACCACAAGACCACCACGACGCTTACCGAAATTTAATGGATCTCCGATGCGTCACGCTATCGGAAGATGACGTCTATCAAGATATGGCCGACTTCAACAAAATCTACAAAGAATGCCATGATAAAGCATCAGCAGAAAACGACCAAGAATTTATGATAATACCACCTCATAACTTAGTCCATAAAGATTCGGCCGACAACCAAATAAATTGCACAAAGTGCAACGCGGTAATCATAAAACTCAGACCCGCAAAAAAATGCAGGGGCTGCATCGAAGAATACTTGTATGTTGACCAAGGCTACCTAGCCGAAGGATGGGGAATCTCCGTAGTCACCAGATGGACAGAGGAATAAAAGAAAGCAGAAAACCTTCCCGAATCCGAGACCACGCGTCAGACACGTTAAAATGAACGAAGATCAGGTAGCTAGAACTGCCGTTCGTCCTCCTTGCTCTATTTCCCTAAGTATTCTCATAATTATAATTATTAGTAATAATATTTTGTATAAACAAACGAGGAAAAGGGTTTCACGCATATATGTAGGAATATATATATAGAAAAAATATTTTTTATATGTTTTAAGAAAGTTACATATAGTAAATAAACACAAAAGAAATATACACATATCCTAAGAAAAATACATAATAATAAATAAATAATAATAAAATAAAAATATATTTTTAGAAAAGTATATAATAACAAATACCCTCGATCTGTAAGGGGAGAACGAAAGAATAAAAGGAAGGGGTTATGGAGGTCGCCTTTTCTTTCCTCCTTCTTTAAAAAAACAAAAGAGGGAACAGAAAGATAAGACTAAGAATCTGAGAAAGCACATTTAATCGAAAGAAATTAAATGTGAATTCTCCCCTCTACATCTTAAGTAAATCGTGGCAAGAAAAGAATCGAAATATTTCCTTAAAAATTTATTGCAAATGTTGTGTTTTTACACCCCCAACATTTGCCTAAAGCGGGGGGTGTTACGTCCTGTGGACCCACGATTCTTTTTTTTCGAGAGCGCGTGCAACTTTGGAAAAAATCGTAAAAGTCAAAATTTCATTGAATTTATTATGGGAAATGCGCTGCGTAGGCGCTAGAATGATTAGGAAATAAACACGCGGACATAATAAACTCATGGAAATATAGACACCGTGACATTTTTACGAGACAGAATCTGGAGCAAAAATTAAGAAGAAAGGGAAGCCATAAAAATAAGATTCCAGAGACATTCTGTGACACTCTGTCTATATTTAGATGGCAATCTATTGACAGTTCAAACTAAAAGTATGGGCAAACTGACACTTTCCCACGGCAGAGATCTTCAATAAATGATAACAAAACAAAAGACGGACATCTATAACCTCGGGTTTACGCCCGAAAACTGCACGCGCACTCGGACAACAGACGTGATATATGCATAACCGCTGTCTCAAGAGGGTAATAACCATTGTTTTTGTGAAAAACTTTTATATGTATTTTTTAATCTGCATAAGTAGTGTTATTTTAAACCATAAAAAATATTTTACAAATTATTTTAATATTGTGTAAGACATCCTACAAAAATAATGATATAAAAAAATTGCGCCAACTAAAAGTAAAAGCATATAAAAATATTTTGACCAAAAAAAGTTGTACAAAATATGTAGTTGTTTTAATTTACTACAAAAATAATGATATTAAAAAATTGCGCCAACTGAATAAAAATTTATGTTATAAAATTTATTTATTTTATTATTTCCAATATTAAGAAAAATTCTATTTAATAAATTGCAATATAATTAAAGTAGTAGGGCGTACAGTTAAAATAGTTATTTTATGATTAACTAAGTGCACAATTATAATTAAAAATTTATACAAAATCAAAAAATAAAAAAAAATTTAGTTAAAAAAACTTGGCCCTGCATTTTTCAAAATTTTAATAAACATTACATTAATAACTGCATTAACTTAACGTATATATACAAAGTACGTTAATATCATTATTATATTGGTCAGTGTGTTTAGCAGCGCCAAGTTTTTTTAAGTAGATATTTTTTTATTTTTTGATTTTGTATAAATTTTTAATTATAATTGTGCACTTAGTTAATCATAAAATAACTATTTTAACTATACGCCCTACTACTTTAATTATATTGCAATTTATTAAATAGAATTTTTCTTAATATTGGAAATAATAAAATAAATAAATTTTATAACATAAATTTTTATTCAGTTGGCGCAATTTTTTAATATCATTACTTTTGTAGTAAATTAAAACAACTACATATTTTGTACAACTTTTTTTGGTCAAAATATTTTTATATGCTTTTACTTTTAGTTGGCGCAATTTTTTTATATCATTATTTTTGTAGGATGTCTTACACAATATTAAAATAATTTGTAAAATATTTTTTATGGTTTAAAATAACACTACTTATGCAGATTAAAAAATACATATAAAAGTTTTTCACAAAAACAATGGCGCGTGTACTTGGCGCCTT